>OX463848.1:5500827-5928384 GCA_949825065.1 Odontocerum albicorne
CCCTTTTCCTGTTGGAATGGAGCGCCAGACATTCCTATAGCGATTGACACATTTCACCTCATTTTCATCCATATACCTTTTGATACAACACTTACGATTTATCTGACTTTCATACCTTCAAAATATCGATCACTTAATCCAACCATACTTTCCTTGATCTTCCTCTACCACGCATTTCACTCACATTTGCAGGATATGTTTGTTTTGTTATGATTTTTTCATTCATTTTATTTTACCTGCCCAAATTATGTTAATTTTCTCTTCTTCGTCTTATTTAATACATGAAAGTTCACATTCATCTTAAATTAATTCATTCCGTATTCTTATAAACACTGTAACTCCATATATATTATTTAATACATCAAAGTTCACATTCATCTTAAATTCATTCATTCCGTATTCTTATAAACACTGTAACTCCATATATATTATTTATTACATCAAAGTTCACATTCATCTTAAATTAATTAATTCCGTTTTCTGATAAACACTGTTAATCCATATATATTATTTAATACATCAAAGTTCACATTCATCTTAAATTAATTTATTCCGTATTCTGATAAACACTGTAGCCCCATATATTATTTAATACATCAAAGTTCACATTCATCTTAAATTAATTTATTCCGTATTCTGATAAACACTGTAGCCCCATATATTATTTAATACATCAAAGTTCACATTCTTCTTAAATAAATTCATTCCGTGTTCTGATAAACACTGTAACCCCATATATTATTTAATACATCAAAGTTCACATTCTTCTTAAATTAATTCATTCCATATTCTGATAAACACTGTAGCCCCATATATTATTTAATACATCAAAGTTCACATTCTTCTTAAATTAATTCATTCCGTGTTCTGATAAACACTGTAACCCCATATATTATTTAATACATCAAAGTTCACATTCTTCTTAAATTAATTCATTCCGTATTCTGATAAACACTGTAGCCCCATATATTATTTAATACAACAAAGTTCACATTCATCTTAAATTTATTCATTCCGTTTTCTGATAAACACTGTTAATCCATATATATTATTTAATACATCAAAGTTCACATTCATCTTAAATTAATTTATTCCGTATTCTGATAAACACTGTAGCCCCATATATTATTTAATACATCAAAGTTCACATTCATCTTAAATTAATTCATTCCGTATTCTGATAAACACTGTAGCCCCATATATTATTTAATACATCAAAGTTCACATTCATCTTAAATTTATTCATTCCGTATTCTGATAAACACTTTTACTCCATATATATTATTTAATACATCAAAGTTCACATTCATCTTAAATTAATTCATTCCGTATTCTGATAAACACTGTAACCCCATATATCATTTAATACATCAAAGTTTACATTCATCTTAAATTAATTCATTCCGTATTCTGATAAACACTGTAACTCCATATATTCTTCTCAGTGTACACATTTTAACAGCATTTATTCGACTCGTTGTAGTATTTTTCAACGGCAAAGTTTCACTCCCAAAAATCAAAGTAAACACTAGAATACCATCATAGTCTATCATCTTAGCTGACTACTAAATGGTTCCCTTCGAGTATATGGTCTACCCAATAATAAAAAAATGTATGTTTACAGAGCACGTTTCTTTTGTGATAATTCAAATTCGCGTGACATTTTTTAAAAAAAGAAGAAGCTCATTTTTATTAAAAAATGGATAAAATATAAAATACATTTGACATTAAACATACATTAAAAACTCGGACAAAGCAAAAAGATGTTTAGTAAGGCTCTATTGTAGCGAAGTGCTTCCAGAGTATTGAAGAATGTCTTTAAGGGCTGGAAGCTTTTTTTTTTTGGGATGCATCTCAACTTTTAGACTTCTTCGATACATCGTATATTTCATAGAAAAGATAAGAATGAAGAGCTATCTTTCTGTATTTTCTTATTGTACAATTCAATATATCCGAATTAGAGATTCGAATATATTGAAAAGCGTGACTGGCAGGCAAAACTATTTTTGACCTCCCTTATTTAGCCATCGGGTTCATATCCACTGGACTAGGCACGGAACTTAGGGTTCGTCATTACACGTGCTGGTAGCACTACAGTATGTGAAGAGACAACAACACTATACTTCAGAAATTCTAGGATGGGTTTTTAAACGTCATGTATCAAAGGGATGGGTTAAAATCGTATTTTTTTTACAAATCGAATAATTTTTTTATAAATCGAAAAATTGTTTTTTTCTAAACTGACGTTTTAATTCCAAATTTTCATTATACTGATTTTCTTATGTATTGTATGATTTGTATATATATTTAAATAGGCCAAGATCCACTAAGAATTAATACTAATTACGAACATTTCATTTTAGGTATAAAAAAATCGAAAATCCAATTATCCAATACTCCATCCCTAGTCAATGCAGACTAACGTAGTGACTTTTGACAAACGTCACCAAATATTATTTGATTTTAACGAACTGCCACATTTTTGCAAATTTGTTACAAGATATATAAATTTGTCATTATTGTTAGTTTTATGTAATGTATTTACCTAAATAACTTGCTATTTATTAGAATCGAGGCTTATATTAAAGTTGATAAAATCATTCAAAATATTGAACGTCGTTACAAGGTGGTATTGGGGCAAATTTGTCCACTGTCAGAGGACCCATCCTAGATTTTCTGAAGTATACCACACGTACTCGGCATGTGTGAGTTTTACTACCTGGTGAACTCTTTTACTAGACTGGGACAATTTTTTTATTGTGTTGAGTACCATTGGTAATGGAACCCGAAACCCCTTTGTGGAAGTTAAGCGTGTTACCAACTAAATCATGGAGGTCATCAATTAATTACTGATATTATTTAAATAGCTCGATATCACACAAATCATTTTTAATATAAATATATATTGTAAGACTTGCTTCAGGAATCTTTGCAGCACTTTAAGGGAATGAAGGCTGAATGAGAACAAATGTTTTGTATTTATTTTTCTAGTAAAATAACTTTTTAAAGTTTGAGGTAGGAGTTTAATGGAGGCCTTTAATTTAAAGCTTTAATTTGACCAACAGTGTTAGAGCTTTAATTTGACCAACAGTGTTAAAGCTTTAATTTGACCAACAGTGTCAAAGCTTTAATTTAACCAACAGTGTTAAAGCTTTCATTTGACCAACAGTGTTAAAGCTTTAATTTGACCAACAGTGTTTAAGCTTTAATTTGACCAACAGTGTTAAAGCTTTAATTTTACCAACAGTGTTAAAGCTTTAATTTGACCAACAGTGTCAAAGCTTTAATTTAACCAATAGTGTTAAAGCTTTCATTTGACCAACAGTGTTAAAGCTTTAATTTGACCAACAGTGTTAAAGCTTTAATTTGACCAACAGTGTTAAAGCTTTAATTTTACCAACAGTGTTAAAGCTCTAATTTGACCAACAGTGTCAAAGCTTTAATTTAACCAATAGTGTTAAAGCTTTCATTTGACCAACAGTGTTAAAGCTTTAATTTGACCAACAGTGTTAAAGCTTTAATTTGACCAACAGTGTTAAAGCTTTAATTTTACCAACAGTGTTATAGGCGAATGCTCCGTATACCACGGACTGCAAGTCGTACCATCGTTTCTATCATCCAATAATTACAGATTACCGAAAGACTTTCGACAACATGCAGAAAAAAATCCTAACGTTCTTTGGGCATGTTGTTAGAAAAAAATATGAATGTCTGAAAGAAGCTGGTGATCGCTGGGACAGTTGAGAGAAGGCGAGCAAAAGGAAAGTGTCCTATAAAATGGACAGATCAAATAAAGGAGTTAACGCCCACCCGGCAAACAATACCACCTCCCATCGATCTTTCGCCCCCCAGAGTGCATCGAGACCAGTCACCTCCAGCGTTTTTTACGCAAACATAGCAACCCTACGCCCCCTGTTATCTTCACATACACCCCAAAACCACACACCGCTCTCCCCCACCCAAAATCTCGACCTCGTAGCAATCTAAGATCAGCCATGAATTACTTTAACTTCATCCAAGAAAATGGATCGCACTCACTCAAACACTAAATTTAGCCACCCTGACGTCCTAAATCTATTCTCCGCGCCCCCCAACTGCAAACATCCCCGCCACACTGAACGCCCCCCCGTACCATACACCGACCCCCTCCCCACGGGCAGACGACAGCCTTCCTCAATAGTCCTGCATTCAACACGATCCAGGTCCAAGAGGGGTGTAGACAGAAGGTGCGCCGAGTTCGATATATATGTATATATACAAAGAACCACGACGCTCAGCGTCGAACATACGATTAAGAAAAAGAAAGCTTAAAATTTTTGACTTACCGGTGTGATGTAGACGAGTCCTACACTGAAGCCAAAAATAGCCACTCCTGTTGCAGCCATCCACGCCTTCAGGCCTGGGAACTTGTCCCTGACGACGGTGATGATACATGTTGCCATGGCCACGTTGGAGCCCACTCCGAGGACGTAAAGCATGAAGAAGAAGAGGAAAGAAAACAGCTGAAAAATATTAAATTTGTTATATTAACGTTTTATTGTAAATTTGTTTCTTTTTTTTTTAATTATATGTTTCCAGATTTTGAAATGTTAATACGAAAAAGGTATTTATTAATGTGAGTTGATTACGGAAATGCGCGTGTTTAAGTCTCTCGTCTTCACAGCATTCATTTATGACATGAAGACTTGAACTTTGAGAGCAAGCGAGAGACATAGAATATGGTGCTGCAGAAGGATGTTACGAACTCCATGGACAGTAAGGTAAACTTACGCTTCCATTCTAGAATAATTGAGAATCACCGACAGATTGTCGACAATATGCCTTTGGCGAGTTCTCCGAGTCTTTGCTCATGACCAACGAGACAGTTTGGAAAGATTTGTGGTTACTTCCAAGCGTGGAAGGATGACGCACAAGAGGTAGAATCCCAATGTTTTGGACTGATCAAGTGAAATATGCTGCTGGACTACCCTTAATAACCGCCCTTCGAGCCACGGAGTTCAGAAATGGGTGGAGAAGAGTCGTCAGAGGTTATCATGGGAGTCACGATGCTCAGTTATGAACTACACGACAGGATGGTGACGAATATGAGTTTTATATATACCCTAGCTGGAATGCTTATCCAAGGATGTGAGAAAACAGTAACTAAACACTTGTTAATTGTTATAATTACATACATAACATATGTTATATTTATGTAGGTAATAATCTGGAATAAAAATATTTAAATGTAGCATATTTTTTTGTGAAAATCTAATCGCCAATTCCAGTCATTTTATTTGATTGGGCCCAGGATCAAGTTTATTTTAATTTCAGCTTTGAACACTTGAGAAAGTCGTGCGTAGTTTTTTTAATATGCCCCACCCATGCCTAATATTTAACTTGAGTTGCGGGGTGCCTATCGGTGGGACCGGATGACAGTTGCCGGGTGCCTATCGGTGGGACCGGATGACAGTTGCGGGGTGCCTATAGGATGAGGCCAGATGACATTTTCATTTAAATTTTTGACATTTTTTTTTTTCGTGTTATTTTATTTTTTATTTATTTTATTTTAAACATGACAAGAAATATACATAATTTGCGAAAAAAACAAGCGGTTATTTAATTTGGACACACAATTTTAATAGATCTGGGTTTGAGGCATTTTATTGGTCGTGTCCTCAGTAAACTAGGTATTTGCCTGTATCTCACTGAGGACATAAGCATGAAAAAATAAATCGATACTTATTTCCGATTTTTCATTTTATAAAACCCTGTTGCACATTCTCATCAACCTGACAAACAGTGACACTCAATTACATATATACACATCACGCGAAATCAAACTCCTCACACTTCATCACTCCTGACAGACCAAAACATTCATCCCACAATATACCGCACATAATCATAAAAAATATACAAAAATATAAATATAAAACAACAAAAAACCCCACACTCAAGAGCTCACATAAACCTCTTCCACAAGTCATTCCTCTTGCAAGCCCAAGTACTCAAACTCCTGTCGCAATAACAACCACGCTCCAATCGACTGCCTAAATTGTTTTCCTCCCTTTGCCTTGTTAGATGGTTGACTTTTGTTTGTATAGAAATACTGTTTGTGTCTTCTCACTGGGTGGTATTATTGTTTAAGCAGGAAGAAGTTATTTGGTGGTATGGGCAAGGATTTTTGACATTTTACCCTCCGTAATGGAAGAAATTTTTGAACCGGCCAATATGGACTATATTTCTATTCTCTAAATTGTTATTCATGAAATAATTATTACAATTAACAAGTCTCAAAGACTGACTTTGGATAAATTTGGTGTATATCTACCTACGCCAGCCTATTTAGCCATGGGCAACTATTCTAAGGCTAAATATTTGCTTTTTTAGTTTAATATTATTTTTATGACAAGAATTAATGGTATGAAAATATAATCTTTATGCCACTTTTGGTTATTTTCTCCCAATATGGAGAGAGTTTACTTCTTTCTGTAGAATGACGAAGAACTGTCTCGGCAAAAAGCAACCTACCCATGACTACTACATTCTCAAAAGTTCGAAAACAAGCTGACATAAAAAACAAAATTGAACCAGGGCTACCTGGGACGAGCTGACATAAAAAACAAAATTGATCCAGGGCTACCTGGGACGAGCTGACATAAAAAATAAAATTGATCCAGGGCTACCTGGGACGAGCTGACATAAAAAACAAAATTGATCCAGGGCTACCTGGGACGAACTGACATAAAAAACAAAATTGATCCAGGGCTACCTGGGACGAGCTGACATAAAAAACAAAATTGATCCAGGGCTGCCTGTGACGAGCTGACATAAAAAACAAAATTGATCCAGGGCTACTTGGGACGAGCTGACATAAAAAACAAAATTGATCCAGGGCTGCCTGTGACGAGCTGACATAAAAAATAAAATATAATCCAGAGAATATACATAATTACCATCACGTTCCAGCTGAAGTAGGCAGAGAGAACAAAGCACCAGACTTTTCTATCTAGACACACATCCTTCGCCTCTCCAACATCCATAAACCTTCTCATACAGCTGCTACTATTTCTCATACAGCTGCTACTATTTCTCATACAGCTGCTACTATTTCTCATACAGCTGCTACTATTTCTCATACAGCTGCTACTATTTCTCATACAGCTGCTACTATTTCTCATACAGCTGCTACTATTTCTCATACAGCTGCTACTATTTCTCAGACATTTTACGTTTCCTTCTTTCAAAATATTATTATACTTTGCTTAGCCTTTCTCTACCACGCTTTCCACTAACATTAGAGCTATATATAAAACATATTTCGTTTGTTAGTCTTTCATTCATTCATTCATTCAACATGCCCAAACCATCTCATTATACTCTTCTTCATCTTTCTCAACATGCCTTAAGTTCACATTAAACTTCACAGACACCAGACGATAGATAGAAAACGAGCATTCTGACAACTACTAGTAGACCACATAGTCGTTATTTAATATCAAGGTGAGCATGTTATGTTGCGTTACATTGACAAATGTCGTAATGGGCCTTATTGTTATGAAATGGTATATTGTTGAAGATTTGAACTAATCTTTCCATATTTACAAAATTCTCTTATCTGCTGTAAATATAATCCGTCTGAATTATGTTTCTAGCAGAAAATGATATTAAGAAACAATGTATAATTTAATTTCTTAAGTAATCATTTCTTAAATAAGATGCGACTTGTATTATTATTTTATTTATTTATTATTACACATGACAAGAAATATGCATAATTTGCGAAAAAACAACAGGTAATTTAATTTAGACATACATTATTTTAATGGATCTGGGTTTGTCGCCTTTCATTTGTCGTATCCCCAGTAAACTAGGCTTTTGCCTGTATCTCACTGAGGATATTTAGCATGAAAAAATTAATCGATACTTCTTTCCGATTTTTGATTACACAAAAAACAAAACCCCGTTGCACGTTCTCATCAACCTGACAAACAGTGACACTCAATTACAACTGGAAACATCATGCGGAATCAAACTCTTCACACATCATCACTCCAGAAAGACCAAACCTGTTCATCCCATAATATACCGCACACAATCATAAGAATGAAAACAAAAGTTAAACCAAAAATGAACCCAAAATAAAATAAAATCAAAAATGTTCTTCCCATAATATACCGCACACATTCATAAGAATAAAATTTAACACAAAAATATACAGAAACACAAATACATAACAACAAAAATCAAAACAACAAGAAGAAACCCACACTCAAGAACCCACACAAATCTTTTCCACACGTCATTCAAAATCCTGTCGCAATAACAACCACGCTCCGATCGACTGTCTAAATGGTTTTCCTACCTTTACCTATATTGAATTTTATTACACATTGTTGTATACAGTACAACCTGGCGGACTTATTACCATATGACAATATCTTCCAACCAACGCAAAAGCTGAAACCCTGACTAGAATCCTTTTTAAAAAAAATCTGTGTTCCAGTGGGATTTGAACCCGAATCCTCCGGGTCGGGAGACAGGCATCTTACCGACTAGGTCACGGAGGGCGTTTTATAATTATCTACAACATATCTGGGGCTCAGTTGTCTTGGTATTTACCATTAGCATAATACATTTACACACGTACGATGGTTGATGAAAAATTTATGAGAATTTTCTGAATTTCGCGGACTGTTTGTATTGAATTGAACCCATTGTTTTCTCACGTTGGCGACACTTTCTGTGGTATAAATTTTAATTTTCAGTAATATTGGATGGACAGTTTGTATCTAACAGGCAAGTATTTACAACGTATTTTGACACGTTTGCGATTTCTACATTTAAAAAATGATTTTGTAATGTTTTACACCATCTGGCCAGAATTGTGGACAAACAACTCCTGGATTTTACACCACGATAATGCTTTACTATAATATTCGTAAATTTTTGGTTAAAACCAAAATCGTCGTGATGCCGCAGCCACCGTATTCACCTGATATGACCCTCTTCGACTTTTTCCTGTTACCGAAGATGAAGATGCTATTGAATGGGCCATGTTTTGCGACCATAAAGGAGATAAAGGCAAAATCACTGGCTGTCCCAAAAAATGCGTTCCACGAATGTATTTTTTTTTTTTTTTTTTTTTTATCCACTTTGCACGGATTTCTCCTGTTACACAAAGAGGGTTTGCTTCTAGCGTTAGCTTATTCGTTAGGAATAATATCAGCCAGGATTCTTCTCATACTGCTAGACGGTACCGAGAATATATCAACCGTGTCATTCAGTTGGTTCAATATCTCTATACCACGCGTGACTGAGTGTTTAGCAATGATATTCGTCCTGTAAGTTGGTATGTAGAACAGAGGGTGATTCCTTGCACGGATATATTTATTGGGTACATATAAACTTAGTGCTTCTAGAATCGCGGGACAGTTAAAGGAACCTTGGAAGACCTTTATTAGGAATATCGCAATGGATTCTTGCCTTCTTGTTTCAAGGCTTCTATAGTTACACGCCGTGAGAAGTTCGGCATGGTGAGCATATTTTGGGTAATCGCCCTTTGTTCTGTACCATAGATATCTGAGGAATTTTTTTTGTATTTGTTCTATATTGTTTTTATATTTGAGCTGGTGAGGAGCCCAAACCGTAGATGCATATTCTAATTTGGTTCTAATTAGATAATTATATAAGTTTCGGAGGATATCGGTGCTGTTAAATTCTCTTGATATTCTCATTACAAAACCGAGTAGTTTGTAACAGTCCGATATCAAACGTGAGACATGGTTGACGAACGTGAGTCCGACATCGAAGGTTACGCCCAATTCCTTGAATTCAGAAACTCTGTTTAGTGCCACTCCCTGTATAGGGTGGATTGGTGAAAACGATCGACTATAAGATACACAGACACATTTGTTAATGTTGAACAGAAGATGATTTTGCTCACTCCAGGAGACTAGGGAGTCTAGGTCATGTTGTAACTGTGCACAGTCGTGAGGTGAATTGATCTTTTTGAATATTTTCAAGTCGTCAGCGAACAATAAACATGTCGAGTGACTTATGGAATTCTGAATGTCGTCTATTAATATGAGGAATAGTAGGGGACCTAAATTGGATCCTTGTGGTATACCAGATCTTACGATAAATTCCACAGAAGACTTGTTACGGATTGTTACGTATTGAGATCTTTCTTTTAGGTAAGATGCAAATAATCCAATTAGATTATCGCTGAAGCCAAGTTTGTGCATTTTCTTAAGTAATATATCGTGATCAACTTTGTCGAAAGCTTTCTGAAAGTCTGTATATATTACGTCCGTTTGTGAAAGTTCGTCTAAGTTTGACGCAATCTGTTGTGTGAGAGAGAGAAGGTTGGTAACAGTCGATCGTTTTGGCAAAAAGCCATGCTGGTTTCCAATAAGTCTTGTTGACACTTGGTGGGTCAATTGGTTGCACAGTACAGTTTCGAAAATTTTTGGAAGCAAAGAGAGAACAGCTACAGGTCTGTAATTATGAGAGTCTAACGGGTCTCCCGATTTGAAGATAGGGCAGACCCTGGTTGTTTTCCAGCTTTCGGGAAATGTATTGGTATTTATGCTCAAGTTAAATATGTAGCAGATGGGATCACACACGTATTTCGCACAGACTTTGAAAATGTCGGCTGATAACCCATCTGGTCCGATTGCTTTGTCGGTTTGCAAGGAGTTTATGCTTTTCAGCACTTCTTCCTTAGAAATGGAATGGAGCGATATGCTTCTGCTGTCTGACGAACTGTTTAATAAATTTTTTATGTCATATTTGGCCGCTGAATCTAGGTAAACTGATTGAAAGTATTGTGCAAAGTTTTCTGCAATCTTTTGGGAGTCTTCAGTTATACTGTCACCCAGTTTCATAGATTTGAAGCTAGTTTTATTCGTTTTTCTATTTTTTACATGATTCCAAAGATTCGAAGGGTTTCCTCGGATGTCGGTCTCTATCTTGGCTAAATACTCTTGGCGCGATTGTTTTATTTGAGTTTTTAATTTGGCTCTCAGCCTTGAGTATTCTAAGTAATTAGACTGGTTTCTGCTTTGAAGATAATTGTTATGAAGTTTGTTTTTATTTTTGAGATCTCGGATTATATCGACATTGAACCAAACTGGATAGTTGGGCAAATTTGGTAGATTATGTTTCTGTGGGACGCAGATATCTAGCGTTCCGTAAATGACACTATGGAAGTACTCTACGGCTTCGTCAATATTATCTATGCTATACAGGGTGTTCCAGTCAAAATGTAGTAGAATATTCTTTAAGAGTAAAAAATTTGCCTTATTGTAGTTATATGTTGGGCGGGAGTTGTGTGGGGAGGGGGGAGGATCCCTGGGTGGCGAAGGGCGATACTTGCGACCCCTCCCACGGCCCACGCATCTCACCTGGATCTCCACGGAGAGTGTCGGATGATGTCTATCTTCCTTTACAAAGCATTCCAACGATCTGTCCACCTTGCAGTTGGTATTGCTTAAAACTAGGTCCAGCATATTGCCGTATTCGTTATTTATGTGATTGTATTGGACAAGATCGTTGGACTGAAGAAAACAGTCATAATCCAACAATACTTCCGTGGATTCGTTATTCAAATTAAAATCTCTTATAATTAAAACATTTTTGTTGCGTAACTTAAGATTGTCCGAATTCAGAGAGTCATAAAATTTTTGTCTGGTTTCGTCGGCACCCATGCACTCGAAGTAAACTACACAAATATATATTGTTGTATTGTTTATCCTGCACCTCACCCAGATGTCTTCGTCCTTTGAAATTTGTATTGCGGATTAAATTCCTTTGTATTGCGGATTAAAGAAAAAAACGGTGGCATAAGTGTATTTTATCCTATGGGAACAACTTTTAATGGATTAATATTAATTATAATGATTAAATAAATACATTTTGATATAAATGGGAGTTCTCGTTATTTTTTTATCACACCTCATACATAACATACCATCTTGCGATTTTCTTGTTGCAAATGCAGAGGAGATTAACATCGAAATGTCCTATCACGATACACATCCTTTGCATCTTCTATATTCATAGACCATTTCACACAACTCTTACGATTTCTGTGCCTTTCTACGTTTTCTTATATCAAAGTATCATTTCCTTGATGCAACAATACTTTCCTTGATCTTCCTCGACAAACTTTCAACTCACATTTGCTCTTTATATTTATTTCGTTATTATTTCATTCATTCACCTAATTTTTTTCTTAATTCATCCACCTTTAACCTTTCCTGTCCTGTGATGTGTAACTAGTACACATTGCTTCTAAAAACTTTAATATCTTTATAAATATAATAAATACTAGGTTCAGATTTTAGGTATTCCTCCGTTATACATTTACGCATTGAATAAAAAAATATATAAATAATAATTAGCACTTATCGGCCACATCAGAGATATTTTGTGAAAATCGGGAATAAATTCACCAATACAGTCAAACCTGGGCCAGTGTGTGACATATGTATATTCATTCTAAAAAAACTGCTATTGGTGAGGAAGCGACGCTATTGACGTCTCACTCCACTTCGTTATATGGGAACGCAAGAAATAGAATCTCAGTTCGCTCGCTTCTCTCACTCAGTATCCAGCCGGCTTTCGTTCGAGGTGGTCGCTTTGCCCGTTTTGTGAACGTCGTCCGATGTTTTTTTTTTCATGTTTTCAGCAATAAAATTTCAATTATTATCAGTTTTGACTTCAAATTTTACTAATTTAAGCGATTGGCTATGAATATTCTTATTTTTTCGATTTTAAATCGCTCATTTTTACATGTATATTGATGTGTATTAAATACAGAGCACCGGAAGGGTGGATTTTTTTAACACAGGAAGGGAAAGGTTAAGGGGAGTCTGTTCTCTAAACGGCGCTATATAAATTGTCATTTTACTATTATTCCTTTTACATTCCCAAACTATCTCAAATCGATCTTTTTTACCTTACTCAAAACATCAGGCTTAAGTTCAACTTCATCCCTTATAACTTCATTTCGTATTCTGTTATATTTTGTCGCCCCATTTATTCTTCTAAAGACACCCTTTTCTACAGCATTTGTGTGGCTCTTTCAATATAAAAATAATAATATTTAATAAGTTTAACCTGTGGCACTGCCTGGAATTTGCTGATTGCATCTGGATAAGAAATGAAGGCTAACTCAGTTCCTCCTTGGACCACTTGGTCTACTGGACGACCAGTCTCGTGAGCCAAATTTCCAAGGATTCCGAAGATCGTGAATCCGGCCATCAAACTTGTGAAGGTGTCCAGTGTTGTCACAATCATGGCATCTCTGAAAACACATCAATTTCAAATGAATTAAAAACTTTTATTAACAGATTAAAAATATTACAAAAGAAATATATTTAAGTTGATTGTAAGGATTGCAAGGTAGTGATCATTACAAATTTGTCTTTAGGTGTAGTGTATGTGTGTGTTTAGTGTTCATATACTAGGGTTGTTTGAAAAGCAAGTAAAATACGTGCTTTAGGAAGTGACATCAGGGTTGACAAACGTCATGCTTCAAGCGAACTCTGTCAAAATGTCAACGTTTGCATATTTAGGAAGCTCTCAAAGACAATCATTTTTGGTAGATCTTATCAAAATTTAGTTCGAGTACTCTTGAGGAAAATTTGCTCTCTAAACAGTGCTATAGAAATTGTTGTTTTATTATCATTTGGGATTACCGTACTGACGATCGTCGATCCATTTAAGATTGTTGGACGGAAAATATTTAATTCTTTATAATTGTCGTATTGGGAACCTTCTTTTCATTTTGGATTACTGTACTGACAGCCTCCCTTTTATTTAGGTGTCTTGTAAAAACGACCTTCCTTTCATTTGGAATTGCTGTACTGACACCATTCGTTTTATTTAGGTTTGCTGTACTGACAATATTCCTTTCATTTGGGTTTGCTGTACTGAAAACCTTACTTTCGTTTGGTATTACTGTACTGACAACCTTTCTTTCGTTTGGAATTGCTATACTGAAAACCTTATTTTTATTTGGGATAATTGTACTAACAACCTTCCTTTCATTTTGGATTGCTGTAATGACAACCTTCTTTCACTTGGTATTGCTGTACTGACAACCTATTTTTAATTTGGGATTACTGTACTAATAAACTATTTTTGATTTGGTATTGCTGTACTGCCAGCATTTTTTTTATTTGAGGTTACTGTACTGGCAACCTATTTTTAATTTGGGATTACTGTACTGACAACCTATTTTTGTTTTGGGATTGCTGTATTGACATCCAATTTTTGATTTGGTATTGCTGTACTGACAACCAATTTTCGGCTTGGGATTGCTGTACTGACAATCAATTTTTTATTTGGGATTGCTGTACTGACAACCTATTTTTGATTTGGTATTGCTGTTCTGCCAACCTATTTTTGATTTGGGGTTACTGTACTGACAGCATATTTTTAATTTGAGATTACTGTACTGACAACCTATTTTTGATTTGAGATTGCTGTATTGATAACCAAATTTTGATTTGGTATTGCTGTACTGACAACCAATTTCTGATTTGGTATTGCTGTACTGACAACCAATTTTTTATTTGGGATTGCTGTAGTAACAACCTATTTTTGATTTTGGGTTACTGTACTGACAACCTATTTTTAATTTGGGATTACTGTACTGACAACTTTTTTTTTGATTTGGTATTGCTGTACTGCCAACCTATTTTTGATTTGGGGTTACTGTACTGCCAACCTATTTTTGATTTGGGGTTACTGTACTGACAACCTATTTTTAATTTGGGATTACTGTACTGACAACCTATTTTTGATTTAGGATTGCTGTATTGACAACCAATTTTTGATTTGGTATTGCTGTACTGACAACCTATTTTTGATTTGGGATTGCTATACTGACAACCTCCATTTTATTTGGATTGGTTGTGTTTACAATATTTTCGTCATTTAGAATTACTGTTCAAAGAACTCTTTCTTCTTTATTATTATTCCGATATGAATTTTAAAAGAGCACGTACCTTGCTGAATGAATGTTCCTTTCTTGCGATTGTTTTTATGTGTTTTTATTTAAAAAATGAATGCGATAAATATTTTTATAAAACATGAATTGTATCGGTACAATGAACTCACCTGTAGACAGTGTGTCGGAAGTTATTGTATGAAGAGTACATGATGACGTTTCCAAAGCAGATGGACAAAGAGAAGAAGCACTGAGTCACCGCAGCATACCACACCTGCAGCACACAAATATGTACATTCGTTAACAAGATTTCAGCAAATATCATTTTTGATTAAAATACAAGTGCTTGTTCTGATACACTACTGTTCTGATACACTACTGTTCTGATACAATACTGTTCTGATACACTACTGTTCTGATACACTACTATTCTGATACACTACTGTTCTGGTACACTGCTGTTCTGATACACTACTGTTCTGATACACTACTGTTCTGATACACTACTGTTCTGATACACTACTGTTCTGATACACTACTGTTCTGATACACTACTGTTCTGATACACTACTGTTCTGATACACTACTGTTCTGATACAGTACTGTTCTGATACACTACTGTTCTGATACACTACGGTTTTTCATTATATTACACTTTCGTTATATACAGCACAACTTTGCGAGTGTATGGATTCAATTAGAGATTGCCAAGATACTGAAAATATGGAAAACTATCGATAGCGTCCATTCGGTGAAGCTTGGTTACGTGAATCGCAACGAATTTGACGTTAAAATACGTAATTACTTTCAGGACGAATAATTAATTATTCGAATACTAGGAAAAATAATTAATAAGGGAAAAAAAAATTGCAAAGATTATTAACGTAAAAATTATATAAAATTTCACGTAACTGACATTTGCACAGTTTTGAGAGCCAAACAATATGATAACCATAAAAAATATTAGATGCATTCGATAGTTGCATTACTTTGAACAAGTATTAATTATGGTTAGTAGGGTAGGTCTCCCCCTGACTGCTGTCATTTGTAAAGTTTCTAGATTTTAGCTTTTTTTTGTAAATGAAATCCACTTTAAGCAAAAATAATGTTCAAAATATAATGTTATTAGCATAATAAGATGGCGGTATACAGTCATGTAACTACAATTCATCTGCTCAGCCAATTATACGGTGGTTTGAAGGGGGTCTTCATGAATAATATGGTTTAAGCGGTCCTCATCGAAGTCCACTGGTCGTCCGGAACGCTCCATGTCTTTCAGGTCGAAATTACCGTCTTTGAAATGCAAAAACCATCGACGAGCTGTCCTTTCATTCATAGCATATTCACCGTACACTTCGCAAATATCTCGAGCAGCGTTGGCAGCTTTATTCCCTCGATCGTCTTCTGCATTATTCGTTCATTTGTCTTCCGGTTCCATAATGGATATTTAGCATTCTTCGTAGCCCTCTGTGTTGCCCTGAGCTTATTCTTTATTTACTTTGTGAACGTTGTCATGAAAGGTCTATATTTCAGGACTAAGAAGATATATGAATCGAATTGGTCTTTTTTATGTATCTCTGGTACTATGGAGACTTTAAAGTAGGATAGTTTACCAAATGCAACTTAGTTTGACGATTTTTTTACTCTCGTTTTGAAAGATGTCTTCAATAAATTTCATGAAAAGAGCTGTTTAGTTGGATATATTAAAAATGATACTTACTTTGGCATCTAATATCTTGGAGAAATCAGGTTTGATGAAGTAGATCATTCCATCTTCAGCACCAGGCAGAGTAGCTGCCCTGACCAGCAAAATCAGCATAACGACATATGGGAACAGAGCCAAGAAGTAGGCTGCTTTTCCAGAGCTCTTTACTCCTCGGAGAAGTACCAGATAGACTGATATCCAAGCCATCAGCAGGCATAATGTGAGCTTCCATTCTGGGGTTCCTATCCCATTATCGATGTTGGGTAGCTCTCTCAGTACCACATTTCTGAAAAGAAATATTCAACATTTAAAAAGAAAAAAAATGACAGTTTTATTTCGTTACTACAAAAATATTTATTGCAATATCCGAAATCGTGGTGGTAGAAATGTATGAAAGGGTTAGAAATGAGATATTTGGTTGAAGGAAGTAGAAATTCTATTATTTAAGTAGTATTTTTTCTGATAGTTAAGAGGTTACAAGGGATATTGAATAACTTGTAAGTATGGGAAGCGAAGACAACGGACACTAAAATATATATACTTGAACCAGATAATATCAAAATTTGCGATACCAATAATCTTCAAAAATAATGTAGTAACCACTTTGATGAGTGGAAGTAAAACATGGACTTGAAAAAAACACGGAAAAGGGCCGAATAAAGACTGTAGTGCAATGAGAAGAATACGAAACCCCTGGCTAGAAATCAAACATTTTACCAACTAGGCCACGGTAATTGTCAGTTGCAAAGTGGTTCCTTATTAAGTATTCTTCTCACAAATGTTTGAACTATAGAATGGTTGTGTCTGAAACTTCAAGTACTAACATATTCTCACCTGAAAACGAGACAATTGCATTTATATACGAGTACATGTTGAAGTTTCCAAACTTTGCCAAGTACAGTCAAATGTATACTTGCTTTAACCATTGTTTCAGCGAATAAAGTTGTCAAACTAGACAGAAGCGGAGTTCACGGATGCGTTCTCTTGGTTTCGAAACTACGAGTTATAAACAGTAGTTGACAATCGTCGATCTTTGCACCGTACTATATTAACATTTTATGTACAATCTTAACTTTTTTCATACATGCGCACGACAACGCCGTTCCTCTACTATGTTAAGCAGAACGGACAGAGCTCTAAACTCTCCTATCTCGATACTCATATTTTACCTCTTCCATATTCTCGTACAGTTCCCTTGTTTCTTTTCCTTCTTACTTTTCATTCTATCAAAGTATTATTCACTAGATCCAACCGTAGTTTCCTTAGGCCTCGGCCACACAGGTAGGAGCCTCGCTTGATGCTTAGAGCTACGCTGCGATTTAGGTGACATATCCTAGCGAACCAACGCACTGCATAGTATCGCAATAGCCACACTGCACACTTCGTGCCACACTACATGACAATTAATCACTGAGTGAATCTCCTAGCGAACAGACGTGTTGGTTAATTTTAGTTGTGTCACCATGATTTTACAAGATGACGGAAGTTTTAATGACAGCTGTGTATAAAAGGGAGCCTTTGTGGAACCCATCGAGCAAATTATACAAAAATGTACCTGAAATAAAATCACTTTGGAATGAAGTTACACAGGAAGTAAATAAAGATAAGGTAAGTTGTAATGAAATTGGTTAGTTTTGAGAGTGGCATCGTTTGTTGACTCAACCGCTCCCAAATGTCAAATGAATTTGTGCGTAACACTTTGGTGTGGGCTAGCATGAAATCACCTAGTATATGAGTCACGTAAAACCTAGCTTAGCACCTGACGAAGCCCTTTGGTGTGACCTCGGCCTTATTCTTCCTTCAACACGTCTTCCACTCACATATGCACAGTATATTTGTTTTGTTAGTCTTTGTTAATTGATTTGTGTCAAGTGCCATAACTATCTATTTTTTTCCACGCATGGACATATGATATACTGCATTAAGAAATCATATACTCATATTATTATTACTTTCTTGGATCACGGAATCGACATACTTATTTTATTTATGAACACTTCATGGTTTGGAATAATAATATCCTATAGCCCATATAACGTGTCGTTACATGTCCTTGAAAATTTTAAAACGGATAGAATATGACCTTGATCCTCTTTACACTGATATATCTTTATACAGTAGTCCCCCTTATATGCGGTTTCGATTTGTGCCGTTTCAGTTACATGCGGTTAATCGTAGTTCGTAAATATTAAATAGAACATTTTAACTTTTCGTCAGAAGGTCAAAAGTAGCTTAAGTTCACATTTACAAAATTCACAAATCTTCAGATTCCAGTCTGTTTAAAATGCAGCTGATAAGCTAATATTGGGTAGTAATAAACATTGCCATATTTGTTTGCTTCTAAAATGTCTATACTCGCTTAAGTGCCGGATTGGTTTCAATCTTTGTCTCTTTGTATTCAAGTCCCTTAACAGATTTGTCCTTAACCTACTTAATGGTTATTAACTTATTATAGTCCCTTAACCTACTTAACGGATTGATTTCAATCTTTGTCTCTTTGTATTCAAGTTCCTTAATGGATTTGTCCTTAACCTACTTAACGGTTATTAACTTATTCAAGTCCCTTAACCTACTTAACGGATTGATTTCAATATTTGTCTCTTTGTATTCAAGTCCCATAATAGATTTGACCTTAACCTACTTAACGGTTATTAACTTATTCAAGTCCTTTAACCTACATAACGGATTGATTTCAATATTTGTCTCTTTGTATTCAAGTCCCTTAACAAATTTGTCCTTAACCTACTTAACGGTTATTAACTTATTCAAGTCCCTTAATCTACTTAACGGATTGATTTCAATCTTTGTCTCTTTGTATTCAAGTCCCTTAATGGGGTGTTCTCCATTGTGATTTTCGGATCTGTATCTTAGAGATGTTCTGTCTGAAAGTAGTAGATCTTTAAGGTTGATTTCTTCATCATCTAATAAATTAGTTGTTTCAAATCGATCCAATAGTGCCGGGTATTATGATAGAGTTTTTTATGTTGCTAGTCCTGTGGCTTGGAATTGCCTGCATTTTAGTGTTAGAGATATGGGTTGTATGTGCAGCTTTAGGAAACACCTAAATATAGCTTCTTTGGGAGGTCTTAAAAACATTTATGATGTTAAATCTACATTGCACTACACTAAACGTAAAACCAAATATACTATAATCCTATCACATGTCGGAAGATCTACAAAGGTTTCATTGTAGTTCGTTTTTCTTAACTAAGTTTTCTGTAGTTTTCTAACTACATATGTTTTACTAAACATATTTCTCATAAGTAGATCCAGAGAAGGTTTCTTTATCTGATAGCCGCAACCACTACCTTCCTATCCTTATACTCAACCTATGTGATTATATGTATATATGTACTTTGTAATATTTTAAATCTGTCAATAATAGTGGATTCAAATCTCGAGTTAGAGTGCCATTTAGGAGAGTTAGGTCTCTAAACGGCGCTATAAAAGTTATATTTTGTTTAATTATTATTAATATTATTATTATAAGAATGTTCCATTTGCCTTACTTCTTTGTCCCTTCTCGGTATCAACAGTATAAGTTATTGGGAGAGAGAGATCACATTTACATTTGTCCCATCTCACTATCATCAGTATAGTTATTGAGAGAGAGAGATCATATTTACATTTGTCCCATCTCAGTATCATCAGTATAGTTATTGAGAGAGAGAGATCATATTTACATTTGTCCCATCTCACTATCATTTGTATAAGTTATTGAGAGAGAGATCAGATTTAGATTTGTCCCATCTCACTATCATCAGTATAGTTATTGAGAGAGAGATCATATTTACATTTGTCCCATCTCACTATCATCAGTGTAGTTATTGAGAGAAAGAGAGATCATATTTACATTTGTCCCACCACACTATCATTAGTATAGTGATTGAGAGAGAGATCATATTAACATTTGTCCCATCTCACTATCATCAGTATAGTTATTGAGAGAAAGAGAGATCATATTTACGTTTGTCCCATCTCACTATCATCAATATAGTTATTGAGAGAGAGAGATCATATTTACATTTGTCCCATCTCACTATCATCAGTGTAGTTATTGAGAGATAGATCATATTAACATTTGTCCTATCTCACTATCATCAGTATAGTTATTGAGAGAAAGAGAGATCATATTTACATTTGTCCCATTTCACTATCATTAGTATAGTTATTGAGAGAGAGATCATATTTGCATTGGTCCCATCTCACTATCATCAGTGTAGTTATTGAGAGAGAGATCATATTAACATTTGTCCCATCTCACTATCATCAGTATAGTTATTGAGAGAAAGAGAGATTATATTTACATTTGTCCCATCTCAATATCATCGGTATAGTTATTGAGAGAAAGAGAGATCATATTTACATTTGTCCCATCTCACTTTCATCAATATAGTTATTGAGAGAGAGAGATCATATTTACATTTGTCCCATCTCACTATCATCAGTGTAGTTATTGAGAGATAGATCATATTTACATTTGTCCAATCTCACTATCATCAATATAGTTATTGAGAGAGAGATCATATTTACATTTGTCCCATCTCACTATCATCAGTATAGTTATTGAGAGAGAGAGATCATATTTACATTTGTCCCATCTCATTATCATCAGTATAGTTATTGAGAGAGAGAGAGATCATATTTACATTTGTCCCATCTCACTATCATCAATATAGTTATTGAGAGAGAGAGATCATATTTACATTTGTCCCATCTCACTATCATCAGTGTAGTTATTGAGAGATAGATCATATTTACATTTGTCCCATCTCACTATCATCAGTATAGTTATTGAGAGAAAGAGAGATCATATTTACATTTGTCCCATCTCAATATCATCAGTATAGTTATTGAGAGAAAGAGAGATCATATTTACATTTATCCCACCATCAGCATACGTTATAGAGAGAGAGAGATCATATTTACATCAAATTTGTCCCGTCTCTATCATCATTATAATTTATTGAGAGAGAGAGAGAGATCATATTTACATATGTTTTATTGCCGTGCATTGATACAAGTGTTATTTTTATATTAGTTTTTACAGAGAATCTCTTTTATAAATTATACTATATCACAGGTAAGTATATGTTGGAAAAAACATAGTATTTTTAGGATTCGGTTTTAAGCATCCACTGGAGGTCTTGGAATGTATTATCCGCAGATGTGGAGGAATTACTGCATCAAAGTAATCGTTCTTAAACCTTTTATTTGCTTTTGTTTTATTTTTTTGATAAAAATAATCAAGAATCTAGTTCACGAATCTGTTGTTAAATACATAATCCCACCTTGTATAGGTTTTATAACACTTTCTCCATTAATTATGATTGGCATTGGCCTGAGAGAATAACGCACGCTTTTGATAAATGTCTAAAATAATTTATTCATTTGATCGACACGTGTGCTATATATTTTTTTTCAATCACTGTTACATCACAAATGTTCTACGAGGATGGATCAAATATAAACGAGTCTTTTGTTTTAGAGTACGTAATTTCAAACGGAGCGAGCGGCCACTTCAAGGAGTGGGGATATCAGGAGTGGGGAGAGCGGTCGGCCGGCCTCGGCAGATTCCGTCATTATTATGGCACATAATGTCTAAGAAAGAGGTGCACCCGTCGATTACGTAACGCATAATTATCAAGTTTCTCGCTCATGAGGACGTAAAACCGGCCGAAATTCTGCGGAGACTG
The DNA here is from genome assembly GCA_949825065.1 of Odontocerum albicorne. NCBI lineage: Eukaryota > Metazoa > Arthropoda > Insecta > Trichoptera > Odontoceridae > Odontocerum > Odontocerum albicorne. The sequence continues at coordinate 5,523,173 of OX463848.1, forward strand.
ACGGCACAGTTCGAGGATCAAACAGTGTCAAAGCCTCGTGTGTTTGCCTGGCATAAGAAGTTCATGAAATACCGTGAAGGGGTCTAAAACGAGAGCCATGATCGTCACCCACGGACGAGCATTACCGAACAGGACATTAAAGCCATTCGTGATTTTCTGGAAGGCGACCGACGATTGACGGTTTCCGAAATATTTGAAGATAGAAATAATTTAAAGATAAAAAATGGGAGCACTCAATCCATAATCACAAAGGATCTAGGTTTCCGTCAAGTGTCTGCTCGATGAGTCTCACGTCTTTTAACTGCAAAACAAAAGTTCTCATTTCGCTCATTTATATTTGATCCACCCTCGTACGTTATGAGAAGCTCTGGTAACACCACGCTTCATTAATAGGAATTAATTATTTAAATATGTTATATTTACTTGAAATAAAGCTCCGAAGAACTCTTCAGGCCAGAAGTGTTTCCGACAGAGCCTGAGTTCCCTGAAGGGTAGCATTTATCCCAGGAGGAGTCGCACACTGACCAGGGCAACACTGAAGTGAAGGAGCCGAACATATAGTAGATGATGATGGCCATCAGAGAAGCGTAGTAGGTCATCACGCATGCTACTGCCAAAGTCTGTCCTGTTCCTGCACCTGGAAAAGGATTATTTAATAAAGTTTTGGTATTAAAAAGTATTCGTGGGTGTAAGGATAACTATAACCTCGCTCATAACAATTCTTTAAAAAAAGGAAAAATATGCCGGTGTACTCCGACCGTTCCACTTACCATCGGATATACCATCGGATCCAGTATAGCAGTGTGGCTGTTGAGTTTACTGGTATACAATGGCTCACTCACTTAAATAGGAGAAATAAAGAAAGAAACGAGACAGTTTTGCTTTACAGGTTCGGTTTCCAATTGAATTTACTCGTACGTTGGAATGGCGAGAGTATCCTCGACTACAAAGACCCACAGTTTTTTTTATAGTAGAATAGCGTTAAAAAGAACTTTAAAATTTCTCCCTAGAATCAAACCCAAAAATATTTAACTATCATACAGAAGAGTAATTGGTTAAATGAAAGTCATCAAATGGCAATTAAACCAGGAAGGTATATTATACAGTGAATGCTTTAATCTTTTAAGCTTTACTTTGTAGAACTCTATAATAAGTACAGTACCCGGCGGTGAATAATACACATCGGGCTTAACCCTCCGATTAGTGACAAGGTCCCTGGGGACATTTTCGATTTTTGTTTGCTCACAACTTTCTCTTTGTATGTTTTGAAAACGTGATGCTGCATGTATTCCAAAAAAAAAACATGTTGAAGCGATTAAAATCGGTTTCAAAGCGGTAAGATCACTCGTTCGTGTTTTATTACGGTTTGAAAACATTTTGTACGGGAATCAGGTACAAGATCTTTAGGGACCTTATACCTGACTTGTACCATTATTGAAAGAAATCGTAAATGAATTGTATTTGCCGTGCCGAAGAAGAATAAATCGGTCCTGCTGTTGTATACAATGCATTATAGTTGTTCGGTAGATAGTGAAACCGATAAGCGAAAGCCAATTGTCATTCTGGATTATAATGCCCATAAATCTCGGGTGGACACAATGGATCAGATGCTTGGCACTTATTCATGCAAACGTTCAACAAATCGTTGGCCACTTGTTATGTTCTACAACATTATAGATATTGCTGCATTGACCGCATTCGTAATTTACGATGAGATGAAGCCTGTTCAAAAAACAGACAAGCGACGTTCGTTTTTGCAATTGTTGACAAAACAATTAGCAATTCCAAATATCAAAGAACGAGCAACCAATACACGCATAATGTGCTGTCCCAAAATTCGAATTGCTATGGAAGCATTTGATGTAAAGGTAACGTTGAAATTGAATATTGAAACGCACAAACATAGAAATAACATTTTTTTTATATTTTCCGGTAGTAGCAAGACTAACATCAGGAGCTGCACCTTCGTTTGCAACTTATATCGTGCGCAAAACCAGATCATATTGCTATACCTGCAATAAAGCGGTTTGTGCTGAGCATTCAGCATTATTGTATCGGTGCGATACCTGCATTCTAGCGTTAGCTGACCATGAATAAGCAGCACAATATTACATTTATTACCACTTTTATTTTTTACCTGTCAAATAAAACCTGAATTACCAAAAAAAACTTATTTTTTTGGCCTTTATACTTATATTTTATCCTTCTATATACATTTAGGCACCTTATACAACCATAAGCTAACATAACCATAAGCTACATAACTATAAGCTAAAAATTGTATGGTATTATCACCATACACGCATAATGTGCTATCCCAAAATTCGAATTGCTATGGAAGCATTTGATGTAAAGGTAAAATTGAAATTGAATATCGAAACGCACAAACATAGAAATAACATCTTTTATTTTTTTTATATTTTCCGGTAGTAGCAAGACCAAAATCAGGAGCTGAACCTTCATTTGCATCTGTACGAATCGGCCATCGTGCCAGGTATATCGTGCGCAGAACGGACGCCAGCGCAAAACCAGATCATATTGCTATACCTGCAATAAAGCAGTTTATGCTGAGCATTCAGCATTATTGTATCGGTGCGATACCTGCATTCTTGCGTTAGCTGACCATGAATAAGCAGCACAATAATACATTTATTACAACTTTTATTTTTTACCTGTCAAATAAAACCTAAATTACCAAAAAAAAACTTATTTTTTTGCCTTTATACTTATATTTTATCCTTCTATATACATTAAGGCACCTTATACAACCATAAGCTAACATACAAAACCATCAAGACACACCTGCATGATGATAATACCATACAATTTTTTGACGGTCCCTAGAGACCTTGTCACTTTTTTAACGCCGCCGGGGCTGTCACCGATCGGAGGGTTAAGAAAGAGACTGTCGGGCATAATCCGCTAACTTCGGCTTTGTAGAGCGTCGTCTTTTTCATTCATACACGTGTTTCGTCGCGATTTGTCAGTCGTTGTCAAGCATTCTAGGGACAGAGACAACGCTCTACAAAGCCGAAGCTAGCCGATTATGGCTGACAGTCTTATTCTTATGTATTACTGACAGTGTATTACTTACCGCCGGGTACTTGTATGATAAAATTTACTTTGTAAATTCTACAAACATGATGTTACTATTACAAATTGCGTTTTGAATTTAATTTTGCTAATGAATAGCTTCGTAAAGAAGTTTGAAAGTAAAATCATGGTGATAATATTGTGGGAGTGGAATTTAAAAAGTTAATTTTGTCGTTACTCCCCCTAAAGGAGAGGTGATTTTGTTGGTAACTACAAGTCAGGCATATTGGCAACGGCCGAGTGCATTGAAACAAAACATCTCATAGAGAAATATCAAATAAATTATTTATATGTGTAGATATATATGATACACTGACCGGCACAAGTGAAAAAATGCTTAAAGCTGATAAAACATCATAAAAACTTGCGTGAAAAGCTTCCAAGTTAAAAAATCAATATTATTTTGGAATATGAATTGAGTTATACTTGAGAAAATGTAGGATGGTCCCTGTGACGTTTGAAATGTCATATCTCAAAGGGATGGGATAAAATCGTTTTTTTTTACAAATCGAATAATTTTTTTTATAAATCGAAAAATTGTTTTTCTCTATACTGACGTTTTAATTCCTAATTTTCATTATACTGACTTTCTAATGTATTGTATGATTTGTGTCTATCTTCAAGATTCACTATGAATTAATACTTATTACGAACATTTAATTTTAGGTATAAAAAATCGAAAATCTAATTATGGTATACCCCATCCCTAGTCAATGGAGACTAAGGTCGTGACTTTTGACAAACGTCACCAAATATTATTTGATATTAACAAACTGACATATTTTTGCTAGTTTTTAACAAGATGTATTTATTTGTCATTATTGTTAGTTTTATGTAATGTATTTACCTAAATAATTTAGTATTTATTAGAATCTAGGCTTATATTAAAGTTGATAAAATAATTAAAATTAGTGAACGTCGTTACAAGGTTGTATTGGGGCAAATTTGTCAACTGTCACAGGGACCATGTTACATTTTCTCTAGTATACTATATTAGTTAAGTCTGCATAATTACAGAAGGACGTACCGCTTCAAACAATATGATATGCAGAGTAGGCAAAGAGAACAGATCTCTTAACTTTTCTATCTAAGCACACAATCTTCACCCTCCACATTCATGTATCTCATCATGCACAATACTCTATTATTCATACTCTCACTTAACTTTCTTTCAAAAGCGTCCAGACACGTTTTCCTCGATCTGCATCTTCCACGCACACTTCGCTTCTCACTTGAATATTCACTTAGTTCTTATTATTAGTCATAGCTATCGTTGTAACTTGAATATTAGCTTAGGAAAACATTGAATATCGGCTGTTTCTCGCTAACAAATTTATGTCATGACATTTTTTTTATACAATGCAAGCGGCCCTTATTACAATTAAAATGTTTGTTTTAGTTGTATGGATTTTATTAAGAGGCTCAATCAACAATCCGTCAACATGGAATAACATTTTTGACGAAATGTTGTTATGGCTCCTTACCAAACTTTATACAAATAATGTTTCACAAGGAAGCATGGTGTATAATTATTCCAATTGTTATATATTTTTTCTACTTAAATCGTTGTATTATGCGTTTTCTTTTACGTAACCAGGTTCATCCTGTATCAAATATAAAATAAAATTAATAAAAAGCTGACATTACGATTTTAAGAAGACAACAATCAGTTGTTAATAAGTACTCGTATACAAGTACACATTGCGTTGAATAAAACAGATCTCTGTTTAGCCGTAACTCAAACCATTACAAAGGTTATTTTAAAAAAGCTTTAGCTCACCACTCACAGGTGTCAACATCTTTAAATATTGATAAAACTAATCATAATGTACATCATTTTTTTTTAATTGAAGACAACAATAGTTTTTAATACACGGGATTATAATTTAAATTAAGATCGCTTTATCTAGTTAAATGTTTGCCCAACAACATAAAATTACTTCATAATATTGATTTTATAAGGTGATAATTGAATAATTAAAAAAAACATCTATTATTATGTTAATGATATCTCTTTAATTCTCGATAGCTCTGATTAATCTATGACAATTCAATTAAATTTTTTAAAAAATGTAATATGATTTTTTTTAATCCTTGGGGTTTTCAAAATCACGTGACTTTTATGGCGAAGTGCTTGAACAATCACAAAAGGCCGCAGCTATTTCCGGACGTCTAAAGAACATTATCTGTAAAAACAAGTATATGAACATCCAAAGCAAGGTGTGGATATACAAGATCTGTCTCCGCCCCATAATGACAAACAGCATAGAGTCCAGAGCCGACACTGTCAGAAACAAAAATCTCCTTCGTCCCAGCGAAATGAAGGTACTCAGGAGTATCGCTGGCAAAACCCTTCGTGATAAGAGTACGAAACAGAGAAATCCGAAGGATGTGCGAAGTTGAAGATATTGTCAGATGGGGACGACAGACAAGAAGGTTCTGGAACGAACATGTATCCAGAATGGTGGAACCAAGAGCCGTAAGAATAGCCAGGGACAGTATCCCCCAAGCAAGCAGACCTCCAGGATGATCTCCCAAAAGATGGAAAGACAGCTGGCAGTCGACGTCACAAGAGGGAAACAATGATGCAGGACCATAACAGGCCAACAGGTCTAAAATAAGAAGAAGAAGAAAGAGAGACATGACATGATTAGGGTTTCTAAACCGGTTTAAACCGGTTGACCGATTCTTAGGATAATTTCAATTTTTTTTTTATTTTACCACAAATTATTTTTGCCATATTTTGGTGTAGATTTCGGTTATAGATTCAAAGATGACGTATTATTTCACAGGCGTTATTTTATATATATATATAGTTCAGAAAATGTAGGGTGAGTCCTGTGATAGCTCACAAATTTGCCCCAATACAACCTTGTAACGATGTTCAGTAACTTTAATTATTTTATAAACTTTAATATAAGTCTCGATTCTAATAAATAGTAAGTTATTTAGGTTGTATTGGGGCAAGTTTGTGAGCTGTCACAGGACTCATCCTACATTTTCCGAACTATAGTAAGTGTTTTTGACGCCGACGCTCGGTTAACGATTGTGAAGTTTTTCTAATCTCAAATAACAATCATTAATAAATGAATCGTGTTGTGAGCATTTAGAATATACTCGTTGGTATTTTTAAAATGTACTCATAAGTATACTGGTTGTGTTTGCAAATACTCCTTAATCCTATTATACATTTTATTGCTTTTAACATTTCCCTTCCTGTGCTAAAAACATCCGCGTGTTCCGGTGCAGTGTATTCAATACAAATCAATACACATGTAAAAATGAGCGATTTAAAATCGGAAAAATAAGAATATTCATAGCCCATCGCTTAAATTAATTAAATTTTAAGTCAAAAGTGATAATAATTGAAATTTAATTGCTGAAACCATGAAAAAACATCGGCCGACGTTCACAAAACGGGCGAATGGATCACTTCATATAGATGCACGTAAGCTACTGACGGGACGGAAACAATAACACTGTGTATGTTATACCTCGAAGAAAGGGAACTGAGAATTGCGAACTAAGATTCTATTTCTTGCGTTCCCATATACCGAAGTAGAGTGACACGTGCATAGCGTTGTTTCCTCACCCATAGTGCTTTTTTAGAATGAATATACCTACGTCACACACTGGCACACGTTTGATTGTATTGGTGAATTTATTACCGATTTTCACAAAATATCTCTGATGTAGCCGATAAATGCTAATTATTATTAATATTATTTTTTCATTCAATGCGTAAATGTATTACCTAAAATCTGACTCAGTATTTATTATATTTATAGAGATATTTACATTTTTAGAAGCAATGTGTACTAGTCACACATCACAGGGAAGGAAGGTTTAACAAGTGTTTGAAATTAAGAGATACCCTCAACGCCTCCACCAATAAATAAACGAAGCAATATCTACCTGCAAAAAGACGATCGTATTACATAATAATAACAAAAAAAGACGGGGATTCCCTCAATTTACGAATTCGTAGGTTAATTGGAATCCCTAACACTAATGAATGAATGAAAATATAGGCTTACCTCGCATTGCGGGAGAAACATCGTACACTTTAACACTTCCTTTACTAGAGAACTGTCCTATAACCATCTCCAAGAAGTAGACTGGTTTTCCAACCAGGAACAGCACTATGATGTAAGGGATGAGAAAGGCACCTCCTCCGTTGGAGTAGGCTGCGAAGGGGAATCTCCAGATATTGCCGAGACCCACTGACATGGCAATACAGGACATGAGAAACTCCAAACCGCTCCCCCACTGATCTCGTTTCTTTCCCTCTGATTCTTCGGTTCCATCTGATACAACACGATTTTCTCCCTAAAATAATAACAATTATCCATAAAATAATTTAAAAAATCGTAGTCAAAAAGAGGTCAACATTCCATGGTCAACCCGGAGACTTGATTAATGAGGCTTAATGACTACTCCAGAAAATGTAGGATGATCCCTGTAACGTTTGAAATGTCATGTCTCAAAGGGAAGTGGTAAAATCGTTTTTTTTACAAATCGAATAGTTTTTTTTATAAACTGACGTTTTAATTCCTAATTTTAATTATACTGACTTTCTAATGTATTGTACGATTTGTATCTATCTTTAAATAGGCCAAGATTCACTGTGAATTAATACTAATTTCGAACATTTAATTTTAGGTGTAAAAAAAACGAAAATCCAATTATCGTACACCCCATCTCTAGCCAATGCAGACTAACGTAGTGACTTTTGACAAACGCCACCAAATATTATTGGATTTTAACAAACTGCCACATTTTTACTAATTTGTAATAAGATGTATTAATTTGTCTTTATTGTTAGTTTTATGTGATGTATTTACCTAAATAACTTGCTATTTATTAGATTCTAGGCTTATATAAAAATTGATAAAATAATTAAAATACTGAACGTCGTTACAAGGTTGTATTGGGGCAAATTCTGGAACTGTCACAGGGACCATGCTACATTTTCTCTAGTATAGATGAATATTGTCTCCCAGCCACGTTCTTCGATATTTCCTAATCACCAATCCCGACTTGCTGTTGGGTAATAAAAATAAAAGGGCAATTTATACAGCGCGCGAAATCTCCTTTCGAGAGCAAACTCTCCTCAAGGGAGATGTAACTCAGGATTTGAGCCCACTCATAAATTTCTATAAGATGTTCCAAAAAGGATTGTCTTCAAGTGTTTCCTAAGGCTGCACACGCCAACCATATGTCTGACTCTAGAAGGAAGACAATTCCACACTACAGAACGAGCAGCAAAAACTTGATCATAATATCCCGCCCCATTAGATTGAGTACTATACAAAGTATCATAATACCCCGTCCCATTAGATTGAGTACCATACAAAGTATCATAATACCCCGCCCCATTAGATTGAGTACCATACAAAGTATCATAATACCCCGCCCCATTAGATTGAGTACCATACAAAGTATCATATTACCCCGCCCTATTAGATTGAGTACCATACAAAGTATCATAATACCCCGCCCCATTAGATTGAGTACCATACAAAGTATCATAATACCCCGCCCTATTAGATTGAGTACCATACAAAGTATCATAATACCCCGCCCCATTAGATTGAGTACCATACAAAGTATCATAATACCCCGCCCCATTAGATTGAGTACCATACAAAGTATCATAATACCCCGCCCCATTAGATTGAGTAGCATACAAAGTATCAAAAAAATAATATTGAGAAAATAAAATTAAGATATTAAACTTAACTTCGAATGAATAAATGTATCTACCGAATACTCAAACATCATTGTTTTGATTTTTTACTAGACGATCAATAAAGCTAGTAAAAAAATATATAAATGGATGAATACTGACTTCAAATAACAAAGTGCAAAATCAAAAAGCAAAATAGACGAGAACCTTGAAAGATTTATTTAAGCTATTATTTATAGTTAAGGCATTAACGTTGTGGAGGTTTAAAGACGTTGTAATTTATTTTTATCAAACACTGTTTATTCCACTTTTTATAACGGTATAACCCTGCATGTTTCAAGGTTTTCACCTTATCATCAGGGGAGCATAAACAAGACAATTTATCTGAGTCCGAACATCTGGTAAACAGTTATATCCCAAAAATATTTCCACTCTTGGCTGAAATCGTCCCATGCCTCCCTTACCCCTCACTCCCCAACCGTTGAAGCGTGTATATCGATATCAGTTCGAACATAATTTAGTCTTGTTTATGCTCCCTGATGATGAGGTGAAAGCCTTGAAACCGGTAGGGTTATACCGTCACAAAAAAGTGGAATAAACGGTGATTGATAAAAACAAATAACATTTTATTTAAGCTTTTGAGTTTTGTCTTTCTCAACTTTCTTGTTTCTCTTCTCTTTTAAGTTTCAATTCACTGTTTGTAAAACATATTAAAACACATTTGTTAAACATGTTAAACTTTATTCCTTAATTGTGTTTAAACATTTATCTTAATATTAAAATGTTTTATTATAATATTTACCGATTCTGTGTCTCCATTTCCTGATATTTTTCTGTTTTTCAATTCATTCATGTTAATATCAGGATCCGGGTCGAACCCATTGTTCAGCTCACCATGGAACTCCTGAAATTTAAAAAAAAATGACTCGTCAATACATAAGAATCAACTCTACTTATATAAAGCATCAATCAACAAGTGTCAGTCAACATGTTTGAATTCTATGATTTATAAATAATTAAAATACACCATGACCAGTAATAAATACAGTTATTTTTTAGTAGTTAACGCCACTTGGTCTCAATACGTATATTATCAATTTATTAGGAAGATAAAATCAAATAAAAACATAATTATTTCTATTTATTTTTATTTATTTAACACTTATTGCAAATACAATCTAGTGGGTTCATTTCCAGGCGGCAATCTCTTCGAACTAATCAGACAAAAGTAAATGAAGCAAGTTACATGGTCGCAAAAAAAAACATTCAAATGACTATCAATTACCAAGAAATCCATGGACGCACTCCATGAGCATGTGCCCACAAAGACGGACAATCACCCGAACATTACATTTCATGTAAAGTGAGATATCATCAATCAAAGGAAAAGATTCTGAAGAGGAAAGGACAAAAAAATTGGAATGAAACACGTTATATTACTGACGAGAAATTGTGAGTTTTTTCAGTTGCTTCTTAAAGCATGCCAAGGACGGAGCGAGTCTAACATTGGTTTGTAACTGATTCCAGAGTTTCACTGCATGTACACTAAAGGACGATGTAAAAAAATAAGAGCGGTGAACTGGAAAGGCCAATAAACAATTTATGTTCAGCATAGCGCTTATCCAGCATATACAAAGAGCCCAACATTATAAAATACATCAAAATTGGGAGGCTACGTTGGGCGGGGCATGTAGCAAGAATGGGAGAAGAGGAAATGCCTAACAAAGTACTCTTTTCCAAGCCCCAAGGAAGACGTAGCGTGGGCAGACCGAAGCTTAGGTGGATGGATGGGGTGCAGAATGATGCAAACGTGACTGGCATCAGGGGCTGGAGGAGTGCATCCCAGGATAGGGGGGAATGGCAACGACTGCTGGAGGAGGCCGGGGCCCACAATGGGCTGTAGTGCCATTGATGATGATGATGATGATGATAGCGCTTATCCATGATCGAAAAGACGTTGAAAATTTTGGGCGAGATAAAAGGGGATGGCGGAACAGTTAAGTATATTATACAATAGTGACAGTATGTGAATTTGATGTGTATTTCTAACGTTCAACCAGTTCAATACCTCCTGGAAAAAAGTTATATGATCGCATTTTTGTAGGTTCAAAATAAATCTTAGACAAACATTTTGAATACGCTGTAATTTGTCTAGCTGTTCCTCTGAAACATCCAAGTAACTCTTCATTATATAAATGTATCTATATACTTCTACCTTTATAATATTAATAGATTTTTTTCTTCACGTACCCTATTCAGTTATCCTAAGCGCTAAACTTTCATCTCTCACATTTATCTTCAATAATTACATTTCTTACTCTGCTATACCTATACCCCCAAATCATCATATTTTGTCAGTGCGCGCATTTCCACAGCATTTATTCGGCATCTTTCATAAATTTTCTACGTTCACTCACATATATCTATGGCATTCAAAATATTTAATTATTTTGTGTACATTGTTAAATATGGTAAATCTGGCGGGCTTATACACAGCTATTTCTTCCGGCAAACGTAATGTAATCTTGGGAACATTAAACTGTTAAACCCATGACAGCATAAACATTCGTTTAAATTTAAGTAAAATTTATAAAAACCTAATGACCATTTATTTATTTTATTTTATTTATTGTTACACATGATAAGAAATATATACAATTTGCGAAAAAAAAAACATGTAATTTGATTTGGACATACAATTTTAATGTATCTGGGTTTGTTGCCTTTCATTTGTCGTATCCCCAGTAAACTAGGCTTTAGCCTGTATCTCACTGAGGATATTTAGCATGAAAAAATAAATCGATACTTCTTTCCGATTTTTGATTACACAAAAACAAAACCCCGTTGCACGCTCTCATCAACCTGACAAACAGTGACACTCAACTACAACTGGAAATATCTTGCGAAATTCAACTCCTCACACATCATCACTCCAGAAAAACCAAAAATATTTTTCCCACAATATACCGCACACAATCATAAGAATAAAAATTAAAATTAAAACAAAAAATACACAAAAACACAAATACAAAAACAACCAAAATTAAAACAAGAAGAAACCCACACTCATGAGCTCACACAAATCTTTCCCACTCGTCATTCATCCTGAAAGCCCAAGTACTCAAAATCCTGTCGCAATAACAACCACGCTCCGATCGACTGTCTAAATGGTTTTCCTACCTTTACCTTTATTGAAGTCGGCACGCCATTGTATGTAATCGGAGCCAAATAAGCATATTGCCTTTGGGCAAAAGAGGTTTTAACTCTAGGGATGGTGAACATTAATAGTAGAACTAGAAAAAAGGAATTCGTTCAAGGATAAGAAAGGGAATCGAAGGGATGAAAATATATTCTGAGTGATGTAATATTTTTTTCAATTCTCTCTAAAACGTAAATCTTGGAAGATTCATGTTATAAATCTTGAATGTTGTTTTTTTTTATTTTATTAATAATGAACATTCCAATATTATTTTTTAATTAAAAAAACATCACAGGCTGAAGTGATAAATAAATATGTACTCAGATTAAGTTTGTGTTTTATGTGATATGATATAATGACGCATAGATCAGGAGTCATTAGTTTGGTAGTCAGAAGAATTACACCCAAAACAGATACAAAAAAATTTGAACAAACAAAACACTCATACAAGAAATTTACTTTGTAATTGAAGCTATCAAATATTTTTCTAATATAATAAGATAATATCGCGCAGATCACTGTACTGCCATATTCGTATATCAAGCCTTCCCAAACGATGGCACGTGGGACATATCGGTCTCGCTGAATGGGTTTTTCAGGCCCGCGGATGGTTGACAAAAAAAAATTTTGTTTTATAAGTTATCAACTAAACATAAATAATAAAAAATATTTTATTATTTTCCTCATAACTCTTGCATTTATTAAAGTTTTATGGCTATCCACTACCATCTTCATGTCCTTGCATTCAACTTTTTTGCAATATTTTAAATATGTATATCATAGTGCGTTTGATCCCCAGGCGCCCTTGAAAAGAATCTGCTCTCGAATCATCGCTATATTAACTGTCATTTTTTTGTATATTGTTGTTAATTTGTAGACTCTAAACATACCGTTTGATTCCCAAGCGCCCTTGAAGAGAACCTGCTCTCGAATCATCGCTATATTAACTGTCATTTTTTTGTATATTGTTGTTAATTTGTAGGCTCTAAACATACCGTTTGATTCCCAAGCGCCCTTGAAGAGAATCTGTTCTCGAATCATCGCTATATTAACTGTCATTTTTTTATATATTGTTGTTGTGAATTTGTAGGCTCTAAACATACAGTTTGATTCCCAAGCACCCTTGAAGACAGTCTGCTCTCGAATCATCGCTATATAAACTGTAATTTTTTTTATATACGAGCATTGTTGTGAATTTGTAGGTTCTAAACATACCGTTTGATTCCCAGCGCCCTTGAGGATAATCTGCTCTCGAATCATCGCTATATTAACTGTCATTTTTTATATATTGTTGTTGTGAATTTGTAGGCTCTTAACATACCGTTTGATTCCCAAGCGCCCTTGAAGAGAATCTGCTCTCGAATCGTCGCTTTATTAACTGTCATTTTTTATATATTGTTGTTGTGAATTTGTAGGCTCTAAACATACCGTTTGATTCCCAAGCGCCCTTGAAGAGAATCTGTTCTCGAATCATCGCTATATTAACTGTCATTTTTTTATATATTGTTGTTGTGAATTTGTAGGCTCTAAACATACAGTTTGATTCCCAAGCGCCCTCGAAGAGAATCTGCTCTCGAATCATCGCTATATTAACTGTCATTTTTTTTATATATTTCTGTTGAGAATTTGTAGGCTCTAAACACATCGTTTGATTCCCAAGCGCCTTTGAAGAGAATATGCTTTCGAATCATCGCTATATTAACTGTCCTTTTTTATATATTGTTGTTAACATACTTTTTCATTTAACATTTTTTTCTTATGAAATAGATTATTAAATTGTGACTAGTCCACCTACAGCTTGGACGACCAAGGTCTGAATGAATGTGATGGAATACAAGTAGCCTGAACGAGTAGACTTGTTCTTGCTAAATAATTAGTGTAAGAATTGTTATCTAGTTATAAGTAGTATGTAGGTGTTAATTATTTCTAAGATCTCATATATTAAAATTGAATAAATAAAATAAAATGATATGTAGGAAAATAAGATTAAGTAAGTTCATAAATTATAAAATATAAAGAAGATTAGTTAAGTAATAAATGTGTATATATATTAAGTATAGCCTTGACAAATATTTGTGCAATACCATACGAGTACATTACTTTGTTTAGTAAAAAAAAAGATTATGAAATTTCTGAATATTGTTTGCAAAACACATAGTTTCAAACAACCTCCGCGGCCTTGTTGGTAAGACGCTTGTTTCCCAACCTGGAAGTGGTAGGCTCGATTCCTGTTGGAACCTAGCTTATTTAAAAAAGATTTATTTATCTATTTTACACATGACAAGAAATATACACATTTTGCATAATAAATCCAGTCTGGTTTTCACTTAAGGCCTCTTTAACATTTGTTGGTTGGTATATATTGCTACGTGGCAATAAGTCCACCAGGTTGTATTATAAACAACGAGAATGTAATACAATACATTACAGATTCACAATGTAACAATACTTTTGCTAAGCATAACATACCTGAATCAATTCTAAGGTTTAAAAAAATATTCTTGATTGTGAGTGTGTTATTTACACTAAATGCAACATTACGTTGTATTAATTTATGTAGAATGTGATCAAAATATTCAAAATTGATAATACAGTATTTTACGCTTCACTTGTTATCATTGGGAACAGAAATACACCACTAAAGTTGTTTACAAAGTGCATATTAACTCCGTGTCAATTATAATAAACACGAGATCTGAAGAGGTAAGGTTATTGCATAGTTTTTTTCCACATGGAAGTGTCAAATTATTCTGTAATAATGTGTAATTGAAAAACTCTGTAATAGTGATACGACACTTGATGTTGGCATCCATTCTTGAAGCCCAATTACCCCTCATTACTACTAAATTAAGGCTTTGTTCAAGAATAGTAAAATACTCTTGTGGATATCATCTTGGCAAATTTTGATACTGTCCGGTTCGAGTGTATATTTTATATTACAGCGTTGACTTTTTTTCCAATCGTTTCTCACCGTTTAATATTCTTTGTTACTCTTCCATCCTCTGAGAAAATGTTACCTAAGTAGTGGAATACAACATATATCACATATAATTTATTTTTAACAAACACTGTTTATTCCACTTTTTTATGACGGTATAACCCTACCGGTTTCAAGGCTTTCACCTCATCTTCAGGGGAGTACAAGCAAGACTAAATGCACTAAATGCGACATAGACACTTCAACGGTTGGTGGTGGGAGGGGTGAGGGGAAGGCTAGGTATAATTTCGGCCAGGAGCGGGGAGATTTTAGGGAAATAACTATTCAACAGCATTTAGTCTTGCTTGTACTCCCCTGAAGATGAGGTGAAAGCCTTGAAACCGGTAGGGTTATACCGTCATAAAAAAGTGGAATAAACAGTGTTTGTTAAAAATAAATTACAATGTCTTTAAACCTCCACAACGTTAATGCCTTAACTATAAACAACATATATCACATACATAAAATAATTAATGTGTCTTTTTTGACCCGGAATACCTAGCATTTTCAACACCCTTCCGCTCAATAAATTTTGGGATCCCTGCCATATATTCGTACAAAAGATAAACACACATTCTGCAGATATCTATCGCACAACATTATCTAGGCAATTTAGTCTCTTAATGTCCTGACACAGTGTGAAATATGCCATGGAAATTTCATCATCCTCGACACTTGACACTCAGATACAAAATAATAATCACAGATCAATTGAATTCAATGATTGTAAAGCGATAATTGTCCCCCTGATAGCGTCGCTGGAACACGACGGACGTCCAACGTGACCGATGAATGTGATTCATGAACCCACAAACGTAGAAATAATAAAAGTCAAGATCAGTGGGTAAAGGTTGTAATTAATATTTGATGATCTAATCGTATTTATTAATAACACATAACCCAATTTTTGTTGTAAGGTATAACAGATATCAAAGTTTATATTAACTAAACAATGTAATACAGAACCTCCACACTTTAAAGCCTTATCCCAAACACCCTCTTCTTTTACGTTAAAGTGTCGAATTAATATGTTGTTAAGAGCGAAACATTAAGAGCGAAAACGATGACACTAACCAGGCATTGCATATTGCAAAAATTGGAATGGACTGAACTATGCTTAGATTATGGCAAGGTATTATTATGATAAGAGGGTTTGTGACAATAGTTTCAAGGAAAGAGGAGAGCGTTAAATATATGAAAACTACTGTACATACATGTAACATATATACGAGTACCAACACGCCATTTTTTTGTCGGGTTAGATAGAAAGAACATAGCGCCGACTTTCCTATCTCATTACACATCTTTAGTCCATCTACATCCATTCACTTTCTCATACAACTTCTACCCTTTCTCTCACTGTATAATCCTTCTTCGTTCAAAAATATCATTCATTGATCTAACCATATATTGTTTGTCTTCCTCTCACAAGATTTACACTCAAATTCGCACTATTTAGTTCGTTTGGCAAATCTTTCTTCATTGTTTCGTTTCACATTCCCAAATCTTCTCAAAGTGTTATACTTCATCTTACTCAATCTACTTAAACTTATTTAGTACTAAATATTTAAGAAGTTATGAGTTAAAAAATAATTAGAAGTAGGTGAGATGTTGAACGGCTGGGAGACATTTTTCCATGCCTTAAGGTCGTATATGACGTGTACAAGACACTGAAAGAAAACGTGGTCATGGAATAGTGCTCTCTTTAAAATATATTTTACAAACATTACTTTCTATCAAACAGTACCTTATTCTCCTCCTGTATATGACAGATGCAATTAGTTTGGACTTGATTTTTTGTGAGACCAAAGTTTGGTGGGGCAATTTAGATATTCCTATAGACAGCAACTTTAATACTTCCAAACAGCTCCAAGACATTTAACTAAGTGGCTAGTAAACTGGTTTTAGCCTGGGATGTGATATCGTGGATACATTTGAGCACTTTATTTTAAGTCCATTAAGTGAGGGTTTTTTTGTATTTATTTTCATACATATTAACTAATAGGATTTTATAGATTTTGCTTCGCAGCAGTATCAACTAAAGTTCGCAGATTTAAAAAAATATTGTAGTAACACTTTTTTACACTTTGTATGATGGTAAGTAAATGCATAAATATATTCATATAAATAATTTTACATGTTTTTCAGTTGTTTTTAATACTTGTTCTACGAGAAATAATCAATATTTGTTTTATAAAGTAACAATGTGGAGCATAAAACGCATACGTACTTTATATGGTAAAAACATCAATGTAAATTATTTGCGTCAGTGCATATGATTTTCTTGCGACGTTATTAATGCATAAATCAGCACTTGAACAATTCAGTTCGATCCCACTACCACCCAGGCCGTTTATGGGAGACAAAATAAGGTCCCATCCAGCGCGATCTACACTAGAAGATCGAAGTCTTCTTTATTTTTTTATGAGCGCGACGTCACGTAATGGCGATGAAGGAACTGCCCAAAGGGTTGGTAAAGTATAACGAAAAAAGAAGAGCGGTGAACTGAGAAAGTAAATAAAGAATATTTGTTTGAGCGTAGTGCAAAATCACGCTAGGAAAGACGTCGAATATTCTCGGTGAGATAATGAAAGGTGGCGGGACAGTTAAGAATATAATACAATAATGACAGAATATGATTTTTG
Organism: Odontocerum albicorne; assembly: GCA_949825065.1. Classification (NCBI taxonomy): domain Eukaryota; kingdom Metazoa; phylum Arthropoda; class Insecta; order Trichoptera; family Odontoceridae; genus Odontocerum; species Odontocerum albicorne. The sequence continues at coordinate 5,540,776 of OX463848.1, forward strand.
CGTCTATTTTTCACGTTTAACCAAAATGTCGGTACTATATTACGAAATACGTAACATTAAAATCGTACTGTTCTTTAGAATTGAATTTATAAACTAAAATCATAAATTATGTATACAACCTTTTTAATGGTTAACCTGTCTACAAGAAACCGAAATCAGGCTAACTCTCATTAAAATTCAACGTCTCTATTTTAAGTTGTTAATGGCTTTATTTCAGAAATTTCAACTACAATCACGTAGTTCTCCAGCCTTTAAATGTTTGTACAAACATTTGCAACAACTGTGCGAGTACTGTCATTACATGGTCATTGTACGTTCTTCAACTGTTCATTACAGAAGATGCAAACAGTGCTTCTCCAAACAAACAAAACAAAACAAAAAGTTTTGCAATGTTTCGTTATATTACAATATATCATGTATGTAGCACTTTATAGAGATGATATTACTCGTACATAACGAAATTTGTTTATGAATTTATAAGAGGTTGATTATACATAAGTACCATCCCGCCATTTCCCTGTCAGGGTAGTCAAAGAGGACAGAGCGCCAGACACTTTCATCTCGATACATATCCTTCGGCTCTTCAACATTCATCCACTTTGTTATACAACTCTATTATTTCTCTGACTTTTTCGTTTCCTTCTTTCAAACTATCATTCACTTGATCCAGCCATACTTGTCTTAGTCTTAGTATCACGTCTTTCACTCACATTTGCACTGTTTATTTTTTAATATTTCTTCGTTCATTCGTTCCACTACACAAACCATCTCAGAGAATGTATCTTTTTCATCTAAAAAGTATACAACACTACAGCCTTATGTTCACAAAGTTTAAATTGTAGACTTACTCCAATATACAATATTTTGTTTGAAAGTATATAAATACCGGGATACCAATAAAATTGTGGAGTGATACTCCAATATATAATATTTTGTCCGAAAGTATATTAATACCGGAATGCCAATTATGGAGTAATACTCCAATATATTGTATTTATTTCTGTAAGTATATTATATCGGGATTATCTTTTTAGACTAATACTCCAATATACAATATTTTGTCTGAAAATATATTAATACGGGGATGCCAATTATAGATTATATTCCAATATATAATATTATGTCTGAAAGTGTGTTGACACCGAGATGCCAATTGTCGAGTAATACTCCAATATACAATATTATGTCTAAAAGTATGTTCATATCTGGATGCTAATTGTAGAATAATACTCCAATGTAAAATATTTTGTTCGAAAGCATATAAATACAAGGATACCGTTAGTGGAGTAATACTCTCTAATACATAATATTTTGTCCGAAAGTATATTAATACCGGAATGCCAATTGTAGAGTAATACTCCAATATACAATATTATGTCTGAAAGTATGTTGATATCTGGATGCTAATTGTAGAATAATACTCCAATGTAAAATATTTTGTTCGAAAGCATATAAATACAAGGATACCATTAGTGGAGTAATACTCTAATACATATTATTTTGTCCGAAAGTATATTAATACCGGAATGCCAATTGTGGAGTAATACTCCATTATACAATATTATGTCTAAAAGTATGTTCATATCTGGATGCTATTTGTACAATAATACTCCAATGTAAAATATTTTGTTCGAAAGTATATTAATACCAGAGTGCCAATTGTGGAGTAATACTCCAATATATAATATTTTGTCCGAAAGTATATTAAAACCGGAATGCCAATTGTGGAGTAATACTCCAATATACAATATTATGTCTAAAAGTATGTTCATGTCTGGATGCTAATTGTACAATACAATAATACTCCAATATAAAATATTTGGTTCGAAAGTATAGTATATAAATACCTGGATACCAATTGTGGAGTAATACTCCAATATATAATATTTTGTCCGAAAGTATGTTGATATTTGGATGGTCATTGTAGAATAATACTGCAATGTAAAATATTTTGTTCGAAAGTATATAAATACCGGGATACCAATTGCGGAGTAATACTCCAATATATAATATTTTGTCCGAAAGTATATTAATACCGGAATGCCAATTGTGGAGTAATACTCCAATATACAATATTATGTCTAAAGGTATGTTCATATCTGGATGCTTGTTGTAGAATAATACTCCAATGTAAAATATTTTGTTCGAAAATATATAAATACAAGGATGCCATTTGTGGAGTAATACTCTAATACATAATATTTTGCCCGAAAGTATATTAATACCGGAATGCCAATTGTAGAGTAATTCTCCAATATACATTATTATGTCTAAAAGTATGTTCATATCTGGATGCTAATTGTGCAATACAATAATACTCCAATATAAAATATTTGGTTCGAAAGTATATAAATACCTGGATACCAATTGTGGAGTAATACTCCAATATATAATATTTTGTCCGAAAGTATGTTGATATTTGGATACTTATTGTAGTCCAATATAAAATATTTTGTTCGAAAGTATATAAATACCGGGATACCAATTGTGGAATAATACTCCAATATATAATATTTTTTCCGAAAGTATGTTGATATTTGGATGCTAATTGTAGAATAATACTACAATGTAAAATATTTTGTTCGAAAGTATATAAATACCGGGATACCAATTGTGGAGTAATACTCCAATATATAATATTTTGTCCCAAAGTATATTAATACCGGAATGCCAATTGTCGAGTAATACTTCAATATACAATATTATGTCTAAAAGTATGTTCATATCTGGATGCTAATTGTACAATAATACTCCAATGTAAAATATTTTGTTCGAAAGTATATACTGTAAATACCTGGATACCAATTGAGGAGTAATACTCCAATATATAATATTTTGTCCGAAAATATATTAATATAAAATATTTGGTTCGAAAGTATATAAATACCTGGATACCAATTGTGGAGTAATACTCCAATATATAATATTTTGTCCGAAAGTATGTTGATATTTGGATGCTAATTGTAGAATAATACTGCAATGTAAAATATTTTGTTCGAAAGTATATAAATACCGGGATACCAATTGTGGAGTAATACTCCAATGTATAATATTTTGTCCGAAAGTATATTAATACCGGAAGGCCAATTGTAGAGTCATTCTCCAATATACAATATTATGTCTGAAAGTATGTTGATATCTAGATGCTAATGGTAGAATAATACTCCAATATACAATATTTTGTTCGAAAGCATATAAATACAAGGATACCATTTGTGGAGTAATACTCCAATATATAATATTTTGTCCGAAAGTATATTAATACCGGAATGCCAATTGAGTAGTAATACTCCAATATATAACATTTTGTCCGAAAGTACGATGATATTTGGATGCTAATTGTAGAATAATACTGCAATGTAAAATATTTTATCTTAAAATATGTTAATACCCGGATACAAATTATGAATAACAAGTACCCTTACTACTTACCAGACTATTGACACTAGGAATTATTTTAATGTTAAATTTTCATACGACATTATAATGACGTTAAGGGATAAACCCAAAATGACTCGTTTAAAAACCTTGATACAATTTTGCAAGACCGCAAGATTGCGTATACAAACATTCAAGTGTCACACCATGTCTCTTGTGGTGTAGGTAGGGAAAACATGCGTCCTTAATTTTCTATCTAAACACACAACTTTCTGTTTCATCCATTTATATTATACGTTTCGTCTTGCATAATCTTTTAATTTTAGTGCTTCTCACTCTCTCTTCTCTCAAAATTAAGTTCACTTAATCAAGCCAATTTTTCTTCGGTCTAAGTTTTTTCACACACACATGCTCTCATTTTATTTTATTTTTTTTTTGTTTTGAACTTTTTGTTATATTTGTTAATTTTACAAATAATGGAAACCTGTAATGCGCAAAGGACTTTAAAAATATTTAAAATAAAAAGGTGGATAAAAAACTTTGACATTTCTTCACTAATTTTCTCCAAATGTCTAAACACTTTTTTAAATATATCCTTTTTTATCTTACTAACCAAATCAACTATATCCATGCATTCATTTCTTATATCTCGTAGCTTCGACATATTGAAGAGCGTGGCTAGAGAAACAAATTAATCTTCAGCCCCATTAATCGAGCCTGTGTGCTTAGAGCCACTGGAGTAGGAACTTACGGTTCGTCATGACATGTTTTTTTTACAATGCTACCCAGCACGTGAAGACAATTCACCCACACAAATCTAGCACAGGTGAATATTGTTATCAGATTGGTAGACTCTTTTTTCTCCTTGTGGAAGTCAAACGTCTTACCAACTAGTAAACAGAGATTTTTAAGACGATCAAGTTAATAATATTTAAAAAGATAAATATATTAAAAATCATAGAAATCGTAAGAAAATTATAATTTTTTTCCTTTTCTTCCCCGTATGCTCAATGATGAACATCTCGTTTTCTGATATCTCTCCAACTCGGTACACTACCTGTCTCCATCCCTCCTGGTCTTGGGGCATGTAGAATGGAGCGTTTACACAGGAACTTGCTTACTATTTTATCCCTTCATCTCAAGGGATACCTTCCTAATCTTTCTTCAACAGTCCTTGTGATATCCAACTTCTACAGACTTTCATCATTTCTTCTTATATAATATCCAAAGAACGTTGAGATATTTTTCTTCATGCTGTTGAAAGTCTTCCAGTAATATCATATTCTTAGATGATAAGAGACTTGGTGCACCTTGCCGTCCAACTCTACATCTCGAAAGCATCTATCACATTTCTTTCTCATCCTTCACGTTTCCACTCCATACTGTGCTATAAAGAATACTAGAGATTTAGGGAGACAGATTTAGGTTATTCTGCGTACTATATAGACTAATCAATCCACGTACATCATAAATAAGACGGAGGCATAATGTATGTCGCGATAGTCTGGCACTCGTTCTCTTTACCTACCTCGATAGACAAACATGATGATTGTATGTACCTATATATCTATGTATATCACCCCTATTTGTGTAACAGGAGAAATCCGTGCAAAGTGGATAGAAAAACCACCCTCCATCTAGCACACACAATAAATTAAATAATTATACATTTTTAGAAACGCTTGTTTCGTGCATGTCTTTAACTTTTCTTGGCAATTATAATGCAATTCTTAAGAGATAAGGTTGAATACATAAATTTGAAGAATCGTTTAGTTTCCAAGGTTAATACAAATCGTTTTCTGAATACGATAATTATAAAAGTTTCAAAATATGTATTGACACTTTAAGGCCTCATCAAAATGTGTATTGACACTTTAAGGCCTCATCAAAATCACGACAAACTTTCCCAGTTACCGACCTATTTTTGAGAAATTCAGATTTTTTTGAAGGGTTTATGAAAATCATAATATAAATAGGTCAAAGCTCGTACGACGGTTGTCGCCAAAGAAATAATACGAGAATTGAATTTTGAATACAAGAGAGCGAGAGAGGAATACTTAGATTCTCTCCGAAAGTAATTCAAAATTTGAATCTCGGTGGGTCCGTGATACTGAACTAATTTTAAATACCTAGCTTACAATTTTTGAACCGGTGTAAAGGGGACGTAATTAATTGTAATTAACAAAATTAGAGCCAGAATATCAATGGCTAAACTGCACAAATCAACAAGATCCACTAAATTTAATACAGAAGCATTGAAAGACCGTGAGAAGCGTACCCAATATGTGGAAAAACTTAATGGAGAACTCGCTGAAGTGGATGGAACCCAAGAACCCAATAGTGTATGGGAGAAGTGCCAGACTATCGTCAAGAGAACTGCTGCTGAAATACTTGGATGTGTTGAATCTGGAAGGCCGGTTAACTGGTTCGATAACGAGTGCTCAGAGGTAACACAGAAGAAGAATGAGGCATATCTCAGATTACAACAGCGGAATACCAGAGGCAATGCTGAGGAATACAAACGGAGAAGAAGGGATGAAAAGAAAATCCACAAGATGAAAAAGAAAGAGTGGGAACAGTCCCAGATCAGTGAGCTGGAAAACCTCAACTCACGGGGATTATGTAGACAGTTCTACCGGAGGATTAATCAGCAGCGCAAAGAGTATAAACCAAGGGTAACTGCCTGTAAAAACAGACATGGCGAAATTCTTAACGATACAGTGGATATCTTGAAACGTTGGGCCGAACACTTTGAGGAACTTCTTAATAACAACCATTCCGATGACATTGATACAGAGAATTCCTATGCTGAGGACGAAGAAAACATACCACCACCATGTCTAATGGAAGTAAAAACAGCCATAAAAAACCTCAAAAATAATAAGTCTCCAGGACATGACGATATCCCTGGTGAGTTACTTAAGTACGGAGGAACTGAACTAACCGCTATGATCCATACCATGGTGGAAAAAACATGGGACTCAGAAACTGTACCAGACGATTGGAGGACTGGAATCATATGCCCACTCCACAAAAAGGGTGATACAATGCAATGTGCCAACTATCGAGGAATTACCCTACTGAATGCATCATATAAGGTCTTTGCCGGTGTCCTGTTCTCCAGATTGCTGCCGTACGCTGAAAACCTGGTAGGCCAATATCAAAGCGGATTTCGTCCGGGGAGATCCACTATAGATCAGATGTTCACTCTCCGTCAAATATTGGAAAAAACCCTAGAGTATAATGTCGATACACACCACCTCTTTATCGATTTCAAAGCTGCATATGACAGCATTAACCGCTCTCAACTCTATGCGGCCATGAAGGACTTGGGTATTCCTAACAAGCTCATAAGGATGGTTAGACTCACTATGAACCAATCACAATGTAGAGTCCGGATTCAGAATGATATCTCAGAACCATTTTACACAATGAATGGACTGCGTCAAGGAGACGCACTAGCTTGTCTACTTTTTAATATGGCTCTAGAGAAGTGTGTAAGAGAATCCGGAGTACAGACAAATGGGTCAATTTTCTACAAATCAAGCCAAATACTGGGCTACGCGGATGATATTGACATTATTGGTAGATCCCCACAAGCAATGATGGAGACATTTGTTCAGTTGGAGAGGGCCGCAAACAGAATGGGACTTCGCATCAACTCCGATAAGACCAAATATATGATAGCCACTAAAGCACCCCGTAATAACCAGACACCTACCACGATTAATATAAGTTCTCATACAATAGAACGTGTAAACACCTTCACCTACCTGGGATCCATAGTGACAAGTGTTAATGATGCATCTATCGAGATTAAACGTCGAATATTCATGGCGAATAGATGCTTCTTTGGTCTGAGAAAATACCTTATATCTCGGTTGTTGTCCAGAAGGACAAAACTTACCATTTATAAGACACTGCTACGACCTGTCCTCACATACCGTCCTCACCTGGGTCTGAATGCTGGGTATTGAGTAAGAAGAACGAATCTTCCCTTCTAATATTTGAAAGAAAAATACTCAGAAAAATATTCGGACCCATACAGGAAAATGGATCTTGGAGAGTGAGATATAATGAGGAGTTATACAGCATATACAAAGAGCCCAACATTATAAAATACATCAAAATTGGGAGGCTACGTTGGGCGGGGCATGTAGCAAGAATGGGAGAAGAGGAAATGCCTAACAAAGTACTCTTTTCCAAGCCCCAAGGAAGACGTAGCGTGGGCAGACCAAAGCTTAGGTGGATGGATGGGGTGCAGAATGATGCAAACGTGATTGGCATCAGGGGCTGGAGGAGTGCATCCCAGCATAGGGGGGAATGGCAACGACTGCTGGAGGAGGCCGGGGCCCACAATGGGCTGTAGTGCCATTGATGATGATGATGATGTAAAGGGGACGATGTATAAATGGTATACATAAACAAATCCTACATTTATGAATATATATTTTCATAAATGTAGAATTTGTTTTACTTCTGTGAATATTTCAGGGGTTGCAACTAGTTGCTATAATTAAACAAATTTAAAGGATGTTGACTTTGTAATGTTTTTTTTTAAATACTTTAATAATTTATTTAGTATGATAAATCTGCCAATACTCTTCTTTGTAGAGAACTACATCACACTCCTTACACATATACCGGGTCTCACTTATCTTCTTTGTAGAGAACTACATCACACTCCTTACACATATACCGGGTCTCACTTATCTTCTTTGTAGAGAACTACATCACACTCCTTACACATATACCGGGTCTCACTTATCTTCTTTGTAGAGAACTACATCACACTCCTTACACATATACCGGGTCTCACTTATCTTCTTTGTAGAGAACTACATCACACTCCTTACACATATACCGGGTCTCACTTATCTTCTTTGTAGAGAACTACATCACACTCCTTACACATATACCGGGTCTCACTTATCTTCTTTGTAGAGAACTACATCACACTCCTTACACATATGCCGGGTCTCACTTATCTTCTTTGTAGAGAACTACATCACACTCCTTAGACATATACCGGGTCTCACTTATCTTCTTTGTAGAGAACTACATCACACTCCTTACATATATACCGGGTCTCACTTATCTTCTTTGTAGAGAACTACATCACACTCCTTACACATATACCGGGTCTCACTTATCTTCTTTGTAGAGAACTACATCACACTCCTTACACATATACCGGGTCTCACTTATCTTCTTTGTATAGAACTACATCACACTCCTTACACATATACCGGGTCTCACTTATCTTCTTTGTAGAGAACTACATCACACTCCTTACACATATACCGGGTCTCACTTATCTTCTTTGTAAAGAACTACATCACACTCCTTACACATATACCGGTTCTCACTTATCTTCTTTGTAGAGAGCTACATCACACTCCTTACACATATACCGAGTCTCACTTCTCTTCTTTGTAGAGAGCTACGTTACACTCCTTACACATATACCGGGTCTCACTTCTCTTCTTTGTAGAGAGCTACATCACACTCCTTACACATATACCGAGTCTCATTTCTCTTCTTTGTAAAGAGCTACTCTTGTATCTCTTATTGTTGAACGAATTAATTTCCTTTTTAACTAGAATTTGAAAAAATATTTTATTGTTTTGGAAAATTTGTCATGGATTAAAACATATTTACTTATCCAAAATAAGCTGGTTGGTAGGAAGAAATGTCGCTATAGCAATAAACTCATCAGATATGTCACATACATAAATAAACAAACAAAATTTTTGTAATCCGTACCAGCGATAGCCAGTTTTAAATGTGGATTTTTATCTTATCGCGATATAAAATAATATTTATTTCATTATATTACCAATAATTTCAAATTTTTCATTTGTGATGTATTATTTCCATGCAACAGATATGCTGGGTGGCAAAAAATTAACTACACAACTTATATGTAATATATCAGCAACCATTTTAATTTGGTTCAATTTTGACAGTTCGTATTTGACAGTTGAGCAGCGTCTTTCTCTAGACGTCATCCTCATGGCTGAGGGTCGATAATCCTTATTGTATCGGACGTGTGCCGCCACCCGTGTGTGTGTGTATGTGATACAAAAAAGACACTGTGTGTAGATCTGTATTATTGAACTTGTATGCTATTCTTTGCTCTTGTATAATCTAAAGTTCCTGTGTTTGTTTATGTAAATGTTCATAATTCAAATGTTCCTGTATCTGTATTTGTAATTGTATATGTTAAATGCTATGTAATTCTATATTATATTGTAATAATGTGTAGAATTTACTATGTAAAATATATGTCTGTTTGACTCCGATCGTATTCGCGACCGTATTGAAATTATGTGACTTGCGAAGCTGTGCGATCGGAGTAGGTCCGGATTCAGTCGGCGTAAGCATGGCCCGGACCCCGAAAGTTGTCGTATTTCGCGGACAATGGGCGCTGCTGACGGCCGACTGACCATTAATATAGAAGGGACCCCAATTTTGTAAATCACTTCTAACTTCGAAATATATTCTCAGTAATACCGATTTAACCGTGTTTTTACTTGAGACTCGCTACCCTACATCGTCTGCCTGAGAGGAATCTCTCCCTGCTCTTCTTCTTCTTCTGCTGGATCTTCGAAACGGAATTCGTTACCTCGATTCTCGGAGCGCGACGCGGCGACCAACAACCTATTCTACAGTCTTTGTACCTGTCCGGTACACTTATGATGAGATCTGCGTAATTTTTCTCCGGCCAGATGTGAAACCTTGCATAAAGTGGAATTGGTAACGTCCTTGATCTGGTTGGTCTTTCGAATGGAAGCCTCTGCATCTCCTCCCATAAACATTGCCTAGCATGACAGTCTTTTCAAGACTTGTATCATCGTACCTTGATACGTGTCAAAAGAACAGCAACACCCTTTGTTGATAGATTGTAGCGAAGTGAGTGTTTATATGGATTTCCAGTAACATAGACTCGTTTGTTCTCCTTTCCGTTCAAGATATCAGCACTACATCTCGAACACATCGATCGTCTTTCGATTGATATATTTTATTGTCCGTGTCCACGTTTCTGCTCCATATTTAGTCATTTTAATCGCTCTGCATATGCTATTCGCTACTGCATCGAATTAAAGGCGACGAGTAAAAACATTTCCTTCCAACAGGCAACGTTACATTGACCAAATAATTTTCTTCTATTTAACAATTCTGTGAGTTTTATTTCTTCGCAAATAGAAAAACTTATTAACTATGAAGTAGATTTTATTCAGGTCTTTATAGTAGTTCAATAAGTAATGACATGAATTAACTTACAGCTCACAAAGAATATCATAACTCACACACTTTTAGACATTACTTTTATCAACACATAATAAATTGCACTCTCCTTATTCAATGTGCAATATTATTATAGTTTTATATATTTTATACTTTGCATTTACTTGCAGCAGCAATTTATTATTCCCAACAGCCCTCTCGTTATTACTTGCTAAACTGGTTTTTCTTCGTAATCGATAACGATATTATTTACAGTTCTGCGTAATAAATGGAACAACTTGAAGTTTAAATAATAAATGTTTAAGTTACTATTATTTCTCTAGTAATAAATTAAACACGTCGATAAAGCATGAAAGCAAGTCATTCTCTAAAGGATAAACTGGCCATAAACTATTTCCTAGAAAATGTTTTAGAGCAAAATGCAATGAAATATCGTTTTCATCTCTAATGAATAGCATTGTGCCATTTTACGATAACATCTACATACTAACATACATAAAACTGGATAATAATTCTTACAGCTATTTTAAATCTAATTATTTAGCACGTACATGTCCGCTCGTTCAGGCTACTTGCATTCCACCACATTCCCTCAGACCTTGGTCCTCCCTGCTAATACTGTAGGTGGACTAGTCAGGCAACTGATGATAGTTTTTACAATGTAACTACATTTTATTATACATTATTTAATATTATACATAATATAAGAGATATAAGTGAATTATATGAAAGATTCCTAGTAAAAATAAATACAGGTTTGAAAATGAATACAGCGAAATCAAAGGTAGTGGTCAGGACTGTATTTAACCATTGAGTAAGATAAGCACGTGCTTAGGGCATCAAGGAAAGGGGTGCACAACATAAATTCTTCATTGCCAGCTTTAACATGGGTCATATCGTGAAAAACTACAAACGGTGCAGCTAAACCAGGTTCCACAAAAAAGGTTTTCATAATAAATGATAAAAAATATATACATACATTATATATTCAATAATAAAAATAAAAATAATATAGTTATAATAGAGGGGAATGATATTGTAGGGAATACCGTCGTCCCTAAATATTGTCAACACGCACGGTCAACGACCGACGAACCAACCTTCGGACATGTACAAAGGTCGCATACCAGAACACTAATATTGTTTACACGAAAATAATATTTACGTTACATTCCACGGTGGAAAGAGAACGCATCGCGTTGTCTCACCGTTTTCGCCAATAAATATTCTACCCACTATATTATTCGCAACGTTTGCAAACACCTCTGCACGCGCAGGAGTGAGATAAAGTATATATTGCGGGCGCATTCACGCATAAATACCTACTTATCGACAAATAAAGATTATTATTCACTTGACCATTCATTGCTGTTTACTATTCATTGATTGTTCACTCTCACTTTCCGCATTCCTGAATCGACGTATTTTATTTTAAATGCAAAACAATCATAATCATCACGACGTATCAATAAAGCATTCCGCTAAAATATAAATTAATCTTGGTAATACAACGAAATTAGAATCTGGTAACCGGTCAACTGCCACTCGGTCCGCCAAGGCTAGGTCATGTCGGCTGTCCAGTTCAGCTGTCCGGGCACACAACATCGTGAGTGCACCGAAATCTTTTAAATGCTGAAGGCCTCTAAAGGTTTTAATACGGCCCTGGTTATAGTTATAGAAAGAGATTTGATAAAAAGTATGTGTCGATGTATGTATGGTTTAACTCAGAGAAACTGAATTCGATTGATAATATTGATGATATGGGCGGTATGTTTGATGAGAGAGATAAAAGGGGTATTGAAAAAAGGGTAGTGACAGAGAATAAGGAAAACGGAGCATTCAATATTATATACAACAACCGCGCTATATCAAAAGTAGCAGAAATGACGATAGATAATCCGTTTTGATAGATCAGTAATTACTATTATAAATATATAATATAAATATATGAACAATATTCAAGTTATATTAAGAATGCTGTATGTCAAAACTTTCGAGTTGGGTTACGAGAAACCTGTAATATCTGCTCTTTGTATAATTAGGAATAAATATTGTAAATACAATAGATTATTACAATGTGGGTCTTAGAAAAATTTTGTGATTTTCCCTTTTATTCTTAAAATCACTGTTTTCACAGTGAAAATCTTTCTCCCTAATATCCGATAAATATATAAATTACTTTCCTGTAAAGCAATATCTTTCAACCTCTTCTATTTCAATCTAACTCTTCCCGTAGGGCCTTTTAAAATATTTCTGGTTGGCTGGAAGAGATTTCCACATGACAGTAAATACGCCAGTTTCTTAAGGGTCTTTCAAATTGAGCGGTTTTTTAAATTATTGGGTAAAACACAGATGGCGTCGTGAACTTGTCTGGGTCTTATGACATTTAAGAAGTGTATTGTATGGCATTTATAAAAATGGAGTCGTATACAATATAACAACGTGTTCCAATTGAGAATTATTGTATCTATTTTAATCTCCGGAAACGGTGATGTTAATTGGCCACCAAGATCATGTGATCTGACACCGTTGGACTATTTTCTCTAGGGTTACGTGAAAATCCAGGTCTATAAAAATGACCCCCAATAAATTCCTGAGGGGAAGGACGAAATTATTTGCGTTATTGGTGAGTTAGAACCGCAATTATGCCAAAATGTCATCGAAAATTTTCAAAAAAGAGTGGGCATCTTTGGAGCTGCAAAAGTGGACATTTGGTGGATATTGTTTATTGTGTTTAAATGGCATACATTATATTTCAATGACCAATAAAAAGTTGTTTGAAATCAAAGAAAATTGTGTGTTTTATTCAAGAGTTGGAAAAAAAATTAATTTAAAAAACCGCTCAATTTGAAAGACCCTATAGTAGATACAACGAAATTATAATAGTTTTTTTTTCCATCAAATAGGTGGAAGTTGCACCTAATTGATTAAAAGTTTTTTTTAAACATTTAAAAAACCAACAACTTTTTAAAACCAGCCTGTGTTACAAATACTAAAAACCTGTAACGATTTAAAAATCACTCCATAAAATAACAATCAGTCACCCACTCACATTATGTTAGAATATTCGTACAGTGTGGTCTAAGCATCGTCATGTGATTTGGTATTATTTCTATGTTGAAAATAATGGACTATGGTTTTTTAGAGCTCATTTATTTGATTCTTATATTTACGATCTTTGTGGACTAATTAGGAATGAAGCGAGAAATTTAGTGTTAGTGCTTTATGGACAGTACTAGGCAGTCTAGGGATGCCTAGAAAGTATTCAGCACCTGGTCTGTTGACATATCGAACTCTTCACTTTTGACTCCAAGTACAGCTACCAGACCCCGAAAACTTCGTGAGTCTGCAGGCTCAACTTGGTGAAGGGACACAGAGACTGCCCACTTCCTGTTCTGTGTTCTCGTCTTTCTCTCTCCTAATTCTTCCAGCTCTTATCCACATTAGTATATCCCAAAACATTTTTACAACACTCCTGCTACCACTGAATTATATTGACTTCTAAGATGAGAGCCCACAGAGCCTTTTAAAACCAACTTTGGCGTATGGGAGTAAAACACGATGAGAAAAAAAGCACTGGTTATCTTATTAGACCCGCTTATTAGATAACGTCAATGCATTAGAAATAATTTAAATATTAAAAAAAATAGGGATTTGTAAATAATATTAGATATTTTGTAATAAGTTTTATCAAACACTGTTTATTCCACTTTTTGTAATGGTGTAACCCTACTGGTTTCAAGGTTTTCACCTTGTAGGGAATACCGTCGTCCCTAAATATTGTCAACACGCACGGTCAACGACCGACGAACCAACCTTCGGACATGTACAAAGGTCGCATACCAGAACATCAATATTGTTTACACGCAAATAATATTTACGTTACATTCCACGGTGGAAAGAGAACGCATCGCGTTGTCTCACCGTTTTTGCCAATAAATATTCTACCCACTATTTTATCCGCAACGTCTGCAAGCACCTCTGCACGCGCAGGAGTGAGATAAAGTATATATTGCGGGCGCATTCACGCACATCTATAAATACCTACTTATCGACAAATAAAGATTATTATTCACTTGACCATTCATTGCTGTTTACTATTCATTGACTGTTCACTCTCACTTTCCGCATTCCTGAATCGACGTATTTTATTTTAAATACAAAACAATCATAATCATCACGACGTATCAATAAAGCATCCCGCTAAAACCTCATCATCAAGAGAGCACAGACAAGACTTGTTTGTGCTCCCTTTATGATGAGGTGAAAGCCTTGAAACCGGTAAGGTTATACCGTTACAAACAGTGGAATGCACAGTGTTTGATAAAACAAATTACAATGTATTTAAACCTCCACAATGTTAATGCCTTAACTATAAACAATACATTAGATATTTGTTTGAACACGAGTAAATGTCCAACTTTGGTGTATGGGAGTGCAGCGTGGATGTGGAAAAACCTGAAAAATAACTGAACATACAGTAGCAATCGATTTTCCAGAGTTTTTTTTAAATACATTTGACACACACGATTATTTTGTGCACCGTCGTCATACAGTGAACATTTTTTTTTTTTTTGGTTTGAGTCGCATTTTTGTTTTTCGGTAGTAAAAAGCATCAATGCCCGAAAAAGTTACTTATTTTGTTACATATTCAAAATGTCGTCAAAAAAATGGTAAATTCGGGTAAATAATGGTCGAAAAAATGCGCTAACCTATTGCATTTCATAATAACGAAGTTAGCAAAGAAAACTTTGCCCTTACGATTCCTAGTCGAGAAATTCGAAATAACTTTTCTATCAACATAATACGAGTATGTTATAATGATAAATCACCTAAAATAAATATGAGAGGGTGCATACATTTGCGCCACCTTGTATTGTATGAATCAACTTCATGGCTAACTTTATTAAACCAAATTATCTTGATGGAAGATTTGGAAAATGTCGGAAAAAATATACATCAACAAATGATCGAGATAACAAACAGGCTTATATTCACATTATCATATTTTATCCCAATTTCATGACAATGCGCAAAAATGAGACGATCCATCAAAAGATTTGGCAAATCTCAACAGTCTTTCGTCATTGATCGATTGTTCTCTATTTTCCAGCAGCGATAAGAAGGAATAAATGTTAATAAACATAATCATTAATGAATTCCGTCAATGCGTAAAAAATAATCAAAATATTAGATACTAGTACGCTAATAAATGCCCATTGCGTTTCTTATTTATTCGTGGAACTTTTCCAACTAATTTTTGTTTTTTTATTTAACACTTTTATTGCAAATTATAGCTCTTCCAACCAACCAGACAAAAGTAAATGAAGCAAGTTACATGGGCGCATAAATCATTCAAATGACTATCCATCTCCACGAAATCCATAAACACATACGTGAGCATATGCCCACGAACCCCACAAAGATGGGCAATCACCCGAACATTCTTTTTCATATAAAGTGAGATATCATCAATCAAAAGGAAAGGAAGGGACAGTGGAGAGGAAAGGAAAAGAAAATTCATGAATGAAACGCGTTATTTTACTGACTAGAAATTCAGAGTTTTTTCAGTCGCTTCTTAAAACATGCCAAGAACAGACCGAGTCTTATATTGGTTTGTAACTGATTCCAGAGTTTCACTGCATGGACAGTAAAGGAAGACGTAAAAAAGAAGAGCGGTGAACTGGAAAGGCCAATAGACAATCCATGTTTGAGCGTAGCGCTAATCCATGATTTAAATTCTCGGTGAGATAAGAGGGGGCGGCGGGACAGTGAAGGATATTATACAATAGATAAATTGTGTGAAATAGGCGTCTATTTCTAACATTCAACCAGTTCAATGCCTTCTTGTATGAAGTTATATGATCGTACTTTCGTAAGTTGAAAATAAATCTTAGACACACATTTTGAAGACGTAATTTGTCCAACTGTTCCTCTGTAACATCCAAGTAACAGACGTCCGCACAGTCCAGAATTGCAAAGAGCAGAGATTGTAAGAGTAAAATACTTATAGATCGATTGTTAAAAGGCGTGGTTGAAGAAGACCAAGGAAAGTATAATTCGATCAAGTGTATTATATTTTGAAAGAAAAAAGTCAGAGATTTAGTAATCAAAGAAGTAAAATTAATGTAAAAGAGATTTAATATGTATGTGTCGAGATAGTAAAGTGTGGTACTCTGCCCTCTCTGCGTGCGATGCACTGCTCTGTGATGCTCTGCTCTGTGATGAAACGCAACTGAAATGACGTGATGAAACGCAAACTGCAACAAGGAAATGACGTGATGAAACGTATGTAATGCTGCCGGTTTTTTTTTTAAAGAATAGATATGAGCGAAGTCATAGGTATCCTTTTATACCCTCAAACACTAGGCGGAAGAAGTCCTTGTATCGTTCAAAGGGAGTAGCATAGCGCGGAGTTCGAACCGACGACCTTCCGCACGGAAGTCCTATGCGTTACCGCGCCGCTATGCACCCCACATTCAATTCATAAAACTCCATTTATTATGAAAATTAAACGCTTTAATAACTCTACCTCCTTTTTTATTTAATAAATGACATTAGTTTCCACATACAATGGCATTATCAAACTCAAGTCCTATTGTATGGCCACACAAACGTCACTAATTAAATAAAGAAGGATATAGAACTATCAAAACGTTAATTTTCCTGTAAAAATAATATGTGTTTTTCAATCTTACAAAACTCATTCTCTCAATAAATGAATTATTGAAAACCAATCAACAATAAAGTGGCTCTTGTAATTTTCGAGTCTGTTATTGAAGATTTAGAAGATAATTATAATCTTACATCTAATTAAGTCTCAAAAACTTTCCATCGTATCACCGAAACAACCATAATCATTTTCATTATGTTCCGATCACTATCTAAGCGATATTTTTGTCTGCTCCATTAAGTACGATTATTAGTAGCGTTCTCTAATTGTTATGCTAGCACTACGAACACAATAATGAGTCAATATTTTATTAGCTCTCATAATCTCATCTATGGATTGAACTCCAAACAGGGTTGTCCACAAAGAGTACTCCATTTTTTTGGGTATGTAATAAATCTCATAACTTCATCTATGGTTTGAATTCAAAAAAGGGAGTCCACAATTTGCCTGAACGAGTTTTCCAATTACGAGTATTTAGGCATGTGCTAACTCTTTTTTTTTTTTTTTTATCCACTTTGCACGGATTTCTCCTGTTACACAAAGAGGTTTCTAGCGTTAGCTTATTCGTTAGGAAGAATATCAACCAGGATTCTTCTCATACTGCTAGACGGTACCGAGAATATATCAACCGTGTCATTCAGTTGGTTCAATATCTCTATACCACGCGTGACTGATTATTAAGCCATGATATTCGTCCTGTAAGTTGGTATGTAGAACAGAGGGTGATTCCTTGCACGGCTATATTTATTGGGTCCATATAAACTTAGTGCTTCTAGAATCGCGGGACAGTTAAAGGAACCTTGGAAAACCTTTTTTAGGAATATTGCGATGGGTTCTTGCCTTCTTGTTTCGAGGCTTCTATAGGGGATTGTTTTTATATTTGAGCTGATGAGGAGCCCAAACCGTAGATGCATATTCTAATTTGGTTCTAATTAGATAATTATATAAGTTTCGGAGGATATCGGTGCTGTTAAATTCTCTTGATATCCTCATTATAATATCATCAATGGATTGAACTCAGTATAGGGAGTCAACAATTTGACTGAACGATTACTCAAATTATTCGGGCACATAGCAGCTCTCATAATCTTATCAATGGATTTAACTCAAAATAAAGAGTCCATAATTTATCTGAACGAGAACTCCAATTATTTAGGCATACTATTTGTAGCTGTCATAATCTCGTCTATGAATTCAACTCAGGACAAGACGTCGATAATTTGTCTGCAAACTCCAATTAGTTGTACTGGCCGCATATAATAAGTCCTGTGGCACGGAAGTACTGAGACGACAAGGCCATCCACAGAGCTTGAGTTATACTGGAAGGAGTCATTTCATTGTTTTTATATTTGAAAAGATGTTGGTTTCTACCTACGAATATTCCGCCGATACTCGGTCGTCAGTTCACTAGCAGATATACCGCGTGCAAGTGAGCTTGACTTTTTAACTTTAGAGATAGTGTTGCAACTCTTACACTCAAAAATATACTCGTAGTACGCAGATGAGAGGATTTTTTAAAACTTGTGTTAAAAGGCAATGCAGAGGGTCAACGAGGTAGGGGTACACCACCAACCCGTTGGATTGGCCATTTCAGGAATGCAACAGGAATCCTCTGTGTCGGCAGCACTCCGATAGTCTTAACATAAAAAAGGGAGGGCTATATTATCATCGTTGACAAAGTTAGGTAGATAAACCATATAAATCTTGACCATCAGTCATGAGAAATCGGTCAATAGTAAGCGTCTCATCAACAGAATAATTTCCATTTACAAACGAAATTGACTATTCAGGTGACGATTCTGATTTGCGAAACTCAATGGAGAGACTCGTCGTGTAGAGAACAATGGAAGATAAACGAGCGGGAGATCGGTTTACGACACGTTGAACAAATCTCATTACCATCGTCCGTGTGTGTTATGGGGCATTTTTGAAGGATTTATTCTAATAAACAACTTTTTTCCAAGCCTTTCTTTCTTTTGTAAGTTATAATTTTGGCGACACAATTATTCCAAGGAATACAGATTATACTCATAGCTCTATCTCACAAGTTAAATGGATATGCTTGACTATCACATATTATGCGTCGGAAAGAATCTTTGCACCTTTTCTAGCAGATTTTCCTATCTTAACACACAGTTCCACCTCTTCCACATCCGTAAACCTTCTCATACAGCTCCTACGATTTCTCTGACTTCTTACATTTCCTTGTTTCAAAATATCATCCACTTGATTCAACCATACTTTCCTTTGTGTTCCGCTTTCCCGCTTTTCACTCACATTTGCACTATTTATATGTTTTGTAAGTTTTTCTTCATTCGTTCATTCTCCATGCCCAAACCATCTCAGAGTGTTATTCTTTATCTCGCTGAACACATCAGCCTTATGTTCACATTCATCCCATATTTTCTATCAAGCATTGTCACTCCACGTATTTTTCTAAGTGGACGCATTTCTACAGCATTTATTCGGTTATTTTCATTATTTTTTCCACGTACACGTTTAATCCCCACATATCAAAGTTGGTACTAAAATACTGTTGTGGACTATCAGCTTATCAGATTTTGATACTGTCCAAATAAATATTTTAGTGCCCCATTGTCTTGGTTTCCTATCGCTACACAGCGTTCGATATCCCTCGTAACTTCCACCGACTGAAAAAATACTACCTACATATAAAGCAGAATTATTCAACTGGATCGAATCTTTCATTACTC
Organism: Odontocerum albicorne; assembly: GCA_949825065.1. Taxonomy (NCBI): domain Eukaryota; kingdom Metazoa; phylum Arthropoda; class Insecta; order Trichoptera; family Odontoceridae; genus Odontocerum; species Odontocerum albicorne. The sequence goes on from OX463848.1 coordinate 5,560,792, forward strand.
GCCAATTTATCGAATTTATTTTAAACTTTTCTATCACCATAACTAGATTTCCCAACAATCTCAGATCTTATTTTTTACATATCTCTACTAAATCTCAGATCTTACTTTTTACATATCTCTACTAAATCTCAGATCTTACTTTTTACATATCTCTACTAAATCTCAAATCTTACTTTTTACATATCTCTACTAAATCTCAGATCATACTTTTTACATATTTCTACTAAATCTCAGATCTTACTTTTTACACATCTCTAGTAAATCTCAGATCTTACTTTTTACATATCTCTACTAAATCTCAGATCTTACTTTTTACATATCTCATATAATTTAGGAATCATACTTTATTTTTTAATTTTGAACATTTCTTCTTGTCGTGCCCTATCAGGTCCCCCGACGTTGACAATCACTCTGGCAAAGGTTTCTCTATCTTGCGCAACCCGGAACAGGTCCTCCACCGTCCAGTGTCTGATATTGCGCAGCCAAGATGTTTCCCTTCATCCAGGACAACGCTGCCCCTCGATCTTGCCCATCAGTATCAACTGGAGGATTTCGTACTTCTCTCCACGTAAAATGTGACCCAGATAGGATATCTTGCGGACCTTAATATCTGTCAGCAGCTGTCTACGGCAATTAGCTCTCCTCAAGACCTCCGAATTGGTGATCATATCAGTCCACGCTATACGAAGCATTTGTGTATTTAATAAAGCAATATATACCAACATTTGCCAAAGGCATATCCAAATGTATTAGTTAATAACTACCGTATTTTACGGACTATAAGACGCTACGGACTATAAGACGCACCTTAATTTTTAGGTAATTTAAAAAAAAAATAACATTTTTACTATTTTTATTATTAGATTGCAAAGCCAGACTAAAAAGTTCTTAGTTTATAAAACCGAACTGACCTTTAAAATCCCTGAAAATCATCATCTGAACTTTCTCCTTCTTCTTCTTCTTCTTCCTCTTCATCGTCATCGTTGTCCTCTACATATACAAGATGATCTTCACTGCCATCAAGAGGTTTACCGCGGCATCGAATATATGGCCATTTTTAAGACTGGCGGGAATTTTAAATCAAACACTGGACATTTTTATATTAATTTCGAGTATAAGACGCACCTGAATTTTGGAGACAATTTTTTAAAGAAAAAAGTGCGTCTTATAGTCCGTAAAATACGGTAATATAATCTATATATTCTAACTTTAAGGTAATTTCATTTTACCTTAAAGTTAGAATATATAGATTATATTACCGTATTTTACTAATTCATCATTATTCTTCTCTAATACTAAAATGTCATCAGCATGCAGTAAACCACACATAATCCTATAAGACATTTCAATGCCTCCCATATTAACCTTTGTAGTTCTTTCACACTTAAATCTATATAAATATTAAACAACCTCTCCAAGTATATCAACAAAATACAATATGAACTGTAATTCTTACATCTGAGTTATTCCGAGTTTAGATAACAAATTATAACAAGTGTTAATCAAAACAACAAACAATTACGAATTAACATTCAACAACGTTTTGTCACTTTGAACATTTCCACGTGTCGTTTATCTTGCGATTATTTCTATAATAGTCTAGTTTGTTTAATTACCGTAATTTCAAGGAGAACGCGAAGAAATTAATATCCCCGCAGGTCGTTGTACCCGCAAGTCATAAATAAAACAATTTTAAGTTCTTAACACACGTTTATGTGATAGCTCTTCAACAATTCAGGGATTCGTTCATATTAATATTCACAAACCGACATCATAGTTAGATGGGATCAAAACGGATGCAAAACACATTGGACTGATGCTGATGTGATGAATGTGTTAGAAAGTTTGGCGGAACTTGTACGAGTATGTCGTCACACAGCTCAAAGAAAGCCTTTTGAATGACGTGTGAGTAATATCACAAAAAAACTTAACAATTTTAGGCACGATCAAAATCAAAACAACCTTTCCCAGTGCTCGGCTTGTTTTTTGAAGAATTCTATTTTTTGTGAAGGGTTTACTAAAATCTTTTTATATAAGTAAGTATTAAGAATATTCTAATGACATTTGGGTATTTACTTAAAATACTTATTTAGTTTAGTTTAGTAATTCTGATACGATTTTTCTTTATCGAGAGCAAGATCACACTCCTTACATATGCACTGTCTCACTTTTCTTCTTGTGCTTAAAGTGTGGGATGAAAAACATATGACGTCCTCACGGCCGAGCTCACCCTATATTGGTAGGATGTATCTTGGCCGGGGGGATGTTATGACATGAGCTCAGACCTTTTGATGGCAGAAGCCAAATAAAATAGAAATTTTAAATTTCTTTTCTTTTATTTATTACAACACATCATAGATTGGAACCTATTCTTGAAGTGTTGTGTATGGCTAGATCTTACAAACCAATAACCGAAACCGGTTAACCGGTTATTGGTGCAATATCAAAAGTAACCGAAAACCGATTAACCGGTTATTTGTACAATATCAAAATAACTGAAAATTGTTTATTTTTATTCGGTTATTCGGACGTGTTATTGCATAGGTATTATTTTTTATGAACTCTTTGGCGCTAACTTTTGTCAAGTCAGTTATCTTTTGTCAAGTTTTTTGTAAGCCCAAGCTACAATAATTAATTATTTTTTCATATTAATAGCAATCAGAATATGCCTTAGTAGTATGTTGTATGATATGAAATATCCTATTTTGAATGACGAAATGAAAACCCAAAAGTTTATAGAGCAGGTGATTTTTGCCTATATGTGTGCAAATAATTATTTGAAAACAATATTATCTCATTGTAATTTGTTTTATCAAACACTGTTTATTCCACTTTTTGTAACGGTATAACCCTATCTGTTTCAAGGCTTTGTTGATGAGGTGTGTCATCAGGGGAGCATAAATTTACAACATTCACACAAGGTTGTGCATTATCCTCATTCGCTCATTTAGAGTCATTTGTAAGAATTAAATGTGTTATGTACTAAAATTCTAGGAACTTTCTTAACCGCAATCCGGGAATCACCGACAGCCAACAAAAAGTTAAAGTTTCCGCTGATTTCATCGTCATTTCAGCTGAAAATGAAATTTTATTCTCGCAATGCGAGCTGAACTTTTCCAGCTACCTTCTACTTAGAATACTTAGAAATAAGTTATGTTACTTTGTTATACCGCTAATTATTTTATATAAATTACTTAAACATTTTTCTTAGCTGGGAAAAATACGGAAGATCAGAACCATCACTAACAGAAAATGCGTCTAATTAAATAAATTGTCTTCGCAATATTTATGACCGACACGGCACGGAGACGTGATATTTGAGAGCGAATGAGAGACTTATAATAGATGCACTTGAAATGTAGTGCTGAAGAAGGATGTTACAAACTCCGTGGACGAAAGGATGTTACAAACTCCGTGGACGAAGGATGTTACAAACTTACGAAAGGATGTTACAAACTTCGTAGACGAAGGATGTTACAAGCTCCATGGACGAAATATAGTGCTGAATAAAGATGTTACAAACTCCGTGGACCAAGGATGTTACAAACTTACGAAAGGATGTTACAAACTTCGTGGACGAAGGATGTTACAAACTCCGTGGACGAAATGTAGTGCTGAAGAAGGATGTTACTAACTCCGTGGACGAAATGTAGTGCTAAAGAAGGATGTTACAAACTCCGTGGACGAAATTTAGTGCTGAAGAAGGATGTTACAAACTCCGTGGACGAAATGTAGTTGCTAAAGAAGGATGTTACAAACTCCGTGGACGAAATGTAGGGCTGAAGAAGGATGTTACAAACTCCGTGGACGAAATGTAGTGCTGAAGAAGGATGTTACAAACTACGTGGACGATTAGTTGAACAAAAAGCTGAGAATCATCGACAGATTGTCGACGATATGTCAATCGATTATTTGAACACATTACTCTTGGTCAAGGAGACAGTTTGAATTGGATTGTGATCACTGGAAACGTGGAAGGACGACGCACAAGAGAAAGAGCTCCAATGTGTTGTTGGACTGGCCAAGTGAAAGATGCAACATTTGGACTACTCTTCGAACCGTAGAGGGTAGTGATGGATCGAGATGAGTCGTCAAGGACTATCATGGGAGTCACGATAGTCAGTCATGAGCTACACGACAGGATGGTCGTGATGAAACATTTTTCCTTTGAACCAAAAGACTACAAAAAACTTCCAATGTACGTGACACCAGTCTGACCTAAGCAATGATATCGTAACAAATCGGAATCAATCCACCTGAAGAGAGCTTCGGAATAGGAGATGGAAACAGGTGTAAGGGGGGTTAATATACAATAATTAGTGGAATAACACAGTAATTTAGTTTTAAATATTCTAATATGGAGTTCCACAAAGTTAAAACTAATAAATTAGTTTATACTTCTTCATGTGACAACTCCGATGTTTCTGACGATGACAATCGAGAACAGCTCCTCGACTGTCGACCCATTCACTAATATCGCATAACCATTATAGGCTCTTTCTATCGGTATTTATTTCAAGAGCTATCATAGAATTTTTGTTTTCTTCATATATAATATTTAACATTTGTTTTAAATTACACTTTCGTAACGGTACAATATGTTAATTTTATTGCAATATGGCATTATTTTTCAACCGACCAGAATGATTTTGATGAAACCCCGAAGTAACCCCCATTTCTTTTGTTAAATAGATGCCAACAGCAATCGAACCTAGAACTCCCAGGCTGGAGATAAGAGTCTTACGTTACCAACTAAACCACGGACATGGAATTTTATGGTATTTGAGAGCTCCTGTTCTATTCGTATTGTATTACATATAATAATACAGTTTCGTTGTATACAATACAACCTAACGGGCTAATTGCCATGTGATAATATATTCCGACCAACCAGATATATGTTAAAGAGGCTTTAAGTGAAAGCCAGACTAGAATCCTTTTTAAAAAAATCTGGGTTCCAGCGGGATTTAAACACGCAACCTCCGGACTGGGAGACAGACGTCTTACCAGCTAGGCCACGGAGATCGTCGTTGTACTGTGTTAAAAATTCGACAAGTCCATGAAATTCTGAGCATTCCCCTTTAAATATTATCAGCTTATTTAGGAACCAAGTTTTCATGATCTGTGAACCATCATCGCGTTGAGGATCTTTTTCGGGCTACCAGGGGCAAAGATGCCTACTCTCAGTTGATAGTCATTCGTTGGGGGGACCTGACATGACACTGGGAAGAAGAAAAAAAACATCATTTTTGCAGATCCATTAGTGTTTGGTTTCGAGAAAAAAATCAATGTAACATTGATCTTTTTTCCTATCGTGACACGCTGTTCAGTAACCGTTATGATCAGAAAGCATATTTGTTAATTGCAATATGTTTTTCTACAATATCAACTGATTACGGCAATTGAGTCGTCGAGATGTAAAACCCGCTCTGGGTTTTGACTTCGTGTTTTGAATAAATTATGATAAACTACTTCAAATGTAAATGAAATAGTGGATTTTCACACTCGCCGTTTTCCAGAGCGGGTTTTGCATCTTGACGACTCAATTCTTGTTTTCTATTTTTTTAACAAATCGCATGATTTTTATACATTTACATACATCGCATTAAAATAACACACTGAGAGATAGAATCAGAAACACCTAAATAAGGAGAAAGTGTAGTACGGAAGACATCGTCTGGTAGGGAAGACAACGAAGGCGATAGTGGAACGAACATGTAAACAGAATGCAAGACGACAGACTTCCACGTGTCGCCCTTCAAGGGAACCCAGCCGGAAGAAGATTGCCGGGAAGACTTCCGAAGAGATGGCGTGACAGCTGGCAGTCCACGTCGCAAGAAGGGGAACAAGCGGAACAAACAGATCATGATCTATAGGAAGAGGAAGAGGAAGAAGAGAAGAAGAAGAAGCATGAAATTTCTTATGTAGAGTAGATTTTCAAACTCGCCTTTTTCCAGAGTGGGTTTTGCATCTTGACTTCTAAGTTATTTTATTCGATTTTTTAACAAATCGCGTGAAAGTTCTTATAAGAAAAAATATAAGAAAAGCTATACACTTACCTTTGAAGCCATATTTGTGTTCTGATTGGTCGATTTTCAAGTATAAAACTTTTGACTGGAGAAGAAAAGGGGATGGAAAAAACAACTACGCAGGTCCCCCTACCTCTCCTCATTCACACCTGTTGCACCAGTTAACGAATAGATCTGTGGAGAAAAAAATATTATTGAATTATCAAAGATATGTGACACAGATACTCCTTCATTATTAATAGTAATAAAAGGGTAGTTCAATTCGATCCATCCACCCTTACACCCACGCTGTTATGGGGGGTGAAATAACTCCCCATCCAGCACGATTGATCAAGAAGATACAAATTTTCTTTATTTTTTTATGAGCGCAACGTCACGTAGCGCCGAAGACGGAACTGTCCAAATTCAATTCAATGAACAAGTTTATGGTATAAAATCTCCTCAAAAACACTCGAACTAAGAACTCAAGCCCATTTGTATTAAACAAATCACGTTTGATAAGTATTGCAACGTTCGAGCAAATCATGTCTAACACTTTTTTGTTGTATTCAATAACAACTTTGTGGTATTACTGCTATGCAGCAATCTCCTTCAATCAACCATAAAGATTTTTATAAGGCCTTAGTGAAAACTTGACTGAAGGGTTTTTTTTTAATTGGGTTCAGCGGGAATCGAACACGCAACCTCCCGATCCAAAGTGTACGGCACCGGTACAAAGAATTGTATAGGTGGATGACTGCTGCGCAATGCTTGAAAAATTTAGGTCAATTTCAAAGGCGTAGATCGTTGAAAAGGTAGCAATGGTGAAGAGATTCCTCTTTGGCAGGTATAGCAGGTCTCAAGTAAAACACAGCAGGTAGAGTGTACTGAGAATAAGGGATTTATTTTGAAAGGGACCTTTCTTATGAACGGTCAATCGCTCATAGCAAACGCTCACACCTCGCGAAATACCACAATATTCGCGAGTTTTACTTGTCATTTTATTTTATTTTTTACAATCGTAATATATGATTTCTTAGAAATAATTGACACCCACATACTACTTATAACTAGATAACAATTCTTACACTAATTATTTAGCAAAAACAAGTCCATTCGTTCAGGCTACTTGTATTCCATCACATTCACTCAGACCTTGGTCGTCCCAGCTAATACTGTAAGTGGACTAGTCAGTATCTATAATATTTATATATTTAACACTTTTATTGCAAATACAATCTAGCGGAATTATTACCAGGCGGCAGTCTCTTCTAGCCAACCAGACGAAAGTAAATGAAGCAAGTTACTGTACGTATATTTTATGAAGTGACTTAAGGCTTAAATTTCAAACAACCTAGCAAGTTAACAGAACTTGCACGGATAACATCAATATGGACAAGAAAAAGCGACGATTTATATAGTTTATCCTTAAAAATTAATTATGAAACCAAATTTAACAAATAAAATGGTTTGTGATTTATGTTTTGTAAAAATATCGTTCTTGTTGTAAAAAAAAAACGAAAAACAACGTAATGAAAATCAATTTGCCATCATTAACTTTTACGTCGTGCGAAAATGAGTTTTTCGCGCGCGGTAACTGAGTTGGTTCTGTAATTTTATATGATTATGACATTACAAATCTGTCAGGCGTTGTGGCAGCCATGTTTACATTGTGTGTAAGCCTTGGTGAGTAATATTGATGCTTATTTTAACCTTTTTTTGTACGTAGGAAATTAGTTACGTTTATATATAATATTTATTTAATAGAAGGATAGAAGAACAGTGAGGTGCAGGTACAGATGGACTTCGTGTTAGATCTCTTGTAAATCATCTGAGAATTTCGAACTAGATATGTTAAACATATATTCTATCACACTATTTCTCTGTTGTCTACATCGTATACACTGATTGTTCCGAGTCGATCCAATGGTGCGGAGTATAATAACAGGGATTTTATCGTTGCTGGTCATGTGGCGTTGAATGGTCTGCCTCTAAATGTAAAGAGATATGAGGACGTGTACAGCTTTAAGAAGCATTTGAACACAACCCTTAAAATGTACACACATACTATACACTTCCCTAAACCTTAAGTCGAATGTATTACTATTTTGTATAGGAAATATCTGCGAAAGTTTCTTTGTCTTTCCTTGGTAAGTTTTCTGCTATTTTTTACTAAGTATGTTTTTCTAAACATGCAAATTCAGTAAAGTACTTTATCTAATCGCCGCAGCCACCACTTGCCTATCGTTACTCTCAAATTATTTATATTTATTTTGGTATCATAATATAAATAGGCCAAAGCCCGTACGACGGTTGTCGCCAAAGAAAGAATACGATAATTGAATTTTGAATACAAGAGAGCGAGAGACGAATACTTGGATTCTCTCCGAAAGTAATTCGAAATTTAAATCTCGGTGGGTCCGTGATAAATGAAAAGATGGAAACTATACTGAACGAATTTTAAATACCTAGCTAACAATTTTTGAACCGGTGTAAAAGGGGATGATGTATAAATGATATATATAAACAAATTCTACATTTATGAATATATACTTTCATAAATGTAGAATTGGTTTTACTTTCGTGAATATTTCACGGGCTGCAACTAGTATTTATAAACTGTCAATGAAAGCGTGTTTGAATCCAGAATTTAAGTGCCCTTAACGAGAGAGACAGCTTGCAGCATGAAGCTATATAAATTGTCGTTTTATTGTTATTATTATTGTGGTAGGTGGAGAGGACAGAGCGATAAACATTCCTATCACGAGATATTTCTTTCACCGTCTCCACATCCATACAGCTTCTTCTATTTTTCTTACTTCTTACCTTTCCTTCTTTCAAAATTTCATACACTTGGTCCAACCCTTCTTTTTCCGGTCGTCCCCTACCACGACTCCTACGTATATTTGCATTATAAATGTCGTAAAAATACGTGCACTGAGAAGAATACGTAAGGTGACAATGTATAACACTATATATATTGAAATTTTTAAAAATAAATGTGAACTGGTGTGTTGAGTAAGATGAAGAAAAGCACTCTAAGATGGTTTAAGCATGTAGAACGAATGAATGAAAAAAGACAAAAAACAAATATGTAGTGCGAATGTGAGTGGAAAGTGTGGTAAAGGGAAACCAAGGTAAGTATGGTTGGATCAATACAATGATATTTTGAAATAAAGGGACGCAAAAGTCAGAGAAGCCGTGGGAGTTGTATGCGGTGTATGGATGTAGAATAGGCAAAGGATGTATGTTGAGATGAGAAAATTTTACGCTCTGTCCTTTCTACCTTTCTAACACCTCTTCTACCGGCTCTAGTTGACATATAACTAAGGGTAGAGATATTAAATATTAACTGAAACATCACCTGACCATGCGGTAGATATGGCCGATGTGATGTATATCCATAAACACTAACTTGGTCAGGCCGAAAGCTTTTGGAGCTAGCGTTATATAAAACTTAGACAAATAAACCAGAGTGACGGAGCAACTAAGACAAATGAACTAGAGCTACGGAGCAACTAAGACGAATAAACTAGAATTACGGAGCAACTAAGACAATAAAATAGAATGCCGAAGCAACTAAGACAAATAAACTAAAGCTACGGAGCAACTAAGACAAATAAACTAAAGCTACGGAGCAACTAAGACAAATAAACTAGAGCTACGGAGCAAATAAGACAAATAAACTAGAATGACGGAGCAACCAAGACAAATAAACTAGAGTTACGGAGCAACCAAGACAAATAAACTAGAATAACGGAGCAACTAAGACAAATAAACTAGAATAACAGAGCAACTAAGACAAATAAACTAGAACGACGGAGCAACTAAGACAAATAAACTAGATTGACGGAGCAACTAAGACAAATAAACTAGAGCTACGGAGTAACTAAGACAAATAAACTAGATTGACGGAGCAACTAAGACAAATAAACTAGAGCTACGGAGTAACTAAGACAAATAAAATAGAATGATGGAGCAACAAAGACAAATAAACTAAAGCTACGGAGCAACTAAGACAAATAAACTAGAGCTACGGAGCAACTAAGACAACTAAACTAGAATTACAAAGCAACTAAGACAACTAAACTAGAGCTACGGAGCAACTAAGCCAAATAAACAAGAATGACGGAGCAACTAAGACAAATAAACTAGAATGACGGAGCAACTAAGACAAATAAATTAGAATGACGGAGCAACTAAGACAAATAAACTAGAATGACAAAGCAACTAAAACAAACAAACGACAACGATGGAGCATATAAGACAAATAATTTAAAGTCATCACGTATTCATACAATGCCCCAGAAGATATGTACGAAATATTTTAACCAGTACAATGAATTACTTATCTTTATTATCTTCACGATAAAATACTTTCAGAGCTTTAAGGTTATATCGATAGGATAGAATCGATATCTACTCGTATTTTTACAAATCACCTTTTGGATTATTCTCGGCTTGTCTTTATAACAAACTTCCGAAAACAATCAGGTGTGTTCCATCCCTTAACAATGTTAAAGATAAATTGAAATATATTGGGTCTATCAAAATGTTTTTACACACTAATTTGACATAGAATATTATTTATATCTTTGCAATTGGTATCTTTTAGTTAACACTTGCCGTACGGTGATGGATAGCGAGTGATCATGGCTTATATTTTATTTAATTTCTCGAAATATACTGCTTGCAGGGTCTTCATACTTTATGTATTCCTCATCGAAACCTCTATGATTTGAATGATGTCATTAGGAAACAAAACATTCATAGTTAATTCAACAGAAATTAATGATTTTAAATCGCGAATTGACGAAATGTCAAACACTCATTCTTTTTTGACAGTTCTTATAGCGCCCTGTTCCAGGGGTCGTTACCAGTTTTATAATCCTGATTGTTATTTTTTATTTTTATCTGGTATGTTTTTTCTATTATCATTTTTTATCTGGTATGTTATATTGTACCATTACTCTTTTTATAATAAATGTACATTTTATTTATTATTTCATTTTCAAAAATATAATAATTGAGATGGCGGGAAATATCGACGGCGATGATAGCGATTTGGAATTTAAGGCGACAGGCAATATATCAGAATCAGAAGATTTTGTCGAGGTACAGGATGAAGTATATTCTGATTTGGAGACGAGTGAAGAAGACGAAGAAATATTATTTACATCAAAACATGGATTCGAATGGAGTTCATTACGAGTACCACCTCAATCTTCGAGGCATCGGTCGGGTATCAAATATTCTCATCGAAGATTCTGGACTGAGAAATTCAAGTATAAATGTACATTCCATAAAATATATGTGTTGTCTCTTTGTAAATGAAGAGGTGGTAAAAGTGATGTTTAAGAAACAAATCGTCATTTAAATCGAATTCATTCAGAAAAGAACCAACCAATATCAAAAGACGAGTTATATGAATTCATTGGAATATTGCTCGCACCTGGCAGAAATCGAACACGAAAGCTATCTTTGAGTGAATTGTGGATAAGTGAAAGTCCCTTTTGCCAGTCATTTTTCACAACAGCTCTGTCTCGAGATAGATTCATCTATATTTACAGTCATATTCGTTTTGATGATAAAGAAACCCGAGAAGAGAGATATCAGGGTTTTTTCAGATAAATTAGAACCAATTAAGTGGATTTCAAAAATGTTTATGGATATGTGCAAAAGCAATTATTCTCCATCTTCGAATATAACTGTAGATGAACGTTTGCCAAACTTTAGAGAGAATTGTTCATTTCGCGTGTACATGAAGTCTAAACTTGGTAAATATGGCATCAAAATCTGGGTTGCTGCCGACTGCGGCGGCATATGACGCATAACAAATTTACAGGCTTATTCTGGTATGATAAATAATCGTAGAGAGAGATAAATCAAGGTAACTGAGTAGTTATAGAAATGGTTCAACCGCAGTATGGCACGAACAGGAGGATAACCACAGGTATTTTTATTACCTCCATCAAATTAGCCGATAATCTTTTATTAAAAGGTTTAACTCTAACTGGCACGCTTCGAAAAAATAAAAGAGTAATCTCACTTGAATTTATACCGTCTAGAGAGAAAACAATCCATAGTAGCTGAAAATAAAATACTTGTTTCGTGTGTACCACAAAAAATAAAGCAGTATTATTATTATCCACTCAATTCAATGATGCAGAAATTGATTATTCAGAAAAACAAAAGCCACTATAGTAATTATACATCATTATAATAATACGAAAATTGGAGTAGATACGGGAGACCAAATTACTTGAGAGTACTCTTGCTCAAGGTCAACGAGAAGATGGCCTTTCCGTCTTTTTATGGAAATTATAGATATGGCTGCATTGAATGCATACCTCTTATGGATAGAGTGGAAACAAAATAATTAATACCACCGAAAACATTTCACAAGAGAGTTAAGTTTGGAATTGGCAATGCCCAATATCTTAAAAAGGAAAAATAGCAACAACAAGATGCTTTTAATACAGTTTTAACATATTGTGGCGAGTCAATATCCGAAACATTAGTAAATAATACCCTGTTGGCACCCCGTGAGGTCCTCAAAAGAGGAAGTTGTGGGTTTTATTAAAAACATTCGAGAAAAAAAACCAGGCTATTCTGCAATATTTGTCAAACACCTGCGTGTTTAGTACGTAGAATATAGTAAAAAAAAAAGTGGTTTCATGCCCCAATTGCGATAACTTTCTCCACAGGATTAAACTTTGATTATATGATATGTTTGTCCTATTTTCAAATTTTCTGTAGTGTTTATATTTTCCAAATTGCATATATTTTATTGATTTGAATTTCGTGTTTGTTTATATATAATTTTGAATTTCGTGTTTGTTTATACTATATAAATTTCTCGCCCTAAAACCTTGATTTTGTAATTTATATATTCATTTTATATTTTGTTTATATGTTATTTATTGTCTTTATTCGAATTATGGTTTTATTGCCAAAAAAATACACGCTACATTTTATTGTATAATTTTATGAAAAAAAATTAAAAGGCTGGAAATCTCTTATCACGCATGCGCATTCTGAATGTTGCGCAGACCGAACGACCCAGCGTAAAAATAATATTCTTATAGAAATGCCTTTCTGTTTCAGCTCTTATTTTATCATTTCTTACCTTTATTTTATATTATTCGACATTTTATTACATAATAAAATGATGTTTATAGCTAATAACAAAAAATGACCTAGCAGATTTTGCATAATTTTAATTTGAAACATACATGTTTAGTGTACCCTCAGTGTCCAACGCCGTTACTGGCGTAATTTTTTAGCACAGTAAGGGAAGTGTTAAAAGGTTGGAGACCTCTTTTCAGTCATGCGCATTCTGAACGTTGCGCAGACCGAACGACGCAGTGGGAAAATTATATTCGTATAGAAATGTCACTTCTCTGTTTCAACTATTATTTTATCATTTCTTACACTTATTTTATATTATTCGACATTTTATTACACAATAAAATGATGTTTATAGCTAATTAAAAAAAAACTAATAGATTTTGCATAATTTTAATTTAAAACATACATTTTTAGTGTACCCTCAGTGTCCAACACCGTTACTGGCGTAATTTTTTAGCACAGTAAGGGAAGTGTTAATAAGAATTCAAATTGTACCCTTTTATTTTTTCTTATTAACGACTCCACATTTATCAAAATTATAACTTACAAATAATGCTCTAAAAGTTTTACCTCGCTTTATTGATATATAATATATAAATCTCAGGACATGGTAGTATTAGCGGAGAATGAGGATGAATTAAAGAGTAAGTAAGTGAGTAAAATTGTATAAGAGGTGTGAAGAAGAAGATCTGAAAGTGAATGTTGCGAGAACTATAATCAAGGTGATTAAAAAAAGTGTGAAAGAATAAGTAAATGGCACATATGGGTAAGTAATGAAAGATTGAGCAAATTAAGGAATTTTTATGTTTAGGTAGTATTTTCTCTTAGACCAGGGGTCGGCAAACTACGGCCCGCGGGCCAATTCCGGTCCGATGTTTATGTTAATACGGTCCGCGAGCTAATAATAACCAATCTCATTTTTAATTATGTTTATTTGTTTGTTTTGTTAAGTTATTTAAGTTAAATTGTATATGTATACTGTTATTTTATTTAGTACAAAGTCAATTTAAGTTTTTTGTAATACTTTAATTTAATACTTAACAATTATTTTGTCAGGAATAAGTTTTTTATTTCAAGCAAATATTAATTGTTACAAAAAAGATGTAAATGTTCAAAAATGAAGTATATAAAATCGCAATACAGGTTCTGCATAAACAGATGACTATTTGCAATAAATTTTGATGATAGGAAGTACTAACTTAGAACCCCAGTTTGATGAAATGTTATCTCAGAAAAAGCAATTACATTAATCTCATTAGTAGAGCTTATTATAATATTATTATGTTACATTTCTTGTTCAATAATACGAAAATTTTGCCTGTTTCTATATTTATTTATTTTTATTTATTTAACACTTTTATTGCAATACAGTCTGACGGGTTTATTGCCAGGTGGCAATCTCTTCCAACCAATCAGACAAAAGTAAATGAAGCAAGTTACGTGGTCGCATAAATCATTCAAATGACTATCCATCCCCACGAAACCCATAAACATATACGCGAGAACATGCTCACGAACCCCACAAAGACGGACAATCACCCGAACATTATTTTTCATATAAAGTGAGATATCATCAATCAAAGGGAAAGGAAGGGATGGTGGAGAGGAAAGGAAAAGAAAAATCAGGAATGAAACACGTTATTTTACTGACTAGAAATTAAGAGTTTTTTCAGTCGCTTCTTAAATCATGCCAAGGACGGAGTGAGTCTTATATTGGTTTGTAACTGATACCAGTCTCACTGTTTATGGTATACATACATCTCTTACATGTCAACCTTCTATTATTCATACTTCTCAGTTTACTTTCTTTCAATATCTGGTTAACTTTATTCAGCACACCTCGCGCTTCTGACTTGTTTCCTCGCTTAGTCATTAGGATCTAGAGTCTCACTGCATGGACAGTAAAGGACGACGTAAAGAAAGAGGAGCGGTGAACTGGAAAGGCCAATACCTTAATTAATAAATATAAATATTTAATTCGTTACTATGTCAGAAAAATGTGTATAAATAAAAAAGGTAAAACTTATTTTATGCCATACAAGTAGAATTACCTGCATAAATATTCTCAAGTTTGCTGCCTGACCCATCGAGCCTACAATTTTTACGATGTTGCCCTAGCGAAAAAAGTTTGCCGACATCTGTCTTAGATGATGGAATAATAACGAAAACATTACACGGCGTGTAACGATAAGAAATAGTCAATGGATTATTTAAAAGTATATACTCGAAACGTACAGTATCAAAATCTTAAAAGATGATAGTACACAACAGTATTCTAGTGCCAACTACCATGTTTGGAAATGAAACGTGAACGTGATAAAAAACTGGAAGAAAAAAAACGAAACGAATAAATATTGTCGAAAAGCGTGTATCGAAAAAAATACATAGGATGTCTATCGGGAAGAATGTCTATGTATGACAGAATACAAAATGAAGTGATAAGAGATAAAGGTGAACATAAGGCTGATGTGTTCAGTAAGATGAAGAAAAACACTCTGAGATAGTTTGGACATGTAGAACGAATTGATGAAGACTGAAATGCGGATGTGGAAAAAGATAGATAAGAGCCGAATAAATGGCCTAGAAATGCGTGCACTGAGAAGAATACATGGGGAGATAATGTATGACAGAATACAAAATGAAGTGACAAGAGATAAACGTGAATTTAATGTAATGATGCGTTGGGTAAGAAGAATTTCACTTTGAGATGGTTTACGCATGTAGAACGAATGAATTAAGAAAGACTAACAAAACGAATATGTATTGGAAATGGGAATAGTAGAAGTAAACGAGGTTCACCAAAGAAAGCATGGTTGGATCTAGTTAGGAAGTGTATGACCGCACGGTAACGCACTGAATTTCCGTGCCATCGCTGGTTCGAACCCTCGAATGTTACAGGTATTTTTTCGCTTAGTATTCAGATATATAACGATACCTATGACTCCGGTCATATTCATTTATTCAAAAAGATTAAAAAAATAATATGCCGGTATGCTCCGATCGTCTCACTTCAGTGTGCCATCCAGTACAACGGTGTGGCTGGTGAGTTTGCTGGTGTGTAACGGTTCACTCACTTACAAAAACAAGCTTCACTTTCCAGTTGAATTGAATATGGCATAGTGAAGGGATCATAGACTGCGAGGTCCAGCAACGACAAAGATGACGCAAGAGTTAATACTCTCATTAAATATTATAAGTCTCACTTATCATTTTAAAGATCTGCTATAAATATTGAAGCATAATTTGTTATAAATGTTAATAAACAAAAATCAATCAATGTAGAACAATGTAGCACGGCGGTAAGTTGTTTATGCTTTCTTTTTAATTTCCACAAAGTATATTCTACATGATGTGTGCCATTCTACAAAATCTTATAATAACAGTTCTCCATGATGCGGAAATAAACAGAAAACAATGACCGATCATTAAACAAGCAAGTGCATACATAAAATATTTAACATGGCAGCAGAGTCTAGATAAGGGTGAGGCAACTGGGGCACTGACTCCAAGCGTGATATCTGAAGGGCGCCAAAGTCGGCAGACAAAAAAGGTAAATTGCATATAATAAGTAAAAATCATATCCCAATATAGATATTTCCCTCAGTAGATTACTTTCAATGCCCGAAAAACTTAATTAAGACTTACTTTTCAACAGATATGACAGATATTCTCTACATTAAACTTTTTTAATGTCGATTGAAAACAATTTTGAAAAAGTTGATGATGATTTTTGCCCTTAAAGCTCGAAAAATAACTTTGATTGTTTGACATTTTAATTCCCATCTGGAAAACTGACACGGGAAGTGGTTAATTTTTTTAAACAAAAAAATGACCCTTGTTTAAATAAAGGGAAAACATTACAACAATTTTACCCGTTGCCAAAAGTGTCAAGAAAAAAATAACCTTTTAGTAGGAGCACGTTTTCGAATGGGGGGGCACAGGCGCTCAAATACGCTGTGCCGTCTCTGCATGGCAGCATTATCTTTGTGCAACTAACAACGAGCATTTTGCATTCCAAAATTGTAAACATTTTCTAAACTAGGACAAACGTTTCAGCTGCAATGTCAAACAGAGTTGGGTAAAACTGTTGTACCAAAGGTCGATGAATGTTGATGAGGCCTTCCATTAAAGCCTCATTAAATTACATACACATATTCAAGTTTGTTCGGAAGGTAAAACACGTTCGCTTCGTGATATAGTGGATCAGCTGTGAGTTCAACCAAGTTTAATAAATACGAGTATATGATAGATTAACAGAATTATCTTCTTGTAGATGCTAGATACGGTCCAGATAAAAAAAAATCAAGTATTGCAATTACTTAAAGAAGATGAACATTTTTGTACAGCATATGAAGATAGAAAGAATTCAAAATAATAGTATAGAAATACGTGTTCTGAGAACATTCCTACTCGAACCGAACGATATCAAAATTTCCTAAAAAGATCGTCCACATCAGAATTTTAGTAACAACTTTAACAAATGGAAGTGAAATGTAAACTTAGAAAAAGATTGAATGGAACCGAATAAATTCTGCAGAAATGCATGCACTGAGGAAAATACATAGAGGTGACAATGTATGCCAGACTACAGAACGAAGGATTACGGTTGAATCTGGATTTAAGACTGAAGTATCAAGTAATACTTACCCATTTATATAGCGCCGTTAAGAGAACAGGCTCTTCTCAAGGGGACTCTAACTTAAAATTTGAATCCAATTTTACTGACAGATTTAAAATGTTACAAAATAAATATATGCATATATGCACGTAAATTGAATGTGAAGATAGGAAAGTAGAAGTCGCGGCTATGAGATTAGGTACCCCTATCTGTATATGTTCAAAAAAACATATTTGGTAAGAAAACTTACTAAAGGAACAGGAACCACACAGAAACCTTTGTAGATCTTCCAATATTTAATAGTACCACATTCAGCTTAAAGTTTTTTTTTTACCTGGCAAGTTTATTGCCATGTGGCAATCTCTTCCAACCAACGAGAAAGATGTTTTTATAGGTCCTAAGTGTTAACCAGACTGGAATCCTATTTAAAAAAATCTGTGTTCCAGCGGGGATCGAACCCGCAACCTCCTAAAGGTTTATTGTAGCGTATTGTGTAGTGTTACTGTAACATAATAAATTTTGTCTTTAAGTGCTTCCTAAAGCTACACACGCCACCATTTTCCTTAATACTTAAATGCAGACAATTCCACGGTACAACCACCATTAACGGCAAAAACTCTATCGTAATACCTCGCCCTATGGATCTATTTGGAAATACCAATTTATTCGATGAAAAAAAATTGACCTTAAATTTTTTTTCGGAAGACCCATATATCTCTAAAACATACTTCCAAGTGCAAAGTTGATCTTCAATGCCCAGGCTTCGTTTCCATTCACTAAGGTAGTCAGTAGCGCACTATTATGTACAATCATTCTTGAAGACTTGGCGATTAATTATGTCCTCGAAGTAATAAAAAATATTCCGTTATTATCAATTAATTTTAACCTGAGAAAGTACGATTATATCACTTCATATCGGAAGAGCTTAATTGATTGAATGGGAGGAAAAAAAAACAAATTCAGTGTCAATATTCTAGAATATCCTTAACTGAACCGCTGCCTTTTCTTATCTAGCCGAAAATATTCCGATCATAGACGTAAACTACGATCAAGCACATGTTGTTTATTAATCTTCCCTATCCATCGCTACCCCTTTTTGTAGGTCATCTTTTAGTGTACATACAGTGGCTCTGGAACCAGTTCCCAACTAATATTAGTTCCCTCTGATATTGACTTGTTTTTAAAAGTGACTGAAAAACTTAATTTCATGTTAGTCATCTAACATATTTAATATCCATTGATCTCCAATATCCCTTCCCTTTTCCTTTGATAACTCATTTTTATCGTTGTTTATTATATTGTTTATGATTTTTTGTGTGAATTAGTAATGGTCTGAATCGTTTTTGCGAACATGTAACTTACGTTTTTTTACTTTAGTCTGGTTGGTTGAACGAGATTACCATCCGGCAATATATTCGCTAATTGTTATAGATGAAACGAGTGATATTGTCAAAATTGAAAAGATTTAGGCAGGCCATTTTTTCCAGATTGCCCATTTTCCTAAAAGTCATATGAAAATATTGTAGAGAAGAAAATGAGATTCAATATACCACATTGACTAATCTTATTAACGTGACTTAACTAAAAACATTCGAAATTTCGATTTACCATATTTTGATAGTTAACCCTTGATATATAGTAAGCATTATACGAGTACATATCAGATTGTTTTTTCAGCTTTTTCAACAACTTTATATATAGGACGAGTCTATCCCACCATATTAATATGGGAAGTGTGGTAGATTTACACGTTTGTTATGATGAAACATCGGATCATCGATCAAAAAGCATTTATCTCGTTTCCCATCCATCTTTCATTCTAATCCAAGGTATTAGAAAATGTCGATTTGTTCATATTCAATAATTCCACGAGAAATGCGCGTTTGATGCAATATTCAGATAAATACTACAATGAAATATTTATATTGATTTAACAATATGTTACAATAGGTAAAACACTATTCAATTGTCAATAAATGTTAAATAAACAAAATAAATAAAAAATACTGGACTGTAAATAAAAGCCAGTTTAATACGTATTTTAATACAATATTCGTATTTAGATAGTGTGTTTTACGTGTGCAGTGTTCATATATAATCATAAATTTTGATAAATTTCCTAAAAAGGTTTGTCTTCAAATGATTCCTAAAACTGCAAACGCCATCCATATATTTAATACTTTAAAGCAGACAAAATGTTAACTGAAAATACATCATGAATTTTATTTTTTTAAGAATAATTAATGAAACGATCTCGCATTGGTTTTTCTTAACATTTAGGTGCTTCTTAGCATTTTGGTACTTCTTGACATTTTGTTTCTTCTTAACATTTTGGTGCTTCTTGACATTTTGTTTCTTCTTAACATTTTGGTGCTTCTTAACATTTTGGTGCTTCTTGACATTTTGTTTCTTCTAAACATTTAGTGCTTCTTAACATTTTGGTGCTTCTTAACATTTTGGTTCTTCTTGACATTGTAGTGCTTCTTAACATTTTGGTGCTTCTTAACATTTGGTTTCTTCTTAACATTTTGGTGCTTCTTAACATTTTAGTGCTTCTTAACATTTTGTTTCTTCTTAACATTTTGGTGCTTCTTAACATTTTGGTGCTTCTTGACATTTTGTTTCTTCTAAACATTTAGTGCTTCTTAACATTTTGGTGCTTCTTAACATTTTGGTTCTTCTTGACATTGTAGTGTTTCTTAACATTTTGGTGCTTCTTAACATTTTGTTTCTTCTCAACATTTTGGTGCTTCTTAACATTTTGGTGCTTCTTAACATTTTGTTTCTTCTAAACATTTAGTGCTTCTTAACATTTTGGTGCTTCTTAACATTTTGGTTCTTCTTGACATTGTAGTGTTTCTTAACATTTTGGTGCTTCTTAACATTTTGTTTCTTCTTAACATTTTGGTGCTTCTTAACATTTTGGTGCTTCTTAACATTTTGTTTCTTCTTAACATTTTGGTGCTTCTTGACATTTTGTTTCTTCTAAACATTTAGTGCTTCTTAACATTTTGGTGCTTCTTAACATTTTGGTTCTTCTTGACATTGTAGTGCTTCTTAACATTTTGTTTCTTCTTAACATTTTGGTGCTTCTTAACATTTTGGTGCTTCTTAACATTTTGGTGCTTCTTGACATTTTGTTTCTTCTAAACATTTAGTGCTTCTTAACATTTTGGTGCTTCTTAACATTTTGTTTTTTCTTAACATTTTGGTGCTTCTTAACATTTTGGTGCTTCTTAACATTTTGTTTCTTCTTAACATTTTGGTGCTTCTTGACATTTTGTTTCTTCTAAACATTTAGTGCTTCTTAACATTTTGGTGCTTCTTAACATTTTGGTTCTTCTTGACATTGTAGTGCTTCTTAACATTTTGGTGCTTCTTAACATTTTGTTTCTTCTTAACATTTTGGTGCTTCTTAACATTTAGGTGCTTCTTAACATTTTGGTGCTTCTTAACATTTTGGTGCTTCTTAACATTTTGGTGCTTCTTAACATTTTGGTTCTTCTTGACATTGTAGTGCTTCTTAACATTTTGGTGCTTCTTAACATTTTGTTTATTCTTAACATTTTGGTGCTTCTTGACATTTTGGTGCTTCTTAGCCTTTGGTTTCTTCTTAACATTTTGGTGCTTCTTAACATTTTGGTATTTCTTGACATTTTGGTGCTTCTTAACCTTTGGTTTCTTCTTAATATTTTGATGCTTCTTGACATTTTGGTGCTTCTTAACATTTTGGTGCTTCTTGAAATTTGGTTTCTTCTTAACATTTTGGTGCTTCTTAACATTTGGGATCTTCTTAACAATTTAAAGATCGATTCGATCGGAATATTACTCGCTAGAACGAGTATAACTAAAAATATATGTATATAAACTTATTAAATATTGCGCAATAATAATATAACCGTTGTAATAGCAAAATAAACATGTTAAAATTACGAAAAATACACAATCATCAAGTAAAACCGATCAAGAAATACCTAGACTACATATTAAGACAATGGAAAATGATGCGCAGCTTTAGTTATACCTAAATTGCTACAAAAATATAAATTAAAATGTACTTACTAAATACAAAAAGAGAAAAAAAAACACGTTAGACAGCTACAGTAGCGCCCGAGCGTAAACTTTCAAATAAAAAGATCTTATAACAGCGCCATCACCGAATGCTACGGATACCCTTGTTACTAATCCTAGATCTTTATTGGCATATAAACGCAGTATACGACTGTGGTACATATTTATACAGTGACAAACAAATGCTGTCTTACTACGAGTATCTAGATCATATTTTTAAATAATATGAAACAGGTTTGTATACACGCGCTGTAAAATGTCCTTCTTCAAGTTTTTTGCAATAAAATTACTTCCTGAAATTATAATGATTAGCAAACAACGTTTTATCATGTTTTTTCTATTATTTCACCTGGCGAGTTTATTACCATGTGGCAATCTCTTTCAACCAACCAGAAAGATGTTTAAATGGGCCCCAAGTGAAAACCAGACTGGAATTCCATTTTAAAAAATCTGGATTCCAGCGGGGATCGAACCTGCAACCTCCGGCTCGGCAGACATGCGTCTTACCACCAGGCCACGGAGGTTGACAAATCACATGTTCAAGTACATATAAAAATAACTAAGGAAGCTTTGCACTTTGTTTATTGATATTATTCGTGATATTTAAGGGAAAAAATGTTGAATATAGAAGTTTTCGATGTTAGATAAATTATCTTAGAGAATCATCGAAAAATGTGTATTTTCTTGATCAAATTGACACAATATAACCAATGTAGAATAACTATGTTTAAAAATATTTTTTTATAATTGGATGTTGAAAAAGTGATTGGGGTTTCGACCAGAATGTCTTGATTTAGGTCGATCTAAACTCCGCTTAATAGTCTCACTGAACATAAATATAACAGCCTTACTGTTACTCAACTGAATAGCTTTACTGTAAATGAATTAAATAGCTTCACTTTTATTTAACCCTTCCCTTACGGTGATAAAAATGAAACGCGTGTTCCGGTGTTGGGTAGTGAGTACGCGATCAAAAATTAGCGATTTTAAATCGGAAAAATAAGAACATTCATAGATAATCCCCTTAATTAATTATAATTGAAGTTAAAAATTATAATAATTGAGATTTATTTGCTGAAAACATTAAAAAAACCATCTGGCACCGCTCACGGAACGGGCGTAGGTCTAGTCTAGTTGCCAGCTCTAGAGCTACTGCAGCGCGGCAGGGTTGGGGGCTAACTCGGGCGTCGCTTACACTTGCGAGGTGGAGACAATTGCGCTCCTCGCTATTCAGTGACGTATGCAAAAGTGAGATGCGAATATAGTGTCGCACTTCCCGCATACTTTTCACCTATCGTCAAGACCCAAGATCGAGGCACTCACAGCGTTTAAATACGAATTTGTTTCCGACATTCAGAAAATACTAACGATGTAGTCTATAAATTCTGATTATTATGTATATTATTTTTTAAATCAATGCGTAAATATATTATGGAGGAATACCTAGAATCTTAACCTTGTATTTATTATATTTATAGAGATATTGATGGTTATTTGAAGCAACGTGTAGAAGATACCCAACACAGGGAAGGAAAGGTTAACCGAATACCGTGACTGCAACTCAACCGAATAGCATCACTGTGAGTCAACTGAATAGCCTCACTGTCACTCAATTGAATATCCTCAAATGAACTCAATTTAATAGCCTCACTTTAAATCAACTGGATAGCCTTACTGTAAATTAACTGAATAGAAAACTCACTGCTTTTCAATTGAATAACCTTACTGTTATCCAAGAAAATAGATCTCACCGCAACTCAACTGTATAGCTTCACCGTAACTTAGCTGAATAGCCTCACTGTAACTCAACTGAATAGCCTCACTGTCACTCAATTGAATATCCTCAATGGAACCCAATTGAATAGCCTCACTTTAAATCAAATGGATAGCCTAAGTGTAAATTAACTGAATAGACTCACTGTTTTTCAACTGAATAACCTTACTGTTATTCAAGAAAATAGCCTCACCGTACCTCAACTGAATAGCCTCACCGTAACTTAACTGAATAGCCTCACTGTAACTCAACTGAATAGCCTCACTGTGAGCCAACTAAATAACTTCACTTTAAATAAACCTTATAGCCTCGCTGTCGGATTTACAACTATTAAGAATAGACACGTAACTCACGGTTTGTCATTGGACGTGTTAGCATCATTACCGTTCGACGCGTGCGAGTATTGTTACCAGATTAACTATTTTATCAGACTGGAACTTTTTTTTTGTTACTATCTAAAATCGAACCCGAAACCTTCAAATGGAAGTCAATAATCTTATCAACTAGGCAACGGATGTGTTTGTGATTTCACTATTCCATTAGGCCACCTGAAGAGAGTTTCAAGATAAGAGAAAGAAACACACGTAATGGAGATTAATGTGGTTTGTAGAATAATCGAGTAATTTATTATTCAATGTTCTAAAATAAAATAAAGCTTAAAATCTCCCTGCGTTTAAAAACAGGATAAACAAACCATATATTCTAATAGAATATCCGCAAATGATACCTTTAACTAAGATTCGATTTCATTAAATACTGCCGATGCGGGTATCGAATTCACGTCGTGACTAGTTTACAGTTTCACAATCCTGAAACAATCACTGCATTATTTTGAAAACCCAATTCAATAAAGCGAACTTAAAAGACACCAATTGCACTGTGTAATTGCTTGTTTACGAAATCTTAGTCAACAGTTTAAAAACAAGATATCTCTTGTTTTTAAAGCAAAAAGTACATAGATAATTTTATTTTAAATGTGGATAACCTTCATCAGTGAAATCGAAATAATTTCAATAATAATGTATTTTGAAATATTAAAAAAAAACGATTCTAAGTAAAAACTCAAAAATTTAGCACCTTGCAAAACAAAAAATTGTAATTTTAAAGTAATTAATATGTATGACGTGATTTTAAAGTAATTAATATGTATGACGTGATTTTAAAGTAATTAATATGTATGACGTGATTTTAAAGTAATTAATATGTATGGCGTGATTTTAAAGTAATTAATATGTATGACGTGATTTTAAAGTTATTAATATGTATGACGTGATTTTAAAGTAATTAATATGTGACGTGATTTTAAAGTAATTAATATGTATGATGTGATTTTAAAGTAATTAATTTTAAGTGATTAATATGTCAAATAAGGTAGTTGCAATATCTAATCTGGAAAATAATAAACATGCGAATCAATAGCAAACTTCGAAAATGTAAAACCAGTTTCAGATCGATCATAATGTAGAATCTTGAAATTAGAGTCGACACAACTATGTAGAACAAATAATTATTTTCGAACAACCGAAATGAGAATATTACGAACCATCGCAGGAAAATGTCTCAGAGATTGAATCAGAAAGTCTCACATTCGACCGACCTGCAACATATAGGATATTGACAGACGGAGTAGGAAGAGAAGATGGTACTGGCATGACCATGTAGGGTAGAATTGGCAGAGACAGAATCCCATACATAGCGGCACATGAGATCCCCGCTGAACGTCGTATACCAGGAAGGTGCTGTCTTACAAGAATGATTTTCGCAACGACAGATCCATGATTCACATCTTTAAAAAATATTTTTTTTGAACAACGTGTTGAGACGTGCCTAGTTGAGTGGCAGGACGTGGTTAAATACCTCGGCCTGCACCTTGACCGGCGACTGACGTGGAAAACTCATTTGAATACCATCAGACAGAAGGGTCACAAGGGCATAGGGGCTATCAGTTCGATATTTCATCGACGCAGCTTCCTTTCCCCCAAAAATAAGCTCCTCATCTATAAAACCCTTATTCGTCCTATCTTGACCTATGCTGCACCCGTTTGGGGTAGTGTGAGCAACACGGATCACCTGAAACTCCGGAGAGTGCAGAACAAGGCATTCAAGATATCTTTTAACACCCATCCCAGAACAAATCTTACCCGACTTCACGCTGAACAGCGAGAAGAAACCCTACAACACCACATTCTCGCTTGGACCTTGAAGTTCTATAAAAGCCAACAAAATCACAGAAATCCCTTAGTCGCTGCCCTGGGGGCTTACGAGAGTAAATCTGACCTACCCTTCCGTTATAAGCACAGGCTCCCGAAGCATTATCTGTTGCCTGACTAGTCCACCACCTACAGTATTAGCTGAGACGACCAAGGTCTGAGTGAATGTGGAATACAAGTAGCCTGAACGAGTGGACTTGTTTTTGCTAAATAATTAGTGTAAGAATTGTTATCTAGTTATAAGTAGTATGTAGGTGTTAATTATTTCTAAGATTTCATATATTAAGATTGAATAAATAAAATAAAATGATATGTAGGAAAATAAGATTAAGTAAATTCATAAATGATAACATATAATTAAGATTAGTTGAGTAATAAATTTGTATATAGGTATAGCCTTGACAAATGTTTGTATAATAATTTACTTTGTTTAATACAAAAAAAAAAAGAGACGAGAGAATTTTCAATGTAATTATTGGTCCAATATATTTTTTTGTCAAAGTTATCAAATCTCACGAGTATTTGCAGTTTAAGCTAGTTGCAGTGTTTGTGTAAATCATCTGTGTAAGAACATAGCATGCTATGAACCTAGTGAGACAGAACGTTTATCTTGTGTAGAGTGGAGTTAAATTAATATAATCACAAACGTTTTTTGAAGTGAAACTTTTATTATAGGCGAGGTAGGGCAAATTGGCCTGAACGTCACGAAAAGTGAAACGGTGTATTTTATTATTATTTATTATTATTAAATATTTTATTTATTAGTAAATTATTATTAATTATTTTAATATTAATAATTATTTATTATTTATAATAATTAATATTATTAAGTGTAATGTATTATAATTAACATTATTATTATTTATTATTAAAAATAATGTTTTTTGTTACATATTGTTTTTATATTAATATATTTAATAATTATTAATTTAATTTTATAATATTTTATTTAATATTTATTTCAACATTTATTTAACATATAATTTACATTTAATATATAATTATAATAAAATATATATTTTATTATAATATTAATAATTATATTATTATTATGTAATATTATAATTAATTAATAATATAATAATATTACTAATAATATAATAAAAATAATATAATATTAATAAATAAAGAAATAATTATTTAAAAATAATTAATTATAACATAAAAATATTAATTTATTTAATATTAAAAAATAAAATTTTAAATTATTAAGTGTATTATATTATTAAAATTATTATTAATTATTATTAAAAAATTTAAAAATAATTTGCTTTTATTTAATTAAGAGAGATTTTCTTAAATTACAATAAATTCCACCAAACCATTTCCTAATCCTAAAAAAATCATTAACAAATGGAAAAAAAAGCAATGCATAAAATTAACTTTTCCTAGGAGCTAAGAAGTTTCACTTCTACCGCGAGAGAGTCTCACGCATCTGTTTTTTTTTTAAATACGAGTATATGCTGTTACGGGAAAATTCCTAATCAAATGAGCGCTGCTACCCCATCCTACCCTTAAACTCAACTTTTATATATTTATTGTGTAATGATTTTAATCTCTCAATAAAAGTGGGTTCGAATCCCTAGTGAAACCGCCCTTTAAACGGCTTAGGAGAGTACACTTTAAACGGCGATGTGTAAATTGTTCATTACATATAATTATATTAGAATATGTAATATAGATAATTTTAATTAACGATACGGACATGTTGATTATCGTTGCTGAGAGACAACACTGTCATCAGCCCCAGTAATCAAGTCTTCGTGTTAAGAACCACTGGAGCAATCAAGTAGCTTACAGTTGCAAATACGACCACAAGGGGACTGGTAATAATCTATAATAGTGATAAGTTTCCTTACCAAACCAAACCGTTAATTAGACTGGGACTTTGTTTTTTTGAGTACCATCGGAAATTGAACCCAAAACTCCCGGATGAAAAACTTATAACCGGTGAAGTGGCACGTCCGGTCCATCGACGTATTGGTAATCGAAACTCCTGAATACGAATCGTACATCAGAAGAAAAGTAAATGTTCCAAAAATATTATAATTCCAAATGTGAATTTATTTGTGCTTTCTGAATGCATCCTTTTAGTTAGAACTAAATCCTCTAATTGCTTTATCAAGGCTTTTATCATCGTTCTAAGTCATAAGCCTTTAATTAAGTATTATGAGTATAGTAATCTCGAGATTGTTACGCATTTGCATACTTGAGCATTAAAATCGGATATTCCATATGCGTCATTTTCTTTTACCCTTATAAAGAAGAAGTCATTGGTCTGAAGACGTGACGATTATGGAGAATAATCTAGTATCTAAAATCGAGGATAAAGACACTTCACGGAAGATCCTTGCACTCCGTGGCTCGAATCGCAGTTGTTAATAATAGTCCAGTTGCCTCTCTCACTTGGTCAGTTCAACGCATTTGGGATTCTTCCTCTTGTGCATCGTCCTTCGACGCCTCCAATAACTACAAACCTCTCCATACTGTCTCCTTATCCACGAGCAATATGCCCAAAGATTGGGAGAACTTATCGAAGGGATACGAGTATTGTCGACTTTCTGTCGGTGATTCTCAGATATTCGAGAATGGAGGCATTAGTTCGCCTTGCTGTCCAAGAAATTCGTGACATCCTTTTCCAGCACCACATTTCAACTGCATCTATTCTACATCTCTCGCTTGATATCAGTGTCCAAGTCTCCGCGCCATACATATACGCTCCACGCCATACGTGTGGCGCTGTCAGTCACCCGATTGGAATTGTTTTTTTTTTGTTAGGTTACCACATCTATCATTGACATTTCCCTCTAAATTTCAGCGCCATAGCTTGACATTTGTAAAAGTTACGCTGTACTGAGTACATCTACCTTTGTGCTTGTTTTCGATTTTTTACAAGTTTGAAAATGGCATCAATTGTGCATCAACGAGTTTGCATTAAATTTTGTGTGAAAAACGGATTTAACGGTCCGCAGACCTTGGAAATGCTGGAGAAGTGTTTTTCGGTGGCACGAACGCTTCAGAAGTGGCCGTGAGTCGGTCGAGGATGACGAACGCAGTGGCAGTCGAAAACTGATGAAAACATGTATAAAATCAAAGAAATGTTGACCGAAAACCGCAAATTGACCATTAGAGAGCTGGCAGAGGACTTTAACATCGCTTATGGATTCGCTCAAGACATTTTGGTTAGTGATTTGGGCCTCAGACGTGTCGCTGCAAAACTGATGCCGAAAGACCTCAATTTCATGCAAAAAAAGGACCGCATTGAAATCGTGAAAGACATGATTTCCATGAGTTTTGGACCAAAAACAACACGAATACTATCCAGCAGCCTTCTAATTCACCTGATCTGGCTCCTTGCGACTTTTTCCTGTTCACAACCGACTTAAAAAACCGTTTCGCGGAACGCGTTACACCACCCGAGAGAATGTCATGAAAAAATCGAAGATGGCTCTGATGGACATACCGAAAATTGAGTACCAGCGGTGTTTCGAGGATTGGATCAAGCGCTGGCGTAAGTGCGTTGCAGTCGATGAGGAGTACTTTGAAGGGGACTATATCGATTTTGATGAATAAACTTGTATTTTCGATTTTATGAATAAAGTCCTAAAACTTTTTGATCAAGGTAGTATTTTCCAATTTTAACATTCTGATTAATAGTCCTTTAATGTTGTTTTATTACTCGAGTACTAATTTTCAATATATTTATTTCTTTCAGTCACTAAGTATTTCTAAGGCCGAGATTTTTTTTACAAAGTGTCACTAATACTGTTGTGTATTCGTGAATCTCCTTGCTAATCTTAAAACATTGTAAACAGTGTATTTGAATATAAGCTGAAAACAGTTGACATAATACAATGTATTTCAACAATTGCTGTGTTATCATCAGGTGAGTTGACAAGAGCTTAAGTATATATTAATGATACCATATTTATGGAAAAAATAAAGTGGCATGAAACAATGTAACAGTGTTTTAATTTAAATTCTTTAATTTGAAACTGTGGATTGAATATTTCGATATATTTTCACATGTGGTAAACCCACCGCGAAATTTTGCACAAAAAAATGAAGTTTTAAAATACAAACGTCAATGGAATTAAGATAATTTAGAAAATAATCTATATCTATCATATATTTTAATATAATATTATCTCTAAAAATTAAGCATATCTGTAACATATGTATGTATCGGTTTTTCTTTTGTTATTTTTATTGTACCAAGGTTTATGGTTTTTGAATACTTTGAACTCAAGTTTCTAATCTTTATTATTTTTTTATAGGTAATCTGGCCAAATGATTTTCATAACTGATTTTTTACTTGTTTGCAAATTAATACATAACATCATAAAAATATAACTATAAATTTAGTAAAAATTATTACGTATAATAATTTTAGTATTTAAGAAAGATAACTTATTTATTTATTAGGTGTTAACATAAGTTGTGTCCGTTTTTTTTTTTTTCAAATTAAAAATTAGCACCAAAAGTATAACGTAATGGTAAAGATTATACGTCATTCGAAAGAAAATTTTCTACTCTACAAGATATTGTGTTTGCTTTTACGTTACATATATTATTTTATTTGATTACAAGCCTTCAAAATGGAATGAATGTCAAGTAGAGACACCTCCTTCTGTTCGCGTTCAATCGAGGAAATAAAGCTGCTCGCGATATTTGCGAAGTGTACGGTGAAGATGCTATGAATGAAAGGACAGCTCGTCGATGGTTTTTGCGTTTCAAAGACGGTAATTTCGACCTGAAAGACATGGAACGTTCCGAACGATCAGTGGACTTCAATGAAGACCGCTTAAACCATATTATTCATGAAGATATAGAACATCAATAATATGGTTTAAGTCTGACGATCTCTCCTCTCTGCCTACCCCAACAGGAAGGGGACGTAATGGTATGTATGTATGTAGTTTCTCCGTCTCACTGCTCTTATCAAGGCTAAACGACAAATATTATATTGAATAGAAAGACTTATATGAGAAGAGAAAGATACGTGTTAGGATACGAAAGTCTGGCGCTCTTTCCTATCTGCCTACCCCAACAGGAAGGGGGTGTAATGGTATGTAATGTATATACTTTCTCCGTCTCACTGCTCTTATCAAGGCTAAACGACAAATATTATATTGAATAGAAAGAGAGTTATATGAGAAGAGAAAGATACGTGTTCCGATACGAAAGTCTGACGATCTCTCCTCTCTGCCTACCCCGACAGGAAGGGGGCGTAATGGTATGTATGTATGTACTTTCTCCATTTCACTGCTCTTATCAAGGCTTAACGACAAATATTATATTGAATAAAAAGAGTTATATAAGAAGCGAAAGATACGTGTTCCGATACGAAAGTCTGGCGCTCTTTCCTATCTGCCTACCCCAACAGGAAGGGGGTGTAATGGTATGTAATGTATATACTTTCTCCGTCTCACTGCTCTTATCAAGGCTAAACGACAAATATTATATTGAATAGAAAGAGAGTTATATGAGAAGAGGAAGATACGTGTTCCGATACGAAAGTCTGACGATATCTCCTCTCTGCTTACCCCGACAGGAAGGGGGCGTAATGGTATGTATGTATGTATGTACTTTCTCCGTCTCACTGCTCTTATCAAGGCTAAACGACAAATATTATATTGAATAACACTTCCAAATAATGAGATTTGTTGTCATGTAGTTGATCGTCCAACTAATGAGATTTGTTGTCATGTAGTTGATCGTCCAACTAATGAGATTTGTTGTCATGTAGTTGTTCGTCCAACTAATTAAATTTGTTGTCATGTAGTTGTTCGTCCAACTAATCAGATTTTCTTTTAAAAACTATATGAAATAAACCAGACGAGGAAGGTTTTAATGGGTTCGTATAGTTGGTTAAAAGGTATTTCCAAGCAGGAAAATTACATGCAAAATAAATCTGTTTATCGGATGTAAGAGAGAAAGGTATTCATTTTAACTAGTTTTCTATATTCCCGTTATTTTAATAAGAGAAGGATAGACAATAAAATAATACAGTTCATTAACACACTATAGACCACACAAATTGTTTTTAATATATCTTCAAAGACTCCGTTTATTCTTTGTTCTTTTCTCGTTATTTGTATAACTGGAGACTTTTTTTTATATTTGATAAGCTTAGATTCTTTTATCTCAGTCCTGTTTATTTAATAAAATTTAAATGGCACTTTTTTTCTTTAAATATGTACAATAACTTAATAATTCATCAATTCTTAACTTTGTAATTTGTTTTATCAAACACTTTTTATTCCACTTTTTGTAACGAATATAACCCTACAGATTTCAAGCCTTTCCATTCATCATCAGGGGGGAAAGCTGATGATGAGGGGAAACTTGAAACCGGTAGAGTTATACCGTTGCAAAAATTGGAATAAACAGTGTTTTGATAAAACAAATTACAATGTCGGTAAACCTCCACAATATTAATGCCTTAACTATAAACAATAAATTCTTACCTTTTTTTTCTTTTTAGCAACAAATATTACACATGATTGAACAAAGTAATTAAGTCCTTTTTCAAATATTTCAACTTCATATAAATATCACTTTTACTTTCATAAAAAAAGACAAAAAAAAAACAAAAACCACAATCACACAAAGACTTTAAAACCGAAACTCGTATAAAAAGATTGGATTTTTAAGACGTCGAACGAGAAAAAAAAACCAAGTAAACGAAAGTGAAACAGAGTATTATAAAACGTTCGTTCGATGGAGCGTAACGAATTTTCGAATTAGCGTCAAAGATACATGCGGTTGCAGCTAATGGCCAATCTGAATCCAATAACAGACTGGACAAGACTGAGTTAACATCAAGCCGTGAGTACATTTTATTGTTCTGCAATGTTTCTAGTTGAGGAAGGCGATAACGCAGAGGTAACCAATCTATTCGGGCGACGGACTGCTTAATAATAAAAATTATTTATTCATTTTAGTATGCATGAGTACGAAGTAGAAATCATATTTAAAATGCATAATCAATGAAAAAAATACTGTTAATTTAATATACATACAAAATATGCATGAAGAAATTAAAAGTAACCATTGAAAAACAGATGAAAAAGGCTTTTTTTGTATGCCTCAAAGGCAGCATTTGAATAGTGCAGCAGCAATAAGTACAGTGCAAGAGAAAGCAATTGGCGAAGAATGTGTGTCGCGATATGAATATCTGTACCCGGAAGGGACACGACGTAATGCCATTTACTGTGTATGTATGTAGTATATTAATTGAAAAGGCAAAGTAACGCATAAACAATATGTAAGGTACAAGATCATTGAACTTTAAAATAGTTGAACTTTAAAATTATATACATCCCAAGATATTTAAAATATCTTGGGATGGATATTAACAACTACAATAACTTATGTTATGCAATTACTGAACAGTTAAAAAAATCTGCAGAATTTGAAAGAAATAAGTGACTGATTCAGGTTATTATAAGGAACGCATGCGTACCAAAAGTAGATCAAAATCTTCGTAAGTATTAAATATACTACCTTGATCAAAAAGTTTTAGAACTTTATTCATAAAATCAAAAATTCAAGTTTATTCATCAAAATCGATATGGCCCCCTTTAAAGTACTCCCCATCGACTGCAACGCACTAACGCCAGCGCTTGATCCAAGCCTCGAAACACCGCTGGTACTCAATTTTCGGTATATCCATCAGAACCGTCTTCGATTTTTTTCATGACATCCTCTCGGGTGCTGTAACGCGTTCCGC
Source organism: Odontocerum albicorne (assembly GCA_949825065.1). Taxonomy (NCBI): domain Eukaryota; kingdom Metazoa; phylum Arthropoda; class Insecta; order Trichoptera; family Odontoceridae; genus Odontocerum; species Odontocerum albicorne. The sequence goes on from OX463848.1 coordinate 5,594,339, forward strand.
GAAGCGGGTTTTTAAATCGGTTGAACAGGAAAAAGTCGCAGGGAGCCAGATCAGGTGAATTCAAAGGCTGTTGGATAGTAGTCGTGTTGTTTTTGGTCAAAAACTCATGGAAATCATGTATTTCGCGATTTCAACGCGGTCCTTTTTTGCATGAAATTGAGGTCTTTCGGCACCAGTTTTGCAGCGACACGTCTGAGGCCCAAATCACTAACCAAAATGTCTTGAGCGGATCCATAACTGATGTTCAAGTCCTCTGCCAGCTCTCTGATGGTCAATTTGCGGTTTTCGGCCAACATTTCTTTGATTTTATAGATTTTTTCATCGGTTTTCGACTGCCACTGCGTTCGTCATCCTCGACCAATTCACGACCACTTCTGAAGCGTTCGTGCCACCGAAAAACACTTCTCCAACATTTCCAAGGTCTGCGGACCGTTAAATCCGTTTTTCACACAAAATTTAATGCAAACTCGTCGATGCACAGTTGATAACATTTTCAAACTTGTAAAAAATCGAAAACATGCACAAAGGTAGATGTACTCAGTACAGCGTAACTTTTACAAATGGCAAGCTATGACGCTGAAATTTAGAGGCAAGCGTCAATGATAGATGTGGTAACCTAACAAAAAAAGAATTCTAATCGGGTGACTGACAGCGCCACACGGTGGCCGGTCCTAAAAATTTTTGATCAAGGTAGTATTGCAAAAATCTAAATGACATAATGTCGAAAAATAAAGCGTCCTTACTAATGCATCCAAAGCTTCTCAAGAATTTTCTCCCTTTTGAAAGTTTTGAAGCGTCAGTGACCAGTGAGACCTATATCAGACCGTGATGTGAAAGCTAGGGACTTTTCACTGATAACTGCCTTGATCTATGTTACTCGCTGCAAAGTTCAGACAGTTTTCAAAGATGTTCACTTTTGCGAACTCTTGTCTCCCTTTGCTACATGACGCCTGCATATTTAACGAAGGATCTTGGGTGATTTTCCTTGATATCGTGGTATTCATAGTATATCTGTTTTCATTCTTTCTCGCAACGTGTACTGCCCATTCCTATTGACATTTAAGTATCCTTCTCAGTATGTATGTGACCTTTGTTAGCCTTCTTATCCATGTTATTGTCTTTCTATATATTTTTGTTATACCCAGTATACTTCTTTCTATGCTTCTTTGTGTAATGAAGACGCGCTCTATATGTTTTGTGTAAATAGTCAACGTTTCACACTCGATTGTGGTTACGCGTTTCACACCTGATTATTGTATGGTACGAGTATGTATTTTAAATCACTTACCTGTATTTTAGATTCATAACTAAAGATGATAGTGGCAAATCTCTTAAAAATACTGGTAGTACAAGAAAAAAGGAATTATTAAGAAATGAGGAATAAAATCATAAAATCAAATGAGGATTTATAAAATAGGTATTAGATATGTAATAATTAACTCAGCGCGGGGTTCGAACTGGCGATCTTCCGCACGGAAGTCAAGTGCGTTGCCGCGCGGCCATACATCTCAGGAATGCAGTACTTCAAATAATTTATTTATATTAAATCATTTATTTGATCCGACCGTATCAAAGGACACCTTTCTCTTGCTCGCTTTCTCTCGACTGTTCTTTCTACCAAAATTTCAACATTTTTTCAACTGGTGGTGAGATGGAATGAATAGAACTGCTTGGCCGAACAGTCGACTTGGTGCTAGGCCGTATTCTCGTCATGTGTAAACAAGACATTCGTCTGCGAACCGGTATTTGAGTATATATGTGATAATTACATTAACTGCGTGATTACATAAAAATGATTTGTAAATTTTACACTATCAAATCAAAGTAGGCATAAAAACATAATTGTATACTGACTGGAGTTGGATTTAAGAAGAACGAGTTTTAAGATGAAATCATGTGCATGCCCTTTAGATACGGAATTTTGCAATCGATTTCTAAACGCAATAAAAAAACAAATTGTCATTACGTTACCTAAATCCAATATTTTGTTTGAGTCTCATTCTTTCACGTCTAATTAATTATTATTATTTATTCATATGGTACCCTTCAAGACATCCGAATTGGTGATTCGGATGTCTTGAAGAACGTAGTCGGAAAACAGCTATGTTTTCGACATTCATCGAGCCTTCAAGGTTAAGAACCACTTGAGTAGATATGTAATTCGCGGTTTGTCTTTTTACGTATTGGCAATACAAAACATAAAGATGCAGCAACATTATTAGCACACGTCTAGCGTTTATGAATATCGTTACCAAACGAACTATTTTTTTCAGAGATTTTTTTGTTCCGGGTTCCATCGGGAATGGAACCCAAAATCCCTGAGTGAAATGTACACGTACACGGATGTTGATAAATAATTATATTGATATACGTACTAAAAAAAAAGGCAGAGAAGGGAAGCTGACTGTTCATAATGGAATCCTGGTCCTGACCTTAAAATATGCAAACGAAACTTTAACGTGGCATAAAAGCGATTGGAGTACGAAAATGCGATAGAAAGGAGACCGTTGCGTAGAATGTTTTGAAAAATAATGTACTACAGAATAATAATTCGGATTTGAACAATATCTGGTACTTAATATGAATAAAGGAACATTGAAATAGTCCGGCCAGGCAGATAGAATTAACGATGAAACATTTACAAAAATAATTGCATTACGATGAAACATTTACAAGAGTATGTTACACTGTCGTTCCATTCAGTAAAATCTGGCGGATTTATCATCATGTGACAATCTCTTTCAACCAATCAGAATGGTCTTAAAGAGGCTTTGAATGAAAACTAGACTGGACCCTTTTTAAAATAAATAAGTATCAAGTGAATGAATACCAATTGCCCTTGACGAGTATAATACAAGACACAATACAAAGTGGGGATTAAGAGTTATTTTTTGGTGCCACCGGAGACGACTATGTAAGCCAATTTGTTATAGGTATATCCTGTTGCATGTAAGGTAAGGAACTTCAGTACTTGCACCTTGTCGGCGTCTTCTTTCTACATTGGGTCCCTGATAGCTAGCAACCATTCTCCGCCACCTGGCTTAGTCTGCTGCTGTTTGCTCCTTGTTTTGCAGAGCACTTTATTGGTACCAAATAGACGACGGCAATTTAAAACGAATGCGTCATTTCATCGTGGGGGTTTCGTTACACTCAAATAGTAGAGAAAGTTCAAGAGAAATTTTAGAGATATATCTACAATGCGTGAGTGCGGTGCGGTGTCTATCCGTTGTCTTATCCTACAAAGTTTATTATAAGTATGTTGAGATACTACCTTCTAAGCGTGAGGAGGGATGTGAGAGAATCTTCTTATATCTTAAAATGTCTGATGAGAGCAACATAATATAATCCAACTATGTTGGAAAAAACTCGTGCGTAGTTTTATGTTCCTGACAACTATTCAAGATATAAAAATATGGACCTATTTAAACTGGCAAAAAGTAAAATTAATTTGCAAAACCCTGTTGTTTTGTTTCGCGGCTGTCCCTTTTGAATAGACCTTCGGATGTTAACATCTTCAACATTCTAAAAAATGTTTTTAATCCTTCCTTCCCTGTGATGTGTAACTAGTACACATTGCTTCTAAAAACTTTAATATCTCTATAAATTTAATAAATACTGGGTTCAGATTTTAGGTATTCCTCCGTAATACATTTACGCATTGAATGAAAAAAATAATATTAATAATAATTAGCACTTATCAGCCACATCAGAGATATTTTGTGAAAATCGGGAATAGTTCACCAATACAATCAAACGTGTACCAGTGTGTGACGTAAGTATATTCATGCTAAAAAACCGATATGGGTGAGGAAGTGACGCTATTCACATCTCAGTCTCACTCTACTTCGGTATATGGGAACGAAAGAAATAGAATCTCAGTTCGCTGGCTTCTCTCGCTTCAGTAGCTCTCGGGCTCGTTTGAAGTGGTCGCTTCGCCCGTTTTGTGACTTCAAATTTAATTAATTTAAGGGATTGGCTATGAATATTCTCATTTTAAATCGCTCATTTTTACACGTGTATTGATGTGTATTGAATACACAGCACCGGAACGCGCGGATTTTTTTAGCACAGGAAAGGAAAGGTTAAAGAAAGCATATTGAGCTTTTTTAGCAATGGGAGTTAATTGTTTCAACTTAGCAATAATTCCTTATTTGTTTATATTTATGGCTTGTTACTGTATTAATTTCAGTTTAAGCTTTGTAATCATTGGGTTTTTAACCTTTATATGTGTAAGCGACCAAAGTTCGATTCCTGGCGAACTCACTTTCGAACAGATTTTACGCTATATTACGCCTGAATACATATTTTTTTCTGCAGCTCGTAATTCTTATAGCGCTTTTAGAATTAAGGATGTGGGCTGAAAAACTTCTGGCATAAATCACCCTCCTAATGATGAGGTTTTACCTCGTCTGGAAGAATGTCATGAAATATGCCAAAACTTTTGATAGTTTCTCAAGCCACGCTCGCCCTGTATTGATGGGCATGCATCATGATTGAAAGGTTGTTTTAAGATGAGCCCGGACTGTTTGACAGCTTCGCTCTCAAATGCATTTTATTTTCATTGCATTAACATACTCGTACATGTATTATTTCAGTAATATTTTATAACATTCAATAAATTAATGTTTATTTATTTATCAACCAATAATAGTTAAGATGAAACTAAATAAATGTGTCTCCTTGCCATCGGATATTTGTGTTAGATCTGTTAATTCTGTGTGTTTGGTGAAGTACATCAGTTAGTATAAAATTTACCTTTTTCTTAACAGATTTCCTATCAATAAGATGGTTGATAATTATATTCGGTCACAAAGCATTCCATATCAGTATCATTATTATAATCTCAAGTATCAAGGATATATATAAACTTTAGTCTAATGAATTATACAGTGTTGTTGGAGATAATATTATCCCCACGGCAACGCTTTTCAACATGTCCGCATCTCAAATATATTGAGCGCACCATCACACGAATGAGCAAATGACAAAAAGAGCTCAAAACAATTAAAGAAAAAAAAATATCGAAAAAAACAATTAATTTACTGCGTCAACAAAGAAAATTGATTTTTTTTTTGTTTACTAGCGGATATAATGTTATCTTGATTTTGAAAAGATGTTAACAGTAAATTGTATGAAATTGATCACATTTTGCTGGAACATTATTCGTTAGTTTCATAATCAACATTTTTTTTGATAATACATATAATACATACAGGATATCTCAAAAAATGTATGTACAATTTTACACCGTGTCGTTCACTTGAATTTACTGTAGAAAATTGTCATATCACGCATTCATCAGAAGCTTAAGTCACAATCTTGATCAAAACCAAATACCATAAACAAAATTTTATGGAGATAAATATTGCATTTCCAGTTTTAATCTTTGCATTTGATACATTCTTTACAGATACGATAATACACAATGTTCCATAATACTGTATTAGCTACGAGTATACTTCTTTATTTATGCGAATTCGCTTTAATGCGGTTTATTCTGTTTGAAATATATTGTATAATACATAATTGTGACATCAATTAAGTTACAATTTGGCTTTTAAATCTCTATTTTTATTTTTCACTACTGGCAACATCGTATTTTTATGTTTTTTGTTTTACTACAGCTGTAAGAGCGTAAACAGTAACAATGATAGATTTATCCAGGTAAAATGATCGTAATTTCTGTATTTTTTTCGTATAAATAAATAGTATAGCTCTACGTGTATTTTGTTACTTAATTGTTATTCTTACATATTATTAAAAGTAAATTAGGCACTCCATCTTATAGAGCGTGATTTGTTCCAATAACAACTAAAAGGAAAGGGGGTTGTGTATGTGACGAACTATTATAGTACAAATACTAAATATTGGAGGAGTTTTGGACAGTAAATTCAGATATGTGACTAAATTATGGGAGAATTTGTTACGAAAAAGTGGGATATGTTGTAAGGACAGGGGACATTTATAATTAAGTCAACATTATGTTATATGCGGCGCGTAGGAGACATTCAAAGAAAGCGTGGTTGAGGGTTTACTAACCCATTTCACACGTATGTATATGTAGGCTTTCTCTTATATACATTTTATAAGGGTGGCTTCCTATCAGCAAGTGATATATAGCCTATCTTATATATAACAGACACAATTGCTATGATTTATATTTAAGCACCATTTAAGGCTTCTTTAACGTATTTCTGATTCGTTGAAAAATATTACAACATGGCAATAAGCCCGCCAGGTTGTACTGTATACAACGTAAATGTTTTACAATACAATACTATCATAAATTTTGATAAGACCTCCTAAAAAGGGTTGTTTTCAAATGCTTCTTAAAGCTGTACTTTCCACCCATATATCTAACACTTAAGAGTTACTATTTCACGTCAAAGTACCAACAAAGGTAAAAACTCTTTCATAATTTTCCACCCTATTAGACCGATTTGGAATAATTAATTAATTTATTTATTTATTTTATTTTATTTTATTAACGACACAACAGTGTCTTTATATACAAATGAACATGTGACAGGTTATATAAGTACTTAAAATTATTGACAAATAATACAACTTTATATTAAACTAACATGAAGATACAAAAAGCAGTAGTAATAATAAATTATAGTCATTGTTTTAAAATATTTAATAATTATATTAGGTCCTTACATATGAAATTGGCGTTTTGTTTGGGAGGAACATAAAGTTGATTTTTTTTTAATATAATATATTTATTTAATCAAAGTATGTACCATTGCTATCTATGCACTTTTGCCATCTCATAGGTAGTTCATCGATCCCTTTACTAAAAAAACCATTCGGACGGGAATCAATAAAATCTTTGAAGTCGGTTTGGACTGCCCCATCGGAGTTGAATTTTTTCCCTTGCAAGAAGTTATCCAAATTTCGAAAAAAATAGTAATCTGTTGGGGCAAGGTCCGGAGAGTACGGTGGATGTCTTAGACATTCCAATTGAAGCTCTTCTAATCTGGTAGCCGTCTGTTGTGCAGTGTGTGGTCTAGCGTTATCATGAAGCAGCAGTGGCCTAGAGCGATTAACCAGCCTCGGTTGTTTAGCAGCTAGCTTTTCCATCATGGTTTGCAGTTGCTGACAATAGACATCTGCCGTAATCGTCTGGCCAGATTTAAGAAAGCTGTAGTGAACGACACCAGCACTAGTCCACCAAACGCTCACAAGTAACTTTTTTGGAGTCAATTTTCGCTTGGGGCATGGTTTGGCTGGTTCGGCAGGGTTCAGCCATTGCGATGAGCGCTTCCGATTATCATACAGGATCCACTTTTCATCACAGGTAATGATTCGATTCAAAATCCCTTCATTATTGTGCCGGTTGAGTAATGCAACGCAGCAGTCAACGCGCGTTTGTTGATTTGCTTCACTCAATTCGTGAGGTACCCACCTTTCAAGCTTTTTCACCTTCCCAATTTGCTTCAAGTGGATTAAAACAGTTTTATCACTAACACCGCAGCCTGCAGCTAACTCGGACGTGGTTTGCGATGGATCCGCTTCCACAATAGCCTTCAATTCTTCATTATCAACTTTGGTCTCCGGCCGTACACGGGGCTTGTTCTGCAGGTCGAAATTTCCAGAACGAAAACGTTGGAACCAAAAACGCACTGTGTTTTCTTTTGCGGCACCGTCGCCATACACATCATTAATCCTTCGAGCCGTTTCTGCAACACTGGTGCCACGGTGGAACTCGTACTCGTAAATAACGCGATATTTCAAGTTTTCCATTTTGTAAACTGAGTGACGCAAAGAAAAAAAACAATTGAGGAAAAAACAAATGAATTATAATTTTCGAAACACAAATACTTGAGTAAATAGCTGTATAAATTTGAATTTGGAATTCCTAACCAAAGAGAAGATATTTGAGATCAAAGTTGCCAGTACGGCAAAACGCCAATTTCATATGTAAGGACCTAATATGTGTATTTAAGTTCAATATATGTTATGTACGAGTATGTATACCACAAAATATTACCAAGCTTCACCAAGCGGACTTACGAAATTGTCGAAGACTTATTTTATAGAGGTAAAGAACTCAGATTTGTTTTTAGTGGAATAACGCATACATAGAACAAATATTGGATTTTTTGAGAATTTTGTGGGAATTTTATGGATAGATATTGAGATACGAGTATAGAAAACACATGGCCTCATTAGTAGAACGAGATGCAAGTTGCTTTGCGGAATTAAAACCTTCCTACATGTTGATGCAGGGTTACTCAACTCCAGAGGCAAAGTATTGTTCTTAATATTTTGTTTATATTATAGGGTTATTAGGGATAAACGCTAATAAGTTATAAAATCTAGGAATATCGATACATCCAAGCACTGAAATAAGTAACACGGGATTTTGTAGATTTATTAAATAAACAATTTCCAATATCTTAGCGCTGATTCATAAAGTAAGAATAATTTAATGTATGCCATGCGTAATACATACAAATATTTTTTAACAGTATCTGATAAGTTGATTGATTACCTTATATACGAGTAATATGCAAAAAACATTTGAGTAAGTATTCTAGTATAAATACATTTACATTGTATACAGTACATCTGGCGGACTAGTCCCACATGCCAATTTCTTCCAATAGAAATACATTTAAACAAGCCTTAAGTGAAAACCAGCCCCTTTTTTAAAAATCTGAATACCAAGGGAAATCGAAACAGCAACCCCCGGGCTGGAAGACAGGGATCTTATTAACTTAGCCACGGAGGTCGCTAATTACTCATCTTTGTGTATATTTATTTATATGGATAATTTTTCCCCAACCGATTTTAAAAAGCTTTGTTGACAAAAAATATAAAATAAGACTTTTTTTGGATACCATCAGAGATTGTATTGTCAAAATTTTCAATGACATTTTGGCATAATTGCGATTCTAACTCACCAATAACGCGAATAATTTCGTCCTTCAGCTCAGGAATCGATCGGGGGTAATTCTTATAGACCTGGTTTTTCACGTAACCCCAGAGAAAATAGTCCAACGGTGTCAGACCACATGATCTTGGGGGCCAATTAACATCATCGTTTCCGGAGATTACAATATCATAGTATAAATAGGTCAAAACCCAGACGATGGTTGTCGCCAAAGAAAGAATACGAGAATTGAAATTTGAATACGAGAAAGCGAGAGAGGAATACTTGGATTCTCTCCGAAAGTAATTCGAAATTTGAATCTCGGTGGGTCCGTGATACTGAACGAATTTTAAATACCTAGCAAACAATTTTTGAGTCAGTGTAAAAGGGGACGATGTATAAATGGTATATACAAACAAATTTTACATTTATGAATATACGAGTATATTTTCATAAATGTAGAATTTGTTTTACTTCCGTGAATATTTCACGAGCTGCAACTAGTATAAAATAATTCAATAATTTGTACGCGTTGTTGTATTGTATACGACTCCATTTTTATAAATGTCATACATTACACTTCTCAAATGTCACAAGATCCAGGCAAGTTCACGACACTATCTTTGTTTTATCCAAGAATTTAAAAAACCGCTCAATTTGAAAGACCCTTTACTTTTACTCAAATCTTGGAGTTTGAAGACATGCACTATATGATTTTGACAATGGAAGTCGATTTTTAGCGATTAATCACATAATTTTTTAAAACCGCAACTTTTCCACTTCATTTTTTCCTGCTCTATGGTTAAAGAAACAACTTCCTATTACGAATACAACATACGTTAGTTTTATTACGTTATTTCTACTTTCATTTGTATACAAAATATGTCGTGAAACACGTCATTTTTTTGACTAATCAATTTCACCTTAAAAATGGATTCACATAAATTTCGAGTCATAATCAGATTATTACGTTTTATACATTTTTTTAAATACAATAATAAAAAAAATCCTGGTCTCTGTCTGAGTCGAGTATAATGAATAAATTCCTTAACAATCTTCGTGACCTAAATGGTAAGAAGCTTGTCTTCTGACCCGGGGGCTGCGGGCTAGATTTTCTTTAGAACTCAGATTTTTTTCCAAAAGGTTTACAGTCTGATTTTTACGTAAGTTATCTTTAACGTATTTCTGGTTAGCTGGAAGAAATTGTCACAAAGCAATAAACCCACCAGGTTGTACTTTAGACCAAAAGTGTAATACAATAAAATTAATTTATATTTTAAGTTATTGAAAACATGTGACATGGTATAATGCTAAAAAGTCAACAAATACGAGTATGTGCAGCACCATGGTTTTTCGCTGAAAATATAGCAAATATTTCACATGATATCTTGCTTAACCCTTTAACGGGCATAAGCAGAAATCGATCGCATATGCGACCACCCTTATGGTCATACTTATAAGGATTCATTTTCTTAATGAAACGTTTTTAAGTAACACAAATGTCAAATTGGCAAATGTAGTGGACGGACAGAGGTCTTATTTAAGACGGATCGTCGTGAAGCTAGCTGCATGTTCAATAGCAACGATCTAAACATCCGGTCAATTTATTGTCAAATATGTAAATAGGTATTATAAGTAAATCACCATTCATTATATCTCATATACGAATTTTATTTCCTAATACAACCTAAACTTAGATATTATTACCTAAACATTCATTGGTCACTTTTGCGGCCACTGACATAGCCCCTGAAATGGGCACAGCTCTCATATGCGAGCGCCTCATTTCCAAAAGAAAAAAAAATTAAAACACATTTTCGAAGCAATAAAGTTGATTTGATACACATAATAATGATTTATTCAACAAAAAACTCAAAAATAAAAACTTGAACTATAAAGGGTTAAAACACTAGAGATATTTTATACCACATATTATATTGCTGAAAAAAATACAAATATGTGATGTCATATGATAATTGGTGAAAATACTACAAATATGTGATTCCATATGGTAATTGGTGAAAACACTACAAATATGTGATTCCATATGGTAATTGGTGAAAACACTACAAATATGTGATTCCATATGGTAATTGGTGAAAACACTACAAATATGTGATTCCATATGGTAATTGGTGAAAACACTACAAATATGTAATTCCATATGGTAATTGGTGAAAACACTACAAATATGTGATTCCATATGGTAATTGGTGAAAACACTACAAATATGTGATTCCATATGGTAATTGGTGAAAACACTACAAATATGTGATACGATATGGCGATTGATAAAAGCACTATAAATATGTTTTACCGTATGATAATTGGTGAAAACACTACAAATATGTGATATCATATGGTAATTGGGGAAACACTACAAATATGTTTTACTCTATGCTAATTAGTGAAAGCACTACAAATATGTAATGACTTGTGATATATTACGTATTGTAAATTGCTAAAAACACTGCTAATATGTTAAATCACGTGGTAAACAGCTGAGAAATAACAAATATGTGATGCCACATGATATATTGCTGATACATAATGTCAGGACTTGGGTACGGTTGACCAATTAGTTTATTGCAGTTAAAAATAACCATTAAAAATAGTAAACCGGGAGAATAAAAAACAAAGGAGAAGAGCTTCTATTGTAACATGGCTCAGTGTCAGATTTCTCTTCCCTTTTTTCAAAAGAATGCAGAACGTTTGTCTTTGTAAAGATCTGTAATTGGTGTTCCGTCTTACGATCTGTTTTATTGCAGTCACAGATAACTATTATTACTAAGAAAAGAAAATAAAACTTTGCGCAAGATATATTTCGAGGGCGAAGGCGCTTTTATGATCGCGATTGTTAGGCGAGAAGAAAGGGTCAAAAATTTCTCTTCTCCTTTCTAAAGAAATACGTCGCGCTTAATTTATTACGGACATAGTTAAATATTGAATCAACGGGAGAGAAGACATAAAACACTTCACTCAAAAAACATTTCAAAAGAAGTAACTATTGTCCCTTAAACAATTTAAGTGTCGCCTTTAGGGTTACCGGATGTTATACAAAAAGGATTCTCGACTTAATTACGCTGTGAAAGTTTAAATAGACTATTCATTGGCGAAATAACGTTCGGCCGGACGAAAAGATTTATGATTTTTTTAACGGTCGCGAGGGACTTTCTATAGAGTTCCAAAATGGCGGAGCTTGGCTGAGATCGCTTAAATTAAGGGACCGCGATCTTCCCACATCCATTCTCGCCACGAAGTTGTCAAGTCAACATCATTTTCGTCTTAACGCTGTTCGCGAACTTGAACAAGTTTTTCTCACATTTGATTGTTCATTCTTATTTTGATACAATTTGTCCGGTAAATTCTGGATAATCTACAAACGGGGATCTTGTTTCACCTCAGTCTTTTGATTGAGCAGATTCTGGACTGTTGTCCAAACGACGATCTCGAGTTAGGCGTACAACTCATTCGCGGGTCAAAGTTAACTGATTGTACCAGCAATATCGAGTGCGCGCCAGATTCTGGAGTTTTCAAGACCAGACCGAGTCACGAATTAACGGTCACCAACCACTGAGGGAATTTCTTCACATCAACGCGCCTGTAGTAACAGTATAAGGTCAGAGGGCCATATACGAGTCGACCTGGTCATACACTTGGAGCGGATCTGGGATAATACATTGTGTCTTGTATTGGAGTAAGATCAACCTTATTTATCCTCTTTTGCTTGTCATTTTATGGTGATATTTGAGTATTCTAGAGATTGGCGATGTCTAATCTTTGAGAATTGACACATTTCCGCAACGGACTGTTGTGAGATTACCCCTGATAATAAATTGCTTCGACTGCCTGTCCATCTGAAGGGCTAGCGGAGTAGCAGAGAATAATCTGCCCATTTGATTTTCCTGACGGAGTATCAGCTCGTCAGGATTAAATATATAACCAATTAACAGCAAATATGTGTTTCATTATGTATTTATACCTACCCAAGCACTGACGAATGCCTACCTCTTCCCACGACATCTTGAGATCTTATTGAGCCTTGTTTTACCTATACTGAGCTACCGGAGTAAGAGTCATACATTGTAACATCCAGGCTCTTAGTAATCCAACGGAATTAATTAAAGGGTTAAAAGTTTGAAACTGGCCGCCTTTCAACGCGGGGCCTAGAGGTTCGTCGTCGAGCTTGGACGGTATAATTTGAATTTTATGTTTTTTTTTCCTTTCTTTCTTCTTTTGGTACTAGAATAATTTGTGCATTACTGTATTGTATACTGTGTATTTGAATTTTATGTTTTTTTTTCTTCTTTTTTTCTTTTTTCGATTTGAATATCTTGTGCATTACTTTATTGTATACTGTGTATTTGAATTTTATGTTTTCTTCTTTCTTTTCTTCCTTTTTTTTGATATTCGAAATTTTGTGCATTATTGTATCGTATACGGTGTATAATTTTGTTATATTATTTTGATTAACTGCGTATAACTCGGTAAAGAATTGAAAGCAATTCAGGACCGCTAAAACGACAAAGCATAGGCTTTGTACTTCAGTCAAGTCGGTCGGGCGGAAATTGATTCGAGTACCGTTTGTTTGGCGGTCATTTTGTGTATGAGTTGAGGATTTTATTTATTAATTAAATAAAATATAATAACCAACTAATAACGTGCGGCTGATAAAAGCTGTGCGAGTGTAGGTAGTTATTTTCTAAAATTAGAAAAAATCGAGTTGAGCGTAGTTTTACAAGGAGTATAATCTCGAATTTGGCCGGTAATCGGATGGGCAGAGCTAGTGGAACGCCATAGTTTCTTGTGATTGGCCAGGTGACTAGCAACTAATAGAAGTTCCTTGTTGCAATTGCAAGGAATAATTCGTTACGTTTTCCTTCTGTTTGGATAGAGTTAGTGGCGTATTCAGGAGTTTGGATCGCTTCGAAAATTTTTAAATCATCAACAAAGAATAGAATATTTAGAGCACTAAGTTTGTCAACTATAACATTATTCGTTCAGAGCCGTCCGGCTGTTTCGCTAATTAAGTTTTACGAATATTAGCTGTCGTACATCTGGTCGGCGAGATTAGTAGTAGACCGGTGTTATAATAGCGTGGCCGGGTAATCGAACTTTAGTAAATTATTATATTTTAGGCCTTTAAGGTAGAGTTGTTTTCTTCAATTACATGCGATTGGAATTTCTGGTGAAGGCTATTCCTGAGATTAGGAACACGTATTAATAACAGCGTGGCCTAGAGTCTTCGCGATTTCCAGTCTTTCAGATAGAACTCTCCCCCTGCTAGCTGAGGATAAGTCCACAATGAGTCCTATTGACAATATTACGAGTGCAACTAAGGAGAGATTGATTGGGGAATTGATGGAGAGGGGAATCACTCCGGGTAACAAACTCCCCAGGTTGCGTCGGCAGGCATGGAACTACAATCGGGGCCTCGTTCACTCTCCTACAGAACAGGTTATATTGCCTCAGAGATCTAAGGCACATGTTAATTTGCGAGGAGCCCCGGAATTTTCTATGGAACTGGTTTCCGGAGCGACAGCCCCTCGTTCGGACTCTTCCTTGCCATTTACCGGGTCTTGCCCTTCAAGAGACTTGGAAATGTTGCCGTCTCATAGCGCTAGAGGTAATCAATTACCTCCATTAAATATCAATTTTTCATCGTGGCCAGTGGATCCGTTTAATGGCTCGGGTAGCGTACGTCAGTTTTTGGTTAGACTCGAGGAAATAGCGCACGCACGTAGGTTCGATGTAGACTCTCTCTCTCCCGTCCTACCTGAATTTTTGCGCGACAGAGCCTTGACCTTTTTCAGGATTACGTATAGGAACCCTATGAGATGGGCTACATTGAAGGCACATTTTTTGGAGAGGTTCGAGTCAGAGAGTTTTATGGTAGATAGAAAGCTGGATATTTGGGCATCCAAGCAGGGTCACGAAGAATCTTCCACCGATTATATCTCCCGAATTTTGGAGGTAAACAGTACACTGGACTCTGCCTTGACGGAGGTGGAGCTGTTACAGGTGTTCAAGAGAGGGCTTCACGTTAGGTTTAGCTCAGTCCTTGTCAGTACGCGGCCTTCGTCAGTACGAGAGATGGAAAGAGTATGTTCCTCTTTCGAACAAATGAACAGGAGTGGTGAGGTATCACCCCGGCCGCTGCAGATGCAGCCAAGGGTAAGGGCACGTGTGTCATCCGTCTCACAGAAGGGTATCGGTAGAGGGCCGACCTTGTTGAGGTGTTTCTTGTGCAATCTTCCGCATCATATTGCCCGCGACTGTCCGCACAAACCACTTATCCAGAAGGAACCGGATAAGTCGCCAAGTAATCGCGTAAGGAG
This sequence comes from Odontocerum albicorne, assembly GCA_949825065.1. Taxonomy (NCBI): domain Eukaryota; kingdom Metazoa; phylum Arthropoda; class Insecta; order Trichoptera; family Odontoceridae; genus Odontocerum; species Odontocerum albicorne. Next base: position 5,609,558 of record OX463848.1, read on the forward strand.
TCGTGCCGAGACTTCTAGACCTTTTACTTTGCTGACGGATACTTCGCGTCCGCCGCCGAGTTTCTTAACTCCAAAAAACAGGTAGGGGACCAACCCGGTCAAGGTAATTCGGAACTAGGGGGTTGGTCAAAAACAATAGAATTAGGAAATAATAGCCGTAACCTTAGTGCCATAGAAATTTCAAATGCAAGGGATGAGAGACCTTATCTTCATTGCGAAATTCAGGGCTCACCATTTAGGGCGTTGCTAGATTCAGGGGCAGCAATTAACGTAATAGGGGGTAATTTGTACAAGAATTTTAAGGACTTACGGTTTATTATGCGAACTGCTGAGGGAGTCGTTCACACGGCTGATAGTCAGGGACATCGGGTGCTGGGTACGATCCAGTTGCCTTTACATTATGATCACCAAACTGTGTTGGTGGAATTCCAGGTAGTTCCTTCTTTAGATACTTGCTTGGTGCTCGGTATTCCCTTTTTGAAGCGTTCCGGGCTTACGCCGAAATTGTTTTCTCATTCGAGTAGGAGTTAATGGCTCAATAATGCCTCCATTGTTCCGAAAAAGGATGCTTCTGCTCGAATTGTATTGGACCCCGCAAACTAAATTCAGTGACGCAGTCGGACTGTTATCGGTTACCTAACATTAACCGAATTCTCGATAATCTTCGAGATACGCGCTACCTCACTGCTTTAGATCTGAGCCATGAGTTTTGGCTAATGCCATTAAGCAAAGAGTCTAAATGTAAGACGGCATTCTTTGTAGAGGGCCGGGGACAATATCGGTTTGTGGTCACCCCATTTGGCTTAAAAAACATTCCTGCTGAGATGCAACGAATGATGGAACAATTGTTCGCCGATCAGGGTGACCAGGGTTCTGTACCATGTTGGTTTAATGATATGCAAACAGGACTGAGAGTCTTGGAGATAATTAATTATTGACTTTATTGATCTCAGGTAAAGTCTTGAGAGTTATAATTCTTGTGTGTTTTTCCGTATCTTATTATCTGCCATGCATACATCTTATTATCCTGAATTGTATTTTTTTTGTTGCATTAATTATATTTATAATTTCATTTCTGTTAGTATTGTATTGTATTTGTGCCTATGTATTGTATTTGGTATTGTGTTCCTTTGAGGTTGCCTTCTAGACGTACGGCTATAATTGTTATGCCTGTGCGCGTATTAGGAAGCCGTACTACAGGGTTATACAAATCCGAATTTTGCGATGACGCATGCAAATGTCTAGGTCATCTTACGTACCGCGACGAACTCAGGAGGGTTCCTAGTAGAGAGTAATATTGTAGAAGTTTCATAACCAGCGGCATGGTAAATAAGTTAGAATTTTACTCGTATTACCCGTATATTGTAGTTAGTTCAGTTTAATTTTCGAAACAACGCCTAGCCTTGCGGTAAGCTCGCCAGCCATAAGCTTCATGATACCGCAGATGTAATAGAAACCTAGATCGCTGATTAATTAGTACAAGTATGTCACCAAAGGACAAAAAACTTTGAATTTTTTTTCTCTCACAAGGGTATTACCCACCCTGATTTTTAGAACGTCTACATATATAGCGCGTTGTGACAACTTTAATGTGCTCGGGCAGGAAATCAGAGACCTTAGGGCACATGTCTGTATACAAGCGAGCGAGTATACCATGCAGTATTGAAGCATATGTTCGTTTAACCTCCTTCATCGGGAGTGGAGCATGTTTTCACGATGCTGGCCGTAGTATAAAGTTGGCTAGTGGTTTAAACTTCATCCTTGAGATGGCGTCATCGAAAACTATTAGTTAAAGGTATATGAGGAATAAATATCCCCGCCATGATCCGCAGAAGACTAGTATAGGAGAGGTTTAATTCCTCATTAATTACGTGTTCGTCAAGTGGTTTAGAGTAAACCAATGCGAGTGATGCGAACACCTAGGGAAGGATTGTTCATGCCTCAATGATACTGTGAGAATAGCAAGATGAGTTCACCTTTCTTCTCATCGCCATAATCTCTACCCTGCCCCATCATGGATCGTTCTCCGAATAGAGGGGCCGTGCCGGAAGAACGTTTTGTTCGCACTTCTTGCGATAACTAATGGTATAAGGCAAAGGGAACAACCTTTAGGTTAAAGGTACAGATAGGTAGTGGCAGGCTGGAAGCTAAGCGCTGCTTGGTGTAGTTTACACCTAGGTTATAAACCACCTAGTTGGACAGGTGGTATGGAGAGGGTATTTTAGCCAATCAAACGCTGGGCGATATTTCAGCAACAAATTAGCGCCCCGATTTGTCAAGTGTGTGGTCACAAGGTAAATTTCCGACACAATATATGAACTGTCTGACCTGAAGGGGAAAGTGGCAGGTAAATTTCGCGTCAAAGACATCGCCAAGGTGGAATAAAGGCTCCATTACGGTGAATTGACGCGAGAGCTGCCGTGGCACTTGTGGTAATTCAGTTTTACCAAATTAGGTTTCCATGTTCCAAGAAAAAAATATGGTGGCGCTCAATAGACCATGCGCTGGACAATGAGTGGTGATTTTTGCTGATAGCATAGCGTTTGTATGCGCGTCTTTTGATAGAGCGTCGACGCTCACTTCCTCATGATGTCACATTGGATACATCCTTACCAATTCCTTATCCTGTTCTATCAAGGGTCGCTCACCTGGCACTAGGTCGTATAGGTTGAATGGAAGGCAGCTCCATGATAGGGAATGAGTGGGGTTGCTACAGGGGTTTGGGAAGTGCTGCTGGGAAGTATGAATGAAAAGGATTGGGTGCGTGCTTTGGTGGGGGGGCTTTCGATGGAATATCCTTTAATTGTGAGGCTTCGGCCAATGATTTTTATTTTTTTTCTTTTTTCCATGTTTTTATTGTGTATTGTCAGTCCGGTCTAGGTGGGCAGGCGTCCGTGACGCCATCGGTACACGGAGGTGCATAGTATGGTATGACTACGTCATGCGCATCTTGGCTCCGCCCGTTGGTTCTGCGGCCGTCGCACCGACGACAGAGGTGGGCGCTCGTGGACCATTGGTACGGGGACGTCCATAGCAGTGTGTATGGACTCCGCCCTTTGGGTCTGCAGGCGTCACACTGGTGACAAAGGTTTTATTGTCAGTCCGGTCTAGGTGGGCAGGCGTCCGTGGTTCTGCGGCCGTCGCACCAACGACAGAGGTGGGCGCTCGCGGCACCATTGGTACAAGGACCTCCATAGTAGTGTGTATGGACTCCGCCCTTTGGGTCCGCAGGCGTCACACTGGTGACAAAGGTTTTATTGTCAGTCCGGTCCAGGTGGGCAGGCGTCCGTGGCGCCATCGGTACCCGGACGTAGGTAGCATGGTGTGGGGACATCATGCGTATCTTGGCTCCGCCCGTTGGTTCTGCGGCCGTCGCACCGACGACATAGGTGGGCGCTCGTAGGCACCATTGGGACAAGGACGACCGTAGTTTTGTGCGTGGACAACGTGTACAGCTTGGCTCCGCCCTTTGGGTCCGCGGGTGTCGCACTGGTGACAACGGTTGTGGAGTAGGCTCCAACCAATCAGCGAAAGGCTTACGGATGGCCTATATACATCCAGTGGAGGCTTACGGATGGCCTATGTACATCCAGTGGGGGTTGTTGAGTGTGACTCCAACCATGGGCGTCATGAACCCAAATTGGCATGTGCTCCCGGTCTAGGTGGACGCTCATGGCACCGTCGGTGCCCGGATAACCATGGTATTTTATGGATCATGCGAGTTTTGGCACCGTCCGTGATGTGTGTGGGCGTCGCACTGACGACTCTGGCTAGCACGAGAATTGGCACTAAAGGGATGACGATCCCCGAGGTGATGATATTATAAACACATATTTGCTGTATTGTATAACCAAGTGTAACTGTTTCTTGTCGGTTTTTAGACCTGGAGGAGGCCTATAGTCAGATGTCGCACCTTATGAGTGGTGTCTCAGGGCCGTGTAATGAAAAATTGTATGTTAAATGTGTCTTATATAGTCTCATTATTGATATCGCCAGACTTGCATCTTGCAATATCAAAGATCACCAGACAAGCTGGAGGAAACTCACCTTGCTTCCTTAATTTAAGTGATTAGGTTAAGAAACTAAATCAGTGCCCCTAAAAAGTGCAGACTATCGGATCCGGTTCTGGGGAAGCCGTTGTGAACTAACATAATTACTATTAAGTAACTTGATCTGTTTTTGGGCATTACTCTTGTGAGTGTGTTGCCTTTGTAATCTTAAATGTTTGTACATTTTTCTATTGTAAATTAATAAGAATTATTATGTGTAACCATGCTGTAGAGAAGGCGATAGTATCTGTTCTTGAACATTACTCTTGTGACTGTGTTGTCTTTGTTATCCTAAATGTTGTATGTTTCTTTTTTTTGTAAAAATAATAATAAGACTTATTATGTGTAACCATGTTGAGGGGAAGGCGATAATTGATGTTCTCCTGTATTGTGCCTTGCTCTATAAAATGTTTAACTGTTTCCAGGTGTTCTTAGATAGGGAAGCCCTGAGAGTTAGTTTTTCGTGGTTTCCTACTCTTTTCGCAAATGCAGGGGCTTATTAAATCGTCCACGAGCGTATCCGGCATGACCCAGTAACGTCATGCCCTTTAGCATAGTATCTAATCCTTGTTTCGGCGAGCAGGTGTATGACCAATTGACACAGGGCCGTAATCAGTACTTGAATTTTTTTTTTTTTTTTTTTTTTTTTTTTTTTTTTTTTTTTTTTTTCTTCAGTAACATAAAATGGAGTGTCAGGACTTGGGTACGGTTGACCAATTAGTTTATTGCAGTTAAAAATAACCATTAAAAATAGTAAACCGGGAGAATAAAAAACAAAGGAGAAGAGCTTCTATTGTAACATGGCTCAGTGTCAGATTTCTCTTCCCTTTTTTCAAAAGAATGCAGAACGTTTGTCTTTGTAAAGATCTGTAATTGGTGTTCCGTCTTACGATCTGTTTTATTGCAGTCACAGATAACTATTATTACTAAGAAAAGAAAATAAAACTTTGCGCAAGATATATTTCGAGGGCGAAGGCGCTTTTATGATCGCGATTGTTAGGCGAGAAGAAAGGGTCAAAAATTTCTCTTCTCCTTTCTAAAGAAATACGTCGCGCTTAATTTATTACGGACATAGTTAAATATTGAATCAACGGGAGAGAAGACATAAAACACTTCACTCAAAAAACATTTCAAAAGAAGTAACTATTGTCCCTTAAACAATTTAAGTGTCGCCTTTAGGGTTACCGGATGTTATACAAAAAGGATTCTCGACTTAATTACGCTGTGAAAGTTTAAATAGACTATTCATTGGCGAAATAACGTTCGGCCGGACGAAAAGATTTATGATTTTTTTAACGGTCGCGAGGGACTTTCTATAGAGTTCCAAAATGGCGGAGCTTGGCTGAGATCGCTTAAATTAAGGGACCGCGATCTTCCCACATCCATTCTCGCCACGAAGTTGTCAAGTCAACATCATTTTCGTCTTAACGCTGTTCGCGAACTTGAACAAGTTTTTCTCACATTTGATTGTTCATTCTTATTTTGATACAATTTGTCCGGTAAATTCTGGATAATCTACAAACGGGGATCTTGTTTCACCTCAGTCTTTTGATTGAGCAGATTCTGGACTGTTGTCCAAACGACGATCTCGAGTTAGGCGTACAACTCATTCGCGGGTCAAAGTTAACTGATTGTACCAGCAATATCGAGTGCGCGCCAGATTCTGGAGTTTTCAAGACCAGACCGAGTCACGAATTAACGGTCACCAACCACTGAGGGAATTTCTTCACATCAACGCGCCTGTAGTAACAGTATAAGGTCAGAGGGCCATATACGAGTCGACCTGGTCATACACTTGGAGCGGATCTGGGATAATACATTGTGTCTTGTATTGGAGTAAGATCAACCTTATTTATCCTCTTTTGCTTGTCATTTTATGGTGATATTTGAGTATTCTAGAGATTGGCGATGTCTAATCTTTGAGAATTGACACATTTCCGCAACGGACTGTTGTGAGATTACCCCTGATAATAAATTGCTTCGACTGCCTGTCCATCTGAAGGGCTAGCGGAGTAGCAGAGAATAATCTGCCCATTTGATTTTCCTGACGGAGTATCAGCTCGTCAGGATTAAATATATAACCAATTAACAGCAAATATGTGTTTCATTATGTATTTATACCTACCCAAGCACTGACGAATGCCTACCTCTTCCCACGACATCTTGAGATCTTATTGAGCCTTGTTTTACCTATACTGAGCTACCGGAGTAAGAGTCATACATTGTAACATCCAGGCTCTTAGTAATCCAACGGAATTAATTAAAGGGTTAAAAGTTTGAAAATAAAGTATTTTAATTATTGCTGAATCTCATTTCTTGAAAACGCCATTAGCTTACATTTAGAGGCATTGAGCGCCAGATTATTGATTTTACTCCACTTTCACATACCAATAAAATCGATCTAGAAATGCATAATCTACAGGCCATACATCGACAATACGTGATGCCACATGATATATTGCTGATACGTAAAGTATTTTAATTATTGCTGGATCTCAACTCTTGAAAACGTCATGAGCTTACATTTAGAGATATTGAGCGCCAGATTATTGATCTTACTCCACTTTCACATACCAATAAAATCGATCTAGAGATGCATAATCTACAGGACATACATCGGCAATACGTGATGCCACATGATATATTGCTGATACATAAAGTATTGCTGGATCTCAACTCTTGATATCGTCATGAGCTTACATTTAGAGGCATTGAGAGCCAGATTATAGGTCTCACTCCACTTTCACATACCAATAAAATCGAACTACAGATGCATAATCTACAGGCCATACATCGGCAATACGTGATGCCACATGATATATTGCTGATACGTAAAGTATTTTAATTATTGCTGGATCTCAACTCTTGAAAACGTCATGAGCTTACATTTAGAGATATTGAGCGCCAGATTATTGATCTTACTCCACTTTCACATACCAATAAAATCGATCTAGAGATGCATAATCTACAGGACATACATCGGCAATACGTGATGCCACATGATATATTGCTGATACATAAAGTATTGCTGGATCTCAACTCTTGATATCGTCATGAGATTACATTTAGAGGCATTGAGAGCCAGATTATAGGTCTCACTCCACTTTCACATACCAATAAAATCGAACTACAGATGCATAATCTACAGGCCATACATCGGCAATACGTGATGCCACATGATATATTGCTGATACGTAAAGTATTTTAATTATTGCTGGATCTCAACTCTTGAAAACGTCATGAGCTTACATTTAGAGATATTGAGCGCCAGATTATTGATCTTACTCCACTTTCACATACCAATAAAATCGATCTAGAGATGCATAATCTACAGGACATACATCGGCAATACGTGATGCCACATGATATATTGCTGATACATAAAGTATTGCTGGATCTCAACTCTTGATATCGTCATGAGATTACATTTAGAGGCATTGAGAGCCAGATTATAGGTCTCACTCCACTTTCACATACCAATAAAATCGAACTACAGATGCATAATCTACAGGCCATACATCGGCAATACGTGATGCCACATGATATATTGCTGATACGTAAAGTATTTTAATTATTGCTGGATCTCAACTCTTGAAAACGTCATGAGCTTACATTTAGAGATATTGAGCGCCAGATTATTGATCTTACTCCACTTTCACATACCAATAAAATCGATCTAGAGATGCATAATCTACAGGACATACATCGGCAATACGTGATGCCACATGATATATTGCTGATACATAAAGTATTGCTGGATCTCAACTCTTGATATCGTCATGAGATTACATTTAGAGGCATTGAGAGCCAGATTATAGGTCTCACTCCACTTTCACATACCAATAAAATCGAACTACAGATGCATAATCTACAGGCCATACATCGGCAATACGTGATGCCACATGATATATTGCTGATACGTAAAGTATTTTAATTATTGCTGGATCTCAACTCTTGAAAACGTCATGAGCTTACATTTAGAGATATTGAGCGCCAGATTATTGATCTTACTCCACTTTCACATACCAATAAAATCGATCTAGAGATGCATAATCTACAGGACATACATCGGCAATACGTGATGCCACATGATATATTGCTGATACATAAAGTATTGCTGGATCTCAACTCTTGATATCGTCATGAGATTACATTTAGAGGCATTGAGAGCCAGATTATAGGTCTCACTCCACTTTCACATACCAATAAAATCGAACTACAGATGCATAATCTACAGGCCATACATCGGCAATACGTGATGCCACATGATATATTGCTGATACATAAAGTATTTCAATTATTGATGAATCTCAACTCTTGAAAACATCATGAGCTTACATTTAGAGGCATTGAGAGCCAGATTATAGATTCCAATAAAATCGATCTAGAGATGCATAGTCTACAGGCCATACATCGGGAAACAGTTAATACTTCGAATCACTGATTAATCGATCGATATCATTTACAAAAGATAAAAACACTATCCTAATTTTTTGCATATTTATACAGTGGGTCCAAAATGTAGGATTATGATGCTTGTGGGGCAGCAATATATATGGTATACCAAAAACAGACACTAAATCATTTTTTAAACTTCCTCCTAGCCCTTTAGTTTTTTACGTATGAATATATGGCAATAAAAGAGGCTCTTAGTATTTGCGAATAGTTAAATTGTTAAAAAATTGTTGTGCTGCTCATTCAGTTTCAGGTAATTGTTTGTTTTGACATTGAAATTATTTACTCAATCTCAATCACGTGGTAAATTGCTGAAAATATTATGAATATTTATTTATATAAAATATAAATATTGCTATCAAGACAAATGCTGGAAAACAACATCTCTCAGGACCTTTGAAGACTCAGCGCTGAGAGCCAGGAGGTTAAAGCGAGTGATGGACAGTCTGACGTCTTAAGTGAATTGGAACTTTTAAATCATGTGTTTAAATTTTTCGCTTTGCACACTCCTTCCATAGCCACACTATCAGCTGTTTAGTATAATAATCTAATTATCAAATATACTAATATGGTCCAAATAACTGGACTTCGGACTGAGCAAATCATGTGTTTAAATTTTTCGCTTTGCGCACTCCTTCCATAGCCACACTATCAGCTGTTTAGTATAATAATCTAATTATCAAATATACTAATATGGTCCAAATAACTGGACTTCGGACTGAGCAAATCATGTGTTTAAATTTTTCGCTTTGCGCACTCCTTCCATAGCCACACTATCAGCTGTTTAGTATAATAATCTAATTATCAAATATACTAATATGGTCCAAATAACTGGACTTCGGACTGAGCAAATCATGTGTTTAAATTTTTCGCTTTGCGCACTCCTTCCATAGCCACACTATCAGCTGTTTAGTATAATAATCTAATTATCAAATATACTAATATGGTCCAAATAACTGGACTTCGGACTGAGCAAATCATGTGTTTAAATTTTTCGCTTTGCGCACTCCTTCCATAGCCACACTATCAGGTGTTTAGTATAATAATCTAATTATCAAATATACTAATATGGTCCAAATAACTGGACTTCGGACTGAGCAAATCATGTGTTTAAATTTTTCGCTTTGCGCACTCCTTCCATAGCCACACTATCAGCTGTTTAGTATAATAATCTAATTATCAAATATACTAATATGGTCCAAATAACTGGACTTCGGACTGAGCAAGTAAGAGCGAGTATGGGCAGATATTACGCTGGTCTCACCCACCGCATGGTCAGACGATGTTACAGTTAAACTTTGATAGATTTACCCTCAGTAGTAATCGTACGTCGAATCAAAGACGTGTTGTTTCGTTATATTCTGAAATGTTAAAAAGTAAAGGTCGCGTAGATATCAAGTTTCAAAAGAAGGGAAAATCCGACAGAAATTAAACGACGTTCAGACGCAGTCTACGAAGAATCATCTCCGTCATACTTTATAATGTTCATTAAAGTGTATGGCTGCGTGGTAACGCAATGGAGTTCCTTGTGGAAGATGGGCAGTTTGAACCCCGCGCTGTGCTACTCCCCTTGAATGATACAAGTATTTTCCCATCTAATATTCAGGAGTATTGGGATACCTATGACTTCTGTCATATTTATTATTTAAAAAACACATGCCTTTGAACTCTGATCGTCTCACATCAGGTGTGCCATCGGATCCAATACAGCGGTATGACTAGTGAGTTTGCTGGTGTGCAGCGGCTCACTAATTTAAAGATGAGAAAAAGAAGAAAAGCACAGCTTGGTTTTCCAGCTGAATTGAAGTTGGAATGATGAGGGGATCTTCGACTTCCTCAATAATGTATGACAGAATACGGTATGAAGTGATTAGGGATGAATTTGAACTTAAGGTCGATGTGTTAAGTAAAATAAAGAAGATGCTGTCTAAGGAAAATCTTCTCGGTCATATTTTGCAGTGAAAGACAGGGCTTAACAGTTTCACTAAAACAGAAAGTCGATTAAAGATGACCCTAAGGTAGATCAGCAGAAACACTAATTCCAGAAACAGTTGCGTTATAGTGCAAAAGTCAGTGTTACAAGATAGAAAACTCTTGGCACGAATAAGGTGATCATCTTGGCACGAATAAGATAAGCGCTAGATGAATGCCAAAAATCTTGAGTGATATCCAAAGGCCGTTAACGACATGTGGAATATTGCAATGAATTTTTAATGCTTTGCAATGGAAAGGAAAAATAATTAATTTAGCTGCCATTCAACACTGTCGTTTCCAAGAACTGAATCACCCGCCCTATAGTCACAACTTAACCCTTAACTGAATAACTAAGCTGATTGTATATCCATATTAGTAATGCTGGTATGCGGAAAATCGTGGGCGTAATAAGATGACTGTTTCTTCGGTTCCGTTAATCGAGCCTTTGAGTTTAAAAGCAGTGAAGTATAAACATGACTCGCAGCTCACATTCTAACGTGTTGGCAATACAATTGCAAAAAAGGTAACAATATCACTATCGACAGACTTATTTGCATGGAAGTATAAAATAAATAATTAATTACGGATAAGCAGACAACCTAAAGGCCGTAGCCATCACCTTCCTATCCTTACACTAAAATATATATTTTTATAATATTCTTAATTTTTTTATATTGTTTAAAGTTAAGGCACTAACGATGTGGAGGTTTAAGGACATTGTAATTTGTTTTATCAAACAATGTTTATTCCACTTTTTGTAACGGTATAACCCTACCGGTTCCAAGGGTTTCATCTTTCGTCTTGTTTGTGCTCCCCTGAAGATGAGGTGAAATCCTTGAAATTGGTAGGGTTATACCGTTACAAAAAGTGGAATAAACAGTGTTTAATAAAACAAATTACAAATTCTTAATTTTTCATTCTTACTTGATTCGAATTCCGTGTTAAATTCCGCCCTTAAAGAGAGTCTGCTATCTAAACGGCGCTATACAGATGTTCCAAAAAATGTAAACACTCTTTTACATCGTGTCGTTTACTTGAACTTGCAGTAAAAATATGTCACACCACACATTCGGGAAAAGTTTAGGAATGAGGAGGACTTTTATCTCCAGCAAGATGGTGCATCTCTCCGCTACCATCGTGATGTGAGGGCATGTCTTTTAAATGAAAATTTGGCGAATAGATAGATTGGACGTAGGGGTAGCATTGAATACCCTCGCGTTCTCCAGACCTCACGCCAATGGACTTTTAAGGAGACTCATCAAAGATAAAATTTAAAGCACAAGACCGGCCACAGTTAATGAATTGAAAGCAGCCATAGAAAGAGAATGCGTTCAAATACCAAAACAATTTATTAGCGATGTTAGTGATTACATATTATCAACAGTACATGGACCTGTGAAACCCATGCAACCCATGGAGGACCCATGAAAAATGTTTGTTATCATTAAATTGGAGTTGTAATTAAGGAAAGTAAGGTCAGGATATATAAGACATGTGTCCGCCTCATCATGACATAGGATAGAAGTGAGAGCCGATACCAACGGGACAAAAAACCTTCTCAGAGTGGCAGAAATGAAAACCTTACGCTCCATCGCAGGCAGAACTCTTAGAGATCGGATTAGAAATGAAACGACAAGGTATGTCTGTGGTGTTGAAGACATAGTGAGGTGGGGAAGAAGCAGAAGGCGCTTCTGGAGGCATCATGTGGACCGCATGGAGGATAAAAGACTGGCAAGAATCGCTAAGACTTAAAACTCTAACAGCAGGAGATAACCAGGAAGGCCGCCGAAAAGATGGAAGGACAGCTGAACGTCATCATCCTAGGACAGCCCACCGTCACAAACAGGTCATATGTTACGACCTAGACCAAGAGGAAGAAGATCAAAGATAAAGTTTAAAGCACAAGACCGGCCACAGTTAATAATTTGAGAACAACCATAGAAAGAGAATGCGCTCAAATACCAAAACAAATTATTAGTGATGTTAGCGATTCCATATTATCAGCAGTGCATGGACCAGAATGGCCATAAAAATGTTTGATTTTATTAATTTAGAGTCGTAATTTTAGATATATGTTATCTTAATAAATACTTTTATTATTATTATTCAAACTTAACATATTTTTTTGGAATATTTTTGAAGCATACATTGATAAATTGTCCTTTTTATTATTTTTATTGACAAATTATCTTAATAATATTAGAAATTGAAATGTTTTCACTTACATATAAATTTAAAATAAAATAAACAATCTTATCACAACGCCTACAAAACAAAAGACACTTGACTAACACCTGTGATTTTTTGTATTGTTTGAATTTTTAATCGTACTGCCCTTGCGGTTATTCCTAAATACTGAATATCTTTATTAAGCCAAGTTTTTTTATTATATTACAGAAGCGATGAAATATTCGGTGGAATTTGCGTAAGCCTGTTTGTTGTGTTATCTCCTAGTAAAAATCTCATTAATCAATATTATTTACGATATCCCACATAGATAATGGTAAAAAATACATTAAAGAATGACAAAAACAATTTTGATGCTGAGTCAGCAACAATTTTTGAACTATATCTTTAATTAATTGACTATTCTTTTGTAAAATGTTTTGATTTATTAAGATACAATATAATCTAAATGGATTGAGAACATCGATACAAGGGACGTTCAAACTTAACCTATAGTTAAGTTGTCGTTTAAAACCAAGGGATGTAGGGTTGGAGTCAAAATCAGGAGTCGTGGAGTCAGTTGGATTTTTGTAAAATTGGAGTCGGGGATGCTGTTTTAAAATAGATCCCAACTTAAAAAAAATACATTATTTTTAAATTACACTAGTTAACAAATTTTAACTTTTTCTCTGTAACATAGATTCAATTAGCTGATTCTTACTAAATCGACCCTGCTGATTACGAAAATTTGCGAAAAGTTTGTAACACGTAACATTTTTATGTAACAGAAGGGGGAGTGTTTTAATAAAATAAGTACGTTTTTGCGCATTTCAAAAGTCGTAATTGCAACAGTGAAAATAAATAAATTCCTAAAATACTAAATTTAGACAAAGAATACAATGTTGTTACATAGGAAAATAAAAAAAACAAAATAAAAAATAATTACTATAAGAAAAATTTACCTTATATACCAATTTTTTATTAAAAAAATTGCCTTTTTTATAAATTTGATCGAATCAACTATTTTTTTAGAGATTGTATATTAAATTGAATGAAAATTCAAATTAGATAACTTAGAAGCCCCTACATTACAGTAAACAGACATAAACAAATTACTAGCAAGATTTTTTGTTAAAATATGAAATGCTTACAGCTAATTTTTCTTCTTGTACTTTGTGTCACCTTCTCTAAAAAACAACCAGCAGTAGTCCCTCATCATATTAAAATCCCACCTTCCTTGATATCGTTGTTCCATTCTGTGAATATCCTGATGGAATCTTTCCCCTTGTTTATCACTTAGAGCTCCTAAGTTCTCTGGGAAAAAATCTAGATGGGAATGCAGGAAGTGTATTTTCAGTGACATTCGACATCCTAGCTTCTGGTAACTGCAAGAGTTCTTGCACAAGCTGTTCTTAATTGTCAGCTTTATTTTTACCTAGAAAACTACCAACAACTATTCCAACGGCTCTCCAAGCTATTAGCTTTTCAACACTTAATTTTTTTCGAACTTTTCATCTTTCAAAAGTTTCAGTTTCAGTCAATAACTAATTTCAAGTTTTTCTCTTTTCAAGTTCATATTCGTTATCAGCACACAAAAATTGACCTAAAATTACCGTTTTCACCCTTGTTACAAAAACCTTGTTAACTAGTGATTATCGGCTACATAAATTATAGTATATTATGAAATTATGAACTAGGTGGCATCTAGTATAAAGAGCGTGTTCGTTATTTCGTCGCTGGGCCTCGTAGTCGAGGTATCCCCTTGCCATTCCAACGTCAATTTAGTTAGTAAGCGACGATGTGCCGTGGATTCTTTGTTTCTTTCTTTTTCTCCTCTTTGAGTGAGTGAGCCCTTGCATACCAGCAAACTCACCGGCCAAACAGCTACACTAGATCCGATGGCACACTGAAGTGAGACGATGGGAACACACCGGCATGTTTTTTCTTTTTTTTTTAAGAATAGATATGACCGAAGTCATAGGTATTTTAATAGCTCCGAATACTAGACGAAGAAAATGCCTGTGTTGTGTTATTTATAGTTAAGGCATAAACACGGTGGAGATTTAAAGACATTATGATTTGTTTAGTCTAGCACTGTTTCATCACCATCATTGTCAACCAAGATCGATCCACTGCTGGATGAAGGTCTCCCCAAGTTGACTCCAAATAGTTCGGTTTTTTGCTCGTTGATGCCATGTGGTGCTGCCATGCTTCCTGATTTTCTCTATCCAGCGTACCTTCGGTCTTCTTCTGGGCCTCTTTATGCCTCTTGGGTACCATTGGATTATTTCGGACGTCCATTGGGAGTCTGACATTCTGGCTACGTGTCCGGCCCATTGCCACTTTATTCTTTTGCACACCTTTATAACGTCTTCTGCCTTTGTTATATTGCGAATCCAGGTATTTCGTTTATGGTATCTTTTAGTATATCCCAACATGCATCTCTCCATGTCCCTTTGTGCGGTCTGGATATACTAGTACTGTTCATTCCACTTTATATAACGGTATAACCCTACCGGTTTTCACCTCATCAGGAGAGTGAAGTGCTCCTCTGAAGATGAGGTGAAAGCCTTGAAACCGGTAGGGTTATACCGTTACATAAAGTGGAATAAACAGTGTTTGATAAAAAACAAATTACAATGTATTTAAACCTCCACAGTGTTAATTAATACCTTAACTATAAATAATATACAAAACTTATACAGTGCGCCTTATCAGTTTATTGTATTATAATATTATTTTGTTTCAAATATTGTTTAACCCTTTATGAGGCAAGTTGTTTTTTTGAGATATTGAGTTTTTTGTTGAATAAATCATTATTATGTGTATCAAATCAACTTGATTTCTTCGAAAATGTGTTTTAATTTTTTTTTTAGAAATGAGGCAGTCGCATATGGGACCTGTGCCCATTTCAGGGGTCATGTCAGTGGCCGCAAAAGTGACCAATTAATGTTTTGGTAATAATATCTAAGTTTAGGTTGTATTAGGAAATAAAATTCTTATATGAGATATGATGAATGGTGATTTACTTATAATACCTATTTACATATTTGACAATAAATTGACCGGATGTTTAGATCGTTGCTACTGAACATGCAGCTAACTTCACGACGATCCATCTTAAATAAGACCTCTGCCCGTCCACTACGTTTGCCAATTTGACATTTGTGTTACTTAAAAACGTTTCATTAAGAAAATGAATCCTTATAAGTATAACCATAAGGGTGGTCGCATATGCGACCCATTTCTGCTTATGCCCGTTAAAGGGTTAAACCGAAATGTAAAATTGCGTTTATTTTATAGCTAAGATTGTTGGTGTTAAAATTATTAAATTAGACTCTCGCTTATCCGGGGTAGTAGAGAAAAAATTGGACCCGATAAAAAAAAACAGAAAATCTCCGCTAAAAACGTCGAAAATTTATTGAAAAAAATAATGAAAACAAATATTAAAATTATCTTATTCGCCCTTTTATTTTAAAAAAAGACAGAAAATAAATTTGTTTTTTTTTTTGTTTACTTTTCGGCGTTGATGCTAAGTAAATTTTGCAGCATTAGCTTCGAATGGGAAGATGTAAAATTGACACCACGACTCGAAAACTCGTCAAAGAATAATAAAAAATTTATTATATCTATTTATATTGAAGAAATTTTTTTTGTAATTTGTACTGTAATATCCCCTTGACAAAAAATATAATTTTTAAATTATATTTTATGAGGCCTGTATTGTTGATTATTTATTTTTTAAGTTTACTTGTTTTATTATATTAGGTGTTAACATAAGTTGTGGAACTAATACCTCTATTCTCGAAAACCTGAGAGTCACCGATAGATTCTCAACAATATGCCGATTTTGGACATTTCCCAAACTTTTTCGCCCCGTAGACCACTTGTTGATTTTTTTGTTTTCCGTAGACCCCCTGCCTGCCTAATATTGAATTTTCCTAAACTTATTAACTTCAAATGTGTTTTTGACAGCTGACACAGTGATGTTCACCATGATAAAGTTTTTTGTAAAGTGGACAATTGTAAAAAAAGAAAAACATGTACGAGTACAAGTTTTATTCATACCTTTATTGAAAATACACAAAATGCAAGTAAATATTTGGCTTCAAATTAGTGAGGTATAGTCTTAAATCTCCACGTTCAGTGATTTGCATTCAATTTCTTTATATAAGTATTTTCTATGTCTAATATAAGTATTATGTACACATAATCTGTGTTAGGTGTATGTTAATAAGACATTTACGGAACGCCTAAATATTGGTGATCATCTGCCTAAATGGGATCCGCTCACGTGGACCCCATTTACATCTCGTGCACCCCCATTTTCTTTTCTCGCTGACATAGACCCCCTGCAAGTCGAAATCGACTCTTGGAGGTCCATATAGACCACTTTGGGAATCTTTGACTTAGATCTTCTACCTGGACAATATCAGGGGAATGGAGCCGAGCAGACCTTATAGAGGTTTTCTGTCAGAAGGTTCCTTATCCCTGTACCTGTTCAATGTTCAATTTATTTACATTTCTTGACCTTGTACCAATTTCATGTTCCTCTACCTATTCAATATTCCTATAACTGTACCTATTCAATATATTTTTACCTGTTCAATGCCTCTGTACCTATTTATCATCTCTGTACCTATTCAATTAAAATGCATGCTTTTGGAAATATAAAGTTTTGACGAACTTTTTTGAACTGGTTTATAATTAATTATTTCTCGTGCTAAAAGATATTTATGAAGTTGCACCTGTCTAATTTCATCATTTATGTACTTACACAATATTACATACACTCCAGCCATTTCTTTCTCTGACCAGATGGGAATCCTCGCACGGAGTTGGTAACGTCCTTGATCTGGTCAATCCAACGCCCGTGCGTTGGATTAACCACAACTGGCCAAATTTGGCTTTACCTCTTGGTCACCTGCCAGAAACATTGCCCAGCGGAGCAGTTTTTCCGAGACTTCTACCATCGTATCTCGATAATTCTCCGAAGAAACCTTTGATGGCAAATTGTGTACGGCGTTCCAGTATATAGACTTTTATTCTCATTATCGTCCCAGATATTCGCAACATGTAGATTAGTGTGTGTATATATTTTCTTAAATAAGTATGACGAGTAAAATAACAATTTGTATATACTGCCTTCATAAGCAAAAACGCAGCTAATAGCAAAAGTTAAGTTTTGAGAAAACTGCACTTTTATGTTTTTCATTGCTGCTTAAAAATGTCGTGATTCATGAACAAAAAAGCAGTTAAATGTGATTCATATAAGCAAAAACGCAGCAAACGCATAGGCACTTGCTGTCTTTTTGCTTATGAATCACATTTTATTGTTATTTTTTGCTTAGAAAAACCGAGTATTTTGTAAAATTAAAAAATACATTATGTCGATTTTTTTGTTGAAATAAATGGTGTTCTGTATTTTGATTTTTATGGATTATGGTTCAGAATGTGATATGGAATATTGCCTCATACTTAGTTAAATTTTTTGCAGCAGTATAGTGCAATTAATATTAATAAAGCTGGTTCGAAAGAATAGCACTCTTATAACCACTTTTCAATATGAAATTGCATCCTAGTCAACAGTGCTGAATTAGGCAGGTGCAACAGGTACTTAGCCTAGGACGAAGGGGGGGCAGAAATAGAAATGACAAAGATATATATAATATAATTTTAAATTTCGCCATAGTGCTCTGTTGTACTATTGGTACGTCACTATTATCCAATATTTCCATAGTTTATATTAAATATAATACCGTTAAGGGCATTAATTAAATAATTAGCTGAAATGCAAGCTAGAAACTTGTTATTTAAATATTTAATTCTACTTTATAAACACATGCGAAGAATCTTAAATATTTCTTGTGTACACAAAAATTATTTGTAAACAATTAATTATTATATCGTATTTTCCTATTTTATTTTCTTTCTATATTAGGGGGAATCTTGGGTTCTAAACATGATTTCTTCTTCCTAGATCCGCTACAACACTAACCATTTAAATTGTTTAATATTATTACTACACAAACGGCATGCTTGTTCAATATTTCAAATAAACAAAAAATGATATTTATAGATTTGATTTTTTGTGGTTGGTATGAATACATTTATTTTAGAAACTTTTTTATTAATACTGGCAGCACTATCCACCATATTCTTTCTTTCCATAGACTACCGTCCATAGACCTCGTATGTCACTTTTAAACTATAGTGCGGTATCCGGCATGTTGCGCTTAAAGCATTAAATGTACATATAATTTTTTACTGCAAATTTTTGCATCATATTCAATCACATTATAAGACGTAAGTTTTCGTTGTTTAATTCTTTCTATGTTACTCATTTTGCTATATTATTTCTATTCGCTTCAGTATTTTTTAATCAACCGGTTCAATTGTAACCCTAACTTAAATTTATTTTCTATCAATGTAAAAGGGCTTTCGGTTTATTTTCTCTATAAATATACATAATTCGAATACTTTAAAATAGGTTTAAATCATAGTTTAAAAGCACTCGAGCCATGCGGCATCGAATTTTCTCATCGTGTCGGTTTTATTCAATTAGACGGATTAGCAGTTTTCTAATCTGCCAATTTCACATGTAAAACTATTACGTACAATGTTAAATAGATCGAATTTAATATGCCGTAATTTGAAGGTTTTCATTCACGATAAGCAAACGTGCTTCTATTGGCGGATTGACTTCCGGACTGGTTTATTCTTTATTTAAGACCATTTTACACCTGAATCAGTTTTTCTGTAGCTTATAAACTGCTTATCAAAGATTCATACAGCGGTATGAAGTAACATGAAAATATTGTTATATAAAACTGTACCTAACGTAAAGCTCCAACAGAGTAAACTTGCTGATTGGCTCGGAAATACATCTACTTGCAATCCGCACTTTGTAGTTTACTGAAGAGCAACAGTTGAATCGCCATCACGCCATGTCCATTCACCTTATGCATACTCCTTGATTATAAAGGTTATTCATTCTTCTCTACCATCAGAATTTGGTCATGCCATATTTTACTGAGGAGGGCCTGCTCTCTAAATAACGCTATATAAGTTGTCCTTTTACTATGTTATGTCCATTTTACTTGTCCAAATGAAGGAGTAAGGGGTTCTTTTAATGGACCGACACCAGAGTATCATTATTAACTTGTTTATTTAGTATCAAATGCCCTGCCACTTAATGATTTTAGATTAAATAAATTTATTTAAATGCCATGATGACACCTTACCACCAAGATCTCCGATCGTTGTGAAGACAATACTATTTGCTAACTGATGATTTTATAAATTCTTTTGAGACTAGCTACAATTTGATTTATTTCTAAGATCTTATGGTTTTCTTTCAGATTTACGAGTACCACCATGACAACAAATCACTCATTCATCAGGGTGTGTTTTATGTTCCAGGCCGATTTTGTTTGGCCGCCATTTTGATTTGGCTGTCATGTGACAGTCGTGGAGAGTGGTCGATAAAAATTTATTATGGAGCATCTAACTCCACAGCAACGTGTTGAAGTTATTAAAACATTTTGTTTAAATAATTGTTCAATTGTGAGTACGCGAAGAAAATTGTGTGTTTCTTTTGGTTTAAATCATGTGCCAAGTTGGGCCCACAGCACATATGGTTCCAACTGGATGGTACCACATCACACACAGCTCATGCTACGATGCAAATTTTGCGAGAAACTTTTCCCGACCGAATAATGTCAAAAAGTGGTGTTATCGACTGGCCCCCACGATCCCCTGATTTGACCGCCTCCGATATTTCCTATGGGGGTACTTGAAGGAAAAGGTGTACACCAACAAACCAACCACAATCCCGATGCTTAAGAACAATATTCGAAAAGAAATTGCTGAAATAACACCAGAAGTCTGAGAATTTTATGAAAAATATGCTTGAAAGAGCTCGCGTTTGCGCCACAGCCAGAGGCGGCCACTTGACCGACATTATATTCGATACATAATGGTAAAGACCATGCAATCAATCAAATATAAATTATAAAAAAGTTATTAAAAAAAAAACATTGGCCTGGAACATTAAACGCACCCTATGGACTGATTGAAATTCCTTATAATTAATTATATTTTAACCTGCGACATCTCACAAGAAAATGTGAGCTACAGTATTCACATTATGGAATTTATCTCAAACATTGTGTAAGATGAGTGCCTTGCATGCTGACCAAAGAAATTAAAACAAACCAACATCAACTTTACCAACAGTTGTTTTCCCGATATGAGAATGGAGATGAAGAAATTGTTCGACAATTGTGAAAGATGAAAATATGAGCTCATCATTTCGAGTCAGAAATCAAACGCCAGTTCATGGAATATAAACGTAAAGACGCCTGCAAAAAATAAATTCATAACAGCCTGTTATTCGTATTGGTCAACTCAGTGCTATGCTGCAACCCTAAAAATCTTCAAACAACTATTACAAAAATCAAATGCTGCAACATAACAACACTAGGCCCAACATTAAACACAGCAAAAGCTGATTACAGCTTAAGACTAGTTCAATGCCTTACTGGTTGGTTGTAAAAGATTTCTACATTACAATAAACACACTAGGTTGTACTGTATACAATGAAAAATACACACAATTGGGTATTGAAGTCTTATCTCATCCCTCATGTAGCTGAGATTAGGTCTCATCCGATTGTCACAATTTTCCAACATTGGAAGAACACCTCAGGACCACCGGTTTAAAGATAATGAAGAGTTTGAAGAAGTGAAATGGCTGAAGACTCAAGATGGTTAGTCCATTTTATTTCTTTAAATTACTATAGATGTTTGTGACTAACTTCTAAATATTTCTATTATGATTTAAAATACTTATTTGCTATCATGACCAACGTTCCCCCTAATTTTTGCATTGTGTGTGCAAGAAAAAAAGAGGGAAGTGCGCAAATATGCTTATTCATGCATAGATAAAACTGAATAATCAAGCACCACGAAATCATAAATTACATTTTTCGAATATGTAGGCTATATATATAAAAATATATTTTCTTACCCGATAATGTTCCTTCCTGTTGGAGTCCAGTAGGTTAATAATTGGTGATACTTTGGTATTAGTTAACAACGGTTATTTATTTTGTATAGCTACTGTTACATAATAATATAGTTATCTTTGATAAACAACCCTTTGATAAATAATCTGAATATATAATAAATAAAAAATCATGGTCACCCTTCTACACTTTTCTTTCCTTACAGCGCATGGACTCTATATGGCGTTTCCATGTTCCGCACACACTTCAAAGAAAGGAACCAGAGAACCCATCATAAAATATCAAATAAAATATATAATTGCGCAAAACAAAATATGGTTACAAGTTCCTTTCTTTGAGATGTGTGCGGAAGATGGAAACATGTATGCGGACAATTTTTAATAGATGTGCAGCCGCACACCTTAGAGGGAATGTTGATCATGACATGATGATATTTTATTTACCACCAAGATCTTAGAACACTGTGAAGACTGTATTTGCTAACTGAAGAAAGAAAACAATTATTTAGGTTTGTAAATTAACCCGTGCTCTTTTTTATATTGTGTATTCATTATTTTTCAGACCCTTCCAAACCAATTAAAATCGATTGATGAAATTCGTTCAAGTGTTAATAAAGCGGTAACGCTTTCTGTCATGAACTGCAGAAGCCTTAATGTAATGGATTGCCAACCATGCATACTAAAAGAAAATGTAAAGAAATAATTATATGTAAGTTGAAACTTAATATTATTTGAATATATTTAAGGCTAGTAAATTTACCTACTAATATTTGGTTTATTCCATTACACACTTCCAACAACTATCACAGTAAGATGTCTTCTTTCTTTCACCTAGTATCCAAAACAGGGATAGTTGATAAAAGATAGTCTTGGTTTTACTTGCAGCCTTTTAAATTGTATTATCAAAAGAATATTTGACGTGATGATATTTTATTTACCACCAAGATCTCAGACTGCCGTGAAGATTGTATTTGCTAACTGAAGAAACACATTGATGATACACCATATTCCTTTTATTTTACCAAACTCTTATTAAATCGTAGATTTTTATTTCAGATTCTGGACAAACAAAAAACTACATTTTTTATCAAACTGATTTAATGGAAAATTTGTGGATCATATTTGGTCAAGCATATTGGTACGTGAGAATTCTGTTTTTTTTTTTCAAATGTAAGACATTTTTATATAAATTAAAATTATTAATTGTCAACCTACAATTTAAGAATAATATCCATTATTTCACATCCCTCCATAATTATGAAATTTATGGTATTAACTTATATATATTAGGTGTACCGGAAAAGAATGTCGTTTTTTTTGTTATCGCTTTTGAGTGGTCAGTTGTGCTTCGGCAGTCGAACTTTTATAACGTGTTCTGTGTTGTTTCTCCGACTACGTATACCTGGAGTGTATTAGGACTTTTAAACAAAAACATTTACAACCCTATATACAATGGAGAGCTTTGTACCGAATGAGGAATTTATTCGAAATATGCTTTCCCATTTCATGAAGAAAGAAAGTGCAACACGTGCTTTAAAAAATATTTGTGATTTACTGGGAGATATTTTGAGTGTTTGTAAATGCCAGAGGTGGTTTAAACAATTTAAATCCGGAAATTTTGATTTAAAAAATAACCCTGGAAGTGGTCGACCTGTTAAAGTGGATAGCGACGTTTTAACTGAGCTGATTCAGCAAAATCCAACTTCAACGATTCAAGAACTCGCGGAGCAACTCGAATGTTCATGGTCGAGCGTGCAAGAGAAAATCAAAAAATCGGCAAGACATGGAAACAAGGAAAATGGATACCTCATGAATTAAGTTACGAGAATCTAGGTGAGCGTATAAACACGTGCACTGAGTTATTGGAATTAAATACCAAAACTCCATTTCTACAACATTTGGTAACTGGTGACGAAAAATGGGTGTTGTATTCAAACCAAAGACGCAAGAAACAATGGCTATCAAAGGGCCAGGTACCAAAACTCACCCCTAAGCCCGGGCTCACTGCCAAAAAAAGTTATTTTGTCTGTTTGGTGGGACTGCAAGAGAATAATTTATTTCGAAACATTAAAACCCGGACAGACAATTAACGCCCAAGTGTATTGTCATCAACCAGAGCAATTAGATGCATAAATAATAAAAAAAAGACCTGCACTGGCTTATTGTGGACAAGTGTTTTTACAGCACGATAATGCACGACCGCATACCTCAAAAATTACGAAAGAAAAAATGAAAGCCCTAGGTTGGACAACTGTACCCATGTCACCCATCATATTCACCGGATCTTGCTCCATCGGATTACCATTTGTTCCGGTCAATGCAACACTTTTTAAACGGAAAAGAATACAAAAATTATGAGGATGTCAAAAAAGGCATATCTGAGTATTTTGCATCGAAACCAGCTGAATTTTACGAATGCGGTATTAAAAAATTGACAGAGGTGGAAGGAGGTTATATCAAACGATGGCAATTATATTTTGAACTAAGTTTTAATAAATAAATACATTAAATGCACCAAATTGTTTTATAGAAAAAACAACATTCTTTTCCGGTACACCTAATATGATGACCTCCGGTCTAATTGGTAAGACACATGTCTATAGACTAGGAGGTTGCGGGTTCAATGGAGCCAATTAGTGGCCACTTTTTTATTATATAAGCTCAGTAATTTTAAATTTTTTTAAATCTGGTAAGTTTTAAGAGCCTCATGGCAATAAATCCACCAGGTTGAACTGTATACAAGGATGTTCAGTTTAACCCTACACTATCCACTTCGTTATGGGAGACAAAATAAATCCCCATCCAGCGCAATCTACACTAGAAGATAGTTTTTATTTTTTATGAGCATTCAATGTCACACAGTGACAAAGAAGGAACTGCCCAAAGAAATTCTTCCAGTGGGGAAACACACCTATGTATGATTATACATACAAAGCGGCTAAAGACCTAGAGTTCTTTTTTTTTTTTTTTAGTTCAAACGGCAAGTTTCCAGTACTTTCACAAAATACTTTGGAATGCAATTTAATTGTTATTTTTCACTGAGTATTTTATGTTGACAATTAATTTTTCGCAACTTTCCATGACATGATGATATTTTATTTACCACCAAGATCTCAGATTGCCGTGAAGACTGTATTTGCTAACTGAAGAAAGCAAATTTATAGTTTGTAATTATTTGTTTTATGAATACAGTTAATACTGATGTTTTACTTTTTACTTTCAGGCCACCAAATCTCTGTTGATGTCGAGCTATTTTTATTTTCTGGCACTGAATATGTTACGAAAGGTAAATTCCATTGTTAATAATTTTAAAATAAACAAAAGAAATAAAACTGTTTTAATAAAAATCAGCGTAATATCATAACTGTAACTTCTAACTATAATAAGTCTGTTTATTTGAAAGTAAGGGGACCAAACAAAAAAAATATATATATTACAGTTACTAAAAAAAACAATTGAAATTGGCCCTGCACTCATTGACAGCTGGAATGTTGCGACCAGTTTTTCTTATCGTAAAAATAATATAAGTCAAGTAAAGTTTTATCAACATGTTTCCACAATATTGAGATACTATAAATGGGCAGCCAACATGTACAAATAAAAAAAAACACTATAGTGGGCATTTATTTAATTTTGACATGGATTACTTATTTACACATATAACTTGTTTGTGTTTGCACTCTTAATATAAATGTGATGTCACTGATTTTTATCTGGTCACACTAATTACAATATTATAAACTACAGCTTAATCTTTTATTACTGACAAATTAATGTTCACAGTTGTGAAATTACTGAAGGTAAAAGCAAATATACATAATTTATATGAAAAGTACACTCAAAACTATATCAACAAAACCTCCCTGTAGAAGCGCCTTACCGACACTCGAAAGTAACTAACGATGTTCTGCATCGTTAGTTACTTCGGTTTGATCTCACCATGCTGTTATGGGGGACAAAATCAGTCCCCAACCAGCACTTGAACACCAACAAACATGTTCCCATAAAAAAAAGATTGATATCTATTACAATTGTGACGTCTCACATAGTAACGGGGAAGGAACTGGCTAAAGGGAATCCTCCGGTGGCGACTTACCTAAGTGTGAAAAGAATAGTAGTAATGACAGACTTATTATGGGAAAAGAAAAATGACTCACAATGCAGTAAGTGTACTCATAAAGTGACTTAAGACCTGGAGTTTCAACAGCCCAGCAAGTTGTCAATACTTTTGCAGAAAACTTAGTTAAACTATTCTTTGACACCACTAGATCGAACTACACACTCTACTTCACTTGAGTTTTTTTATGTTTGAACAATCTTTATCAACTTCCCATGACATGATGATATTTTATTTACCACCAAGATCTCAGACTTCCGTGAAGACTGTATTTGCTAACTGAAGAAAGCAAATTGACAGTTGGAATTATTTGTTTTATGAATACAGTTAATAACTGATGTTTTTTTCTTTTTATTTTCAGACCATTAAATCTCTGTTGATATCGAGTTATTTCTTCTTTTCTGGCACTGACTGAAATAACGATATGTTACGATAGGTAAAACACTTTTCCATTGTTAATAAATTTAAAATTGACAAAAGTAATAAAATACTAGATTGTGAATAAAAATCGAATTAATACTACCTTGATCAAAATCCAGAATTCATAAATTTAAAAGTGTAACTTCTGACTTCTTTAAAGCATCTTGATATTTATTAATTTTCTGTACATGATAAAGAAAATTTTTCTGTACATGATAAAGAAAAATATTATAATAACAAAAGTAACAGTTCAAAGACTTCACTAGACGATAATGAGACCCTTCTTTGAATTATCAGAAAACAAGTGATTTACCAACTAGGCCATCGAGGTTTTCATTTTGAATCTTTGATCATGATGCTGTTTAGTAAGTATGTACTAGACCATCAAAGTTCATGCTGTAGATATTAACAATAACTTAACATCTTGCTGGATTTGAAACCTTTTCTTTCCTCTCGAATAAAGTTTAAAATAGTTATGAAAAATGACAGACCTGTTTTGCTCTGTAATCATATTGTTTTGTAGAATTTATTAATTATTATTTAACATTTACTTCGTCAAACATTGAATTCTACAAATTATTGATACAATACAATTAACCACAGGTTGAACAGTAAAATGTCTCCATTAAGAATACCTTGACATAAATGTAAACGATTTTTTTAAATTTCTGAAGTGTGTAAATGTTTTTTTTATGATGACATCCTTACCACCAAGATCTCCGATTGCCGTGAAGACAATATTTGCTAACTGATGTATCCTTTTATTAAGTTAAAATATATTTTTTTTATATGTATATTAAATACATATTATTCTTATTGTTTCAGACTTGCCAGGAAAGATATTGATGGAATGAAATGAAACATAAAATGTCAAAATATAATCTTATAATATTATGTTAAGTATATTCTTAAAAACATGCTGACTACAATCTCAAAAATAAATCGGAAAAAAGACTAATTACAAATTATATTGCTTAACGTCTACAACTCCAAAATATTGACTACTGGTTCCGAAGCTCCAGCTCCGAAAGCCATTGTACCAGACAGGTACAAAGACTGTAGAATAGGCGGATGGTTGCTGCAGTGCGCGAAGAATCCAGTTCACGGAGTCAAAGCGTAAATCACCAAAATTAATTAAATAAATTTTCGGCGAAATATTCTTTCCGTCAATGCGCCTCTGAACTTGTGGGCGGAGCTTGTTTCTGCTATTCAGCGCGCGGCCCAGATCGGTTCCAGTGGCGGACTCGTGACGATAATTCCGGCGAAAACGAAGAGATGAAGCGAAGACTAGAGATTCCTCTGTAGATCTTGGAGAAGGGTGAAGAAGTAAAACACGAAGTCAGTCCAGTGAAGAGAATATAATTTTTGGGATAATTGGTGCCTCTTATGAACGGTCAACCGGCCACAGTAAGCCCTCGCGTCCCGCAATTTTCGGGATATTCGGCCCGCTTAGGACGTCTGGTAAGGGATGTACTGTGGCGGCCACCGCTCACAAGGGGCAGTTACATTACGGTCGCGTTTGCGTCCGGGTTCAAACAAACATAAAATATTCCTTCTTTTCCTGAAGGAATATTTGAGATATTACATACATTGAAATATAAACATTTTCATATCCTTACAAACTATAACATATTCTTATGTACTATTATGTATATACCAGGGGTCGGCAACCTTTTAGCTGTGGTGTGCCAAGCCACTCTACCAATATGATTCAGGGTGCCGCCTTAATTCTAAATTATATAATGGGGTTCTAGAGGAGAAGAATTTTATACCAAATTTATCTTTTAAACATATTTATTAAAAAATAACATAAAATTCTAACATAAATTAAAAAAATTTAATGCGAACCTTGTCCCTGCACATTTTTGCTTAATATTTCAATATCAGGGGTATAATTTGTGACTTTTAATTTCACACAAGATTCTGAATGTTCAGTTGTTAAACGACTTCTTTGTGGACTCAAAATATGTTTCATGTGAGAAAAAATTTGTTCACAGAGATATACGAACCAAAAGCGGAAAGGAGAGCACATGCAATTTTCTTTAAACAATTAAATCTTTCCGGCAATGACATCCAACAATTTAATATAGCAGTCGATTTTTCCATAGAGTCATCTTCCAGATTTTTTCGTAATTCCTTAAATTTTGTTTTCCATAATTCTGAAGATATTAGTTCGATAAGTTCCATTTCAAAATTATCAACATTCATCCACTCAAAAATTGAAAAATCAAACGGGATTATTAATGGATCTATTAAATCTGGTTTTATGAGGAAGGAAAATATAGGCACATGAGCTTCAAAGTCTTTGCATCTTCTGGAAAATTCATCTTTAAGTGCTTCAACGTAGGTTTTAAGTTCATCTTTGTCTATGGTCGATTTATTTGCAAGTGCTTTAACATTTGGGAAGTATTTGTAGGTACTAGTATTAATATCACATAAAAATATATTTAATTTTGTAGCAAATCCTGTCCAATATTCAAAAAGTTCGCGCACAGTTTGGCGCTTTCCTTGCAATCTTAAGTTTAGTTCATTGAGATGTTTAGTTATATCAGTCAGAAACATCAATTTGCATAACCATTCTTTATCGTTCAATTCGGGGAAATGTTGTTCCTTTTCATTAAGAAAAACTTTAATGTGTTCCAGACATGACACAAACTTATTCAAGACATTGCCTCGACTAAGCCAACGAACATGGCTGTATAAGGGGAGGTCAACATATTCACTTTCTATTTCTTCTAAAAGAGATTTAAATTGCCTGTGTGTCAATGAAGAGCGAGACACTATGAAATTAACTATTTTAACAACAGTGTTCATTACAGGAATTAAGCGCTGTGACGAAATTTTGGCAACTAAACTTTCCTGGTGTATTATACAATGGAAGTTCAATATTTTATGTCCAATATGATTTTCAAGAAGTTTGACAAATCCTCTATCCTTGCCAACCATTGCAGGTGCGCCGCGCCGTCAGTAGTTACACAAAATATTTTTTTGATATTAATGTTCTTGCTGTCAAAACAATTTATGAATGAAGCAAGAATATCCTGCCCCTTAGTTGTCCCAGACAGAGGAATCAAATTGCACAATTCTTCATAAACTTGACCTTTATCACAATACCGTGCAAATACTGCAAGCCGCGCAATATCATTTACATCGGTACTTTCATCAACAGCGACGCTAAATGCAACAGCTTCTTGTAATCCAGAATTCTGTTTTGTTGTTATTGGGTGTACAAATAAGTTGCCGCCGTTTGACAGAAGTTGGCGCCACCAGTAAGTTATGGTTAAAATTGTCAGATGTAATACGTCATTGTCGTAAGTTTGAACATCTGTCAACAACATAACCTTAAAATATTAGTGAATTTTTAGCAGTATAATATATTCTTTTGTGTGCGAAAATGTCAAGTTTTGAGCCGAATAAGCGTCATATGCGGGAACTTTTGATTTACTTCTTCAATTTGAAGAAATCTGCAGCTGAGGCGCATCGATTGCTTGTAGAAGCATATGGTGAGGCTGCCTTAAGTGAGAGAAGTTGTCGTGAGTGGTTTCAAAAGTTTAAGAACGGTGAATTTGACATCGAAGACAAAGAACGTAGCGGAAGGCCGAAAGTGTACGAAGACGCGGAATTGGAAGTATTATTGGATCAAGATTCGTGCCAAACGCAAGAAGAACTTGCACTTACATTAGGAGTGACTCAACAAGCAATTTCACATAGGTTGAAATCATTGGGAATGATTCAAAAACAAGGAAATTGGGTTCCATATGAACTGACACCGAGAAACGTTGAACGCCGATTTTCCACATGTGAAATGCTGCTTGCCAGGCATAAACGAAAGGGTTTTCTGCACCGTATAGTCACTGGTGATGAAAAATGGATCCACTATGATAATCCAAAAAGGAAGAAATCATGGGGAACCCCTGGCCATGCTTCAACATCTACAGCTAAGCCAAATATTCATGGAAAAAAACTCTTGTTGTGTATTTGGTGGGATCAGCTTGGTGTCGTGTATTATGAGTTGCTCAAACCGAACGAAACCATTACTGGGGCTGTCTACCGAGCACAATTGATGAGATTGAGTCGAGCACTCGAGGAAAAGCGCGCCCACTGCTACTCCAGACACGACAAAATTATTCTCCTGCATGATAATGCTCGTCCACATGTTGCGGCGCCGGTCAAAACCTATTTGGAAACACTCAATTGGGAAGTTTTACCCCACCCGCCGTATTCACCAGACATTGCGCCTTCTGATTTCCACTTGTTTCGATCGATGACGCATGGCCTGTCTGAGCAGCACTTCACATCATATGAAGATACCAAAAATTGGGTCGATTCGTGGATAGCCTCAAAAGATGAATCATTTTTCCGACGCGGTATCCGTATGCTGCCAGAAAGATGGGAAAAGTAGTGGCAAGCGATGGGCAATACTTCGAATAAAACATGAGGTTCCGTTCTTTCACAATAAATGCCCAATTTTTGATAAAAAACGGCGGAAACTTATTTTTACACCTAATACATTGTCTGCCATTTCAGTTATTCTTCTTTCAATTGTTCGCGCAGAAGCCGGTATTTCTCGAATTCGGGATAATATGGTTTGTTGGTTAGGTAAATCGCTAAACAACTTTTCAGCACTTTTTATAAAGATTTCCTTTATATATTCCCCATCTGTAAAGGGTTTGCCTTTGGCAGCTATGCAATGAGCAATTGCGAAGCTGCATTCTGTCGCTTTAGGCTTCGTTCCAGTTATTCCACAAAAAAAAGTTACTTGTTTCTTATAACCAGAAACAGCTCTCTTTATAGTTTCACATTTCTCATCGTTGCTATTAAATGTGGACTGATGTTTGGTTTGGAAATGTCTTTGTACACTTGACGTGCGGCATACGACACTTTCGCGACATATCGCACATACAGCACGATCCTTTTGTTGTATAAATCCATATTCATTCGTCCAATAGTCTTGAAACCCGCGAACATTTAGTTTTTGTTTCTTACCCTCCATTTGATTAAATATGGATGAATTATAACAAATATTAAACCAATAAGATACAAGTCTTCACAAAAAAGTTAGAACGGAAAGTAACGACCAGTATTAAACGAAATGCAAGTTTAACTGGTATTACAGGCAAATGGTGCGCAGTAGCAAAACGAGAAAGAGAGGGGCGAATGTCATTCCGGCTTGAACATACGTGAAGTCCGCTTCGATAACTAGTCGGCGCTACGCATGTTTCATCCCTTTTACTCCGAATGCGCTCTCACTCACCCTTCGCGCAGATTTTCGTGACATTGGCGAGCCACGTTAGATAAATAATTATATTGGGTGTACAAATAAGTCACCGCTGTTTGACAAAAGTTGGCGCCACCAGTAAGTTATGGTTAAAATTGTCAGATGTAAAATGTCATTATCGTAAGGTTGGACATCTGTCAACAACATGACCTTGAAATATTAGTGAATTTTTATCAGTATAACATATTTTTTTGTGTTCGAAAATGTCAAGTTTTGAGCCGAATAAGCGTCATTTGCGGGAACTTTTGATTTACTTCTTCAATTTGAAGAAATCTGCAGCTGAGGCGCATCGATTGCTTGTAGAAGCATATGGTGAGGCTGCCTTAAGTGAGAGAAGTTGTCGTGAGTGGTTTCAAAAGTTTAAGAACGGTGAATTTGACATCGAAGACAAAGAACGTAGCGGAAGGCCGAAAGTGTACGAAGACGCGGAATTGGAAGTATTATTGGATCAAGATTCGTGCCAAACGCAAGAAGAACTTGCACTTACATTAGGAGTGACTCAACAAGCAATTTCACATAGGTTGAAATCATTGGGAATGATTCAAAAACAAGGAAATTGGGTTCCATATGAACTGACACCGAGAAACGTTGAACGCCGATTTTCCACATGTGAAATGCTGCTTGCCAGGCATAAACGAAAGGGTTTTCTGCACCGTATAGTCACTGGTGATGAAAAATGGATCCACTATGATAATCCAAAAAGGAAGAAATCATGGGGAACCCCTGGCCATGCTTCAACATCTACAGCTAAGCCAAATATTCATGGAAAAAACTCTTGTTGTGTATTTGGTGGGATCAGCTTGGTGTCGTGTATTATGAGTTGCTCAAACCGAACGAAACCATTACTGGGGCTGTCTACCGAGCACAATTGATGAGATTGAGTCGAGCACTCGAGGAAAAGCGCGCCCACTGCTACTCCAGACACGACAAAATTATTCTCCTGCATGATAATGCTCGTCCACATGTTGCGGCGCCGGTCAAAACCTATTTGGAAACACTCAATTGGGAAGTTTTACCCCACCCGCCGTATTCACCAGACATTGCGCCTTCTGATTTCCACTTGTTTCGATCGATGACGCATGGCCTGTCTGAGCAGCACTTCACATCATATGAAGATACCAAAAATTGGGTCGATTCGTGGATAGCCTCAAAAGATGAATCATTTTTCCGACGCGGTATCCGTATGCTGCCAGAAAGATGGGAAAAGTAGTGGCAAGCGATGGGCAATACTTCGAATAAAACATGAGGTTCCGTTCTTTCACAATAAATGCCCAATTTTTGATAAAAAACGGCGGAAACTTATTTTTACACCTAATACATTGTCTGCCATTTCAGTTATTCTTCTTTCAATTGTTCGCGCAGAAGCCGGTATTTCTCGAATTCGGGATAATATGGTTTGTTGGTTAGGTAAATCGCTAAACAACTTTTCAGCACTTTTTATAAAGATTTCCTTTATATATTCCCCATCTGTAAAGGGTTTGCCTTTGGCAGCTATGCAATGAGCAATTGCGAAGCTGCATTCTGTCGCTTTAGGCTTCGTTCCAGTTATTCCACAAAAAAAAGTTACTTGTTTCTTATAACCAGAAACAGCTCTCTTTATAGTTTCACATTTCTCATCGTTGCTATTAAATGTGGACTGATGTTTGGTTTGGAAATGTCTTTGTACACTTGACGTGCGGCATACGACACTTTCGCGACATATCGCACATACAGCACGATCCTTTTGTTGTATAAATCCATATTCATTCGTCCAATAGTCTTGAAACCCGCGAACATTTAGTTTTTGTTTCTTACCCTCCATTTGATTAAATATGGATGAATTATAACAAATATTAAACCAATAAGATACAAGTCTTCACAAAAAAGTTAGAACGGAAAGTAACGACCAGTATTAAACGAAATGCAAGTTTAACTGGTATTACAGGCAAATGGTGCGCAGTAGCAAAACGAGAAAGAGAGGGGCGAATGTCATTCCGGCTTGAACATACGTGAAGTCCGCTTCGATAACTAGTCGGCGCTACGCATGTTTCATCCCTTTTACTCCGAATGCGCTCTCACTCACCCTTCGCGCAGATTTTCGTGACATTGGCGAGCCACGTTAGATAAATAATTATATTGGGTGTACAAATAAGTCACCGCTGTTTGACAAAAGTTGGCGCCACCAGTAAGTTATGGTTAAAATTGTCAGATGTAAAATGTCATTATCGTAAGGTTGGACATCTGTCAACAACATGACCTTGAAATATTAGTGAATTTTTATCAGTATAACATATTTTTTTGTGTTCGAAAATGTCAAGTTTTGAGCCGAATAAGCGTCATTTGCGGGAACTTTTGATTTACTTCTTCAATTTGAAGAAATCTGCAGCTGAGGCGCATCGATTGCTTGTAGAAGCATATGGTGAGGCTGCCTTAAGTGAGAGAAGTTGTCGTGAGTGGTTTCAAAAGTTTAAGAACGGTGAATTTGACATCGAAGACAAAGAACGTAGCGGAAGGCCGAAAGTGTACGAAGACGCGGAATTGGAAGTATTATTGGATCAAGATTCGTGCCAAACGCAAGAAGAACTTGCACTTACATTAGGAGTGACTCAACAAGCAATTTCACATGGGTTGAAATCATTGGGAATGATTCAAAAACAAAGAAATTGGGATTCATATGAACTGACACGGAGAAACTTTGAATGCCAATTTTCCACATGTGAAATGCTGCTTGCCAGGCATAAACGAAAGGGTTTTCTGCACCATATAGTCACTGGTGATGAAAAATGCATCCATTATGATAATCCAAAAAGGAAGAAATCATGGGGATCCCCTGGTCATGCTTCAACATCTACGGCTAAGCCAAATATTCATGGAAAAAAACTCTTGTTGTGTATTTGGTGGGATCAGCTTGGTGTCGTGTATTATGAGTTGCTCAAACCGAATGAAACCATTGCTGGGGCTGTCTACCGAACATAATTGATGAGATTGAGTCGAGCACTCGAGGAAAAGCGCGCCCACTACTACGCCAGACACGACAAAATTATTCTCCTGCATGATAATGCTAGTCCACATGTTGCGGCACCGGTCAAAACCTATTTGGAAACACTCAATTGAGAAGTTTTACCCCACCCGCTGTATTCACCAGACATTGCTCCTTCTGATTACCACTTGTTTTGATCGATGACGCATGGCCTCTCTGAGCAGCACTTCACATCATATGAAGATACCAAAAATTGAGTCGATTCGTGGATAGCCTCAAAAGATGATGATGATGACTGACGCGGTATTCGTATGCTGACAGAAAGATGGGGAAAAGTAGTGGCAAGCGATGGGTACTACTTCGAATAAAACATGAGGTTCCGTTCTTTCACAATAAATGCCCAATTTTTTTATAAAAAACGGCGGAAACTTATTTGTACACCTAATAATTAAACATTTTCTCTTATTTAAAAATCACTTCGTCTCGATATTTTCGCGATTTCCCTGATTATTTGTAGAGTGCCATTCAGAACCCCATCGCGTGCCAAGCCTGGCACGCGTGCCATAGGTTGCCGACGCCTGGTATATACTATCACATTTATTTATATATTTAATTGTTTTCTAATTTCTCATAATCATCCCTAAACATCAAAACAATCAGCACTTATCCGATGAAGGAGTAAGGCGTCCTACCTTATGATTCTAACATCATATCATTTACACACATATAGCACAGATTCACATATTACAAGAACCAAGTCTATACGGGTAAGGATTTCAGTTTATATACCCCTATAGATCTACACATATTTCAATACTTAAACCTATAACATAAGTGTCTATATCACATACAGAGGTGTTTGTCATACACAGAGTTGTTCATCATATACCGAGTTTATAATTTCCCTTGTACCACATACACACGTACAAGGGAAACCGCATACGTCCGATACACTCCTCCCGATTTTTCGCAGTGTAGCGAAAAATCCCAAGTCGGGGAGGACGTGCGCGTCATTGTTCGGGGGGAAACACGAGTATCTTTACACTGGGGCGCGTGTAGACTCCTGCTGCGGTTTGCACGCGTACCGCACGGACCTGCCCATCCTTCCCTGGCATCGTGTCCAGCACTCGCCCTAGAGGCCACTCATTCCTCGGAAGGGCACTATCCGCTACGACTACCACTTCCCCCTTTTGAATAGGGCGCGCGAACTCTCGCCATTTCTGCCGCTGAGCGATGGTGGGTAGATGTTCGCGCAGCCATCGTCTCCAAAACATGTCGGCTAACTGCTGCGCGATTCTCCACTGTTTCCTCAGGCAGATTTCCTCCTCGTCTTTGCCGTAGAGCGCCAGGTGCGGTCGCCCTCCGGCGGACCCGATAAGGAAATGGTTCGGGGTGAATAGCGACTCATCCCTGGGGTCGATGGAGACGTGGGTGAGGGGGCGGCTGTTCACCACGTGCTCTGCTTCAGCCAGGGCCGTCAGAAGGGTCTCCTCACGGGGTGCTCGCTCCTTCAATATGGCGTTCAGTGCTCCTTTCACTGAGCGCACCAATCGCTCCCATGCTCCCCCCATGTGCGGTGACGTGGGGGGTATAAAGCGCCACTCTCGAATGGCCATGATGGCCGCATCGCTGCTGAGGGATGTCGCCAGTTCCAGGTGCACGGCGTGCGTGGTCAAGCATGTGAACAGTGCGCCGTACCTCTTCTCCCGCCGTCGGCCCACTGTCACTTGCATCGGGCCGAAGAAGTCCAGCCCGCAATTTGTGAAGGGCCGCACGTGGTGGTCCAGGCGCGCCTCCGGCAGCTGTCCCATGAGCGAAGGCTGCACACGCATCCTTCGAATGCGGCAGCCCTGGCATCGGTGTACCAGCCCTCTAAGGGCTGTGCGAAGCCACAGGATGAAGAACGCGCTTTGCAGCTCTGCTGCGGTTTTCTCCGTGCTAGGATGGCCCGCCTTCTCATGATGGTGTCGCATCAGCAGCCTCGTGTATGGGTGAGTGCCGTCCAGTATTACTGGTGCACTCACACTCGTGAATGGGCCTTTCAGGGCCATCAGACGGGTGCCCATCCGTAGCACTCCATCTTCGTCCAGCCAGGGCGTCAACCCTTGCAGCCTGCTTCCCGGGGCTTTCGCCCCGCCGCAAGGCTTCTAGGTCGGCGCCGAAGGCTTCCTGCTGCGCCCACTCCGTCCACTGAATTTCCGCCGCTCGCACCTCTTCAACCGTTAGCGTGCCGCTGTTTTCTCGTTCTCCAGGATGGCGGCACCGTGACACAAACCTCCGCACCCACGCGGTGGTCCGTATCAATCGGTTCCAGCTGGAGAACCGTTCCAGCCGCGGCAACGCCTCGTCGGCGGTGCTGGTGACACCCACGTACTTCGCTCGAACCTCCAATGTGTCGTGGTCCGGCTGCGGCCGCGACCTCTCTGCGGGCCAGCCGTCGTCCGGTCCTGCAATGAAGGCTGGACCCCGGAACCAGGTCCCCGATGATGACAGGTCTGGCGCCTCTCCATCCCGCGTCCCCAAGTCGGCTGGGTTCAGCTTCGAGGGCACCCACCTCCAGTCCCGTGCCGCCGACAGCTCGTCAATCTCCCCCAATCTGTTGGCGACGAAGGCCGAGTACGTGCGGGGGTCCGTCCGGATCCAGCACAGCACGGTCATCGAGTCCGTCCAGTACACGACCCGTTCTATGGCTGCCGTGCACTCCTTCTTGATGGTGGCTGCCAGTCTTGCAGCTATCAGGGCTGCCAGTCTTGCAGCTATCAGGGATGCTTGCAACTCTAGCCGCGGTATTGAGAGTGGCTTCAGTGGAGCCACCCTACACTTGCTCGCCAGGAATGACACGCGCTTGCTGTCGCCTTGGCTTTCCACCACGTAGGCCACCGCGCAGCATGCCAGTTCTGACGCATCGCAAAACATATGCAGTGTCACCTGGCTGCTCTTACTCTGCAGGCAGCACCTTGGTATGCGGGCGTCCGCCATCTTGAGCAGCCGTAGGCCTTCCTGCCACTTCTCGTTGGTTTCCTCTGGAAGAATCTCGTCCCACCCTACCGCTGAGCGCCACACCGTCTGGAGCAATATCTTCGACCTGATCGTCAGGCAAGATATGAACCCCATCGGGTCAAAAACTCGCATCACAGTGCTCAGCAGCTGTCGCTTGGTAGGTCGAGAACCTCCTTCCTTCAGGTCCGCCAACGTGAAGATGAACTGGTCTGCTCGGGGGTCCCAGGTGACCCCCAGAATCCGCTCTGTCTGCGCGCCTCCACCGAGTAGCTCCACTGGTCCCCCGGCCCGTTTCTCTCGTGGTATTGCCGCGATTACTCGGGGCTCGTTTGACGCCCAGTTCGTCAGCTCGAACCCGCCCTTTTGCAGGACAGCGGTGACCTCCTTAACCAAGGTCACGGCGTCCGCGGGTCTGTCGACTGCGTCCATAAAGAATTTCCGGGTGACGGCTTCGGCTGCGTCTGGAAATTCTGTCCTGCTGGCGTCGGCCACCCGGTTTCGGACGTACTGGGCGCTGCTGGGCGAGCACTTGGCACCGAACATCATGGAGGTGAGCACGTATGTTTTGACGTCCCCTTGTTCCGAGGGCCTCCACAAAAACCATTGTGAGGTCTGGTCAGTCTCCCTGATTTTGATGCGGAGGAACATCTCCTTGATGTCCGCCGCAATCGCAATCTTCCCCTCCCGGAACCGGATGATGTTTCCCATCAGGGCCGGTCAGCAAGTGGTCGTTCAATGACGTGCCCCGGCAGCGGCTGGCTGCGTCGAAGACCACTCGCACATTCCCTGGTTTGTGCGGGTTCACCACCGCAAAGTGTGGCAGGTACCACCGTCGTGCTGATGGTGCCGTCATCTCGTCTCGGGCCACTTCGCGCGCGTATCCTTTCGCGATGATGTCCCTCATTTTGGCGTGATAAGCCACTGAGAGTTTTGAGTCGCGTCTCAATTTCCTCTCCAGGCTTATCAGCCGGTTCTCGGCGCACTGCCTGTTATTGGGCAGCCACGCGTGGTCTTCCTTCCACAGGAGACCTGTTTCCCATTGTCCAGTGGGCAAAGGACGAGTCGTCGCCGTCATAAGCTCTTCCGCTCGCTGCAGATCCTTGTTCACCCGGACAGTTGCGGTGACTCCTAAGGCATCGACAGCGAAGTGGATTCTGAGCATCTCACTCAGGCGCGAGTCCTCCTCAATGGCGTGGCTCACTGCCACCGTATTTGCTTCGGCGGGCGAAGCGTTTCCTCCATGGGTGATCCACCCTAGCGCGGTGCGTGAGGTGACGCGACCCTTGCTTGCCTCGAGCACCTCCCGTGACACTATAAGGTGCACGTTGTCCTACCCTATCAGCACCAAGGGTTTGACCTCCTCTAAGCGCCTTCCGCCGGCTTCCGAGGCTCTCACCAGCTGCGGAGGGAGGTCCAGCTTCCTCATGGTGTACCCCGACACGATGTACACCCCTCCCTTACCGCCCACTTGGACCCTGATATGGCGCGACGTCCTGTCCGCCGAGCACATCCGTTTTGCGCCTTGTATCCGTAGGCCGCAAACGGGACCCTCGGCTCCTACTTTGGTGGCAACAGTCGCGTCTATCAGGGTCACTGAAGATCCTTCGTCCAGCAGAGCGTGCACGTTCACTTGCCCCTTTGGTCCTGTCACAGTCACTGGTACGACCTTCATTAGCACCGGCGATTGGCTGACCGTGCGCATGTGGGCCACTGTGGCTTTTGGAGTTGGGCTGGCTCCCGCGGCTTTGCGATGCAGCGTACGGTGGTGTCCTTTTCTGCACCGGTCGACGCCGCATCTCCGTTGCTTGCACTCGGGGGATCGATGCGTGGACTCCAGGCAGTTGAAGCAGAGTCCTGTGGTCTTCACACATTCCCAGCGCGCTTCAACACTCTTGCCCCGGTACACTGGACACGTCGTCAGCGTGTGACTATCCTCACACAGCGTGCACTTGTCCTCGAGCCTCTCTGCCGACTGTAGCATCACTTGGCCGTCCCGTCGGGGTTTCTGCGGTCTCGAGGACACCCGTGTGTCCAGTGCTCCGGCATGGGTGGCCGTGTTGCCTATTTCCATCATCCAGGTGGCTAGGTCGTTCACGGTGGCTTTCGGTCGTCCACCCGTGCCTGGACCCACACGAATTGGACGCTCAAGGGTAACTTGGCCACCATCTCTGTTAGGAGTTGCGGTGACGTGAGGTATTCTCCTTCCACACCTTTGACCGTAGCGACAACGTTGCGAATTGCGATGGCGAACTCCACGATGGCTTCCATGGAGTTACTGTCGGTTAGGCGTGGCAGTCGCCGCACTCTGTCCAGCATCGTGGCCACGATCACCTCCGGGTGGCCAAAGCGCATCTCCAAGGTGCGGATTATTTCCCCCACGCTCCTCGGGTCCACCAACAGAGCGGACACCACCTCTCGTGCGCGCCCCTTCAGGGCACGCTGCAGTCGGAGAAGGTTCTCAGCTTCGGCTAGTCCACACAACTCTGTGGACTGGTCATACTGCGCCTTGAAGGCAGGCCACTCGAGGGGTTCCCCAGAGAAAACGGGCAGGTCCTTGGCTCCAGTCTGACGTGCGATGAGAGCGGTCATCCTCGCACCATCTTCACTGGCTGGCGCCTTCGGGCTCCCATTCCCCTGTGAGGATTGGATGAGCTCTTTCATGATCGCTGCTATCTGTGCCATGGGGTCCTGCTGTCTGTCTACCCACTCCTCGGTGAGTCGCCTGGGGTCGGCTACCGGAACGTCATCGGGGATGTGTTCCGCCGATGGTCCCGGAACGGCTTCCGCCGTTGCAGTCGCTCGTTGCAGCCTTCTCAATGATGCCGCTTTTCGCCTCTCAGTGCGAACCTCCTCCCGTAGCCTCCGGATCGTGTCCTCTGTGTCAGCGCGTGAAGACGCCACCGAGTCTGAGGTACGGTCGCTCTCAGCTCTCGCTTCCTTAGCGGGAGCCTTTCCGGAACGCAGAGAAGGCATGATCGCGTCAGTGGTTGGTGATGAGGGTGATGGATGATGGTCACGTCAGCGGCTGAAGATGATGATGCACGACAGCTGATGCTGATAGTACACCACAGCAGCTGATGACGATGCTCCACCACTGGTGACAATGCTAGTCAACAACAGCTGGTGATAATCATCCACACTCACTGGTGACAATGCTAGTCAACAACAGCTGGTGCTAATCATCCACACTCACTGGTGACAATGCTAGTCAACAACAGCTGGTGCTAATCATCCACACTCACTGGTGACAATGCTAGTCAACAACAGCTGGTAATGATGATCCACACTCACCGGTGACAATGCTAGTCAACAACAGCTGGTGATGATCATCCACACTCACTGGTGACAATGCTATTCATCACCTGATGATGATCTCCACTCACTGGTGACAATGCTAGTCAACAACAGCTGGTGCTAATCATCCACACTCACTGGTGACAATGCTAGTCAACAACAGCTGGTGATGATGATGGTTCCCGCAACTGATGACGATGCTCCACGTTCGTCGATTCTCAAGATGATGATGATAACTTCAGAAGATGCCGATGATATCTAAAGAGTTATATCTATCTTGAGATGACGATGATGAAGCTTCGCTTGTGACGTTGATGATTCTCGAGGATGCAGCAGATCCGGCTCCGAAGGACCACTTTGTACCAGACAGGTACAAAGACTATAATAGGCGGATGGTTGCTGCAGTGCGCGAAGAATCCAGTTCGCGGAGTCAAAGCGTCAATCACCAAAATTAATTTAATTAATTTTCGGCGAAATATTCTTTCCGTCAATGCGCCTCTGAACTCTGTTCTGACGGGTTCGATGTATTTGCGGGCGAAGTGGACTGCGGTGCTTTTGGAGGGATTTATTTTGATCTTCCATTCTGTGCACCATTGCTCCAGAATGGGAATGAAGTCTTGCAGTCGGTTGTGGGAGTCGGACTCGTATTTGGATGATGAGAGGAATGCTGTGTCGTCGGCGTATTGCGCGGTGATACAGTGTGCGTTAGAAAATTGGGGCATATCGCTCGTATATATATATATTGTACAGGATGGGGGACAGGAGTGCACCTTGGGGCACACCTGCCAGAATGGGGCGCGGGGAGGAGTTTATTCCGTCTATTTTGACGGAGAAGGAGCGATTTTCTAGAAAGGAGGCGATGATTTGCACTAGTCTAAGTGGAATACCCGTCTTGTGTAGCTTGTATACGAGTCCGTTGTGCCAGACGGTGTCGAAGGCTTTGGCCACGTCTAGCGAAAGGAGGGTCGTGAGCCCTTTGGCTCTGAAGGATTTGATGATTTGCTCTACAACGCGAAGAAGTTGATGTTGGTCGAGTGCATCGGCATAAATCCGTGTTGCGATTCTGGAATGACGTTGCGCGCGTATATTTCAGTCGAGAGACGGTCGAGGATTAATCTCTCGAGCACTTTACCTAGGGTGGAGAGCAGACTGATCGGTCTGTGATTTTCGGGGATGGCGTGGCTTTTGCCTGGTTTGGGGAACATAATGACATCGGCGTTTTTGAACGGGGCTGGGAAGAATTTGTGTCGAAAGCAGGCATTGAAGATGGCTGTAATGGTGCAGATGGCTTTTTTAGCGAGTTTTTTGAGAGTGAAATTGTTGATTTTATCGGGGCCGGGGGCTTTTTTATTGACTAGATTTTTTATGATTGTTTGAATTTCTCGCGGTGAGAAGAAGTCTGAGGTGGGGGGGGTTTGTTCGTTGAGTATGTTGACAACTGCATTGTCGACCATTGTTGTGTGAGTGGGGTCTGAGAGATCTGTATTTGGCGAGAAGATGTTCGCTAGAGAGTCGGCGAAGGTCTCTGCGCGGTCGCGAGCAGAGAAGACGGTGCCGTTTGGCCCTTGGAGAGAGCTGGGGCGGGGGGGCGTATTTCGGAGGCAACGTGTGAGTTTCCACTTGGGTCCTTCGTTGTATTCGAGGGACTCGACGAAGTCAGACCATTTATCATTTCGGATCTGTTGTAAGTGGAATTTTATTTTTTTAACTAATCTGTTATATTCTGCTTTATACGAGGGGACAGCTGTGCGTTGCCACAGCTTTCGGATTTTATTTTTCTCCACAATCAGCGTTTTGATGTGTGGAGGAAGGGGGAGTTCGGGTTTGTCGGCGGGTCTCACTTTTGATGCGGACGTGAGAGCGGATTTTATGGTGGTTGTGAAGTCGTATATAGCAGTATCGATGGAATTCGTGTCTGGAAAAGTTGTTGGAATTTTAATGCAGTTGTCTACGTAGGTGGCGAAGTCACCCCACGAGGTGATGTGCCGCGGTGGGGGTGAGGGTGAGAAGGGCAGAAAGCCATCCGTCAAGTGAAGTAGTACCGGGTAGTGGTCGGATTGAAGCTGGTGAACAGTCGTGAGATCTGTTTGATAGGGGATGTCATTATGCACGATGATGTCGATGACGTCAGGGCGATGGTTGGGGTTAAGTGGGTAGAGTGTGGGGGACGTAGGTCCGACCACGAAGTATCTCTTACGAGAAGAGATTTCGTCGAGCGTTTTGCCATGCGCGTTGGGAGTGTGGCTGTGCCAGAAGGGGTGTTTGGCGTTGAGATCTCCTGCTATGATGGTGGGGATGTTATCGGAAAAGAATGAGTCCAGTTCGGTCTCGACAAGTGGGGAAGATGGGGAGAGATATGTTGCGCATAGTTTGAGGGGGCCGTGGTTGGTAGTGTTTACTATGACGCATGAAGCTTCTAAGTTATCGGTGATAGGGGAGGAGATGCGGCAGTGGTCTATGGTGCTTTTTATGAGAATCGCAGTGCCGCCCTTTCGGGCGGTAAGGCGGTCGTCTCTGTAGCAAAAGTAGTTATTGATGCTGTAACGGTAGCTCGGTTTGAGGTGTGACTCCGTTATCAGCATCACGTCCAGGTTGTGCTCGAGAAGGAAATCCTCGATCTCGTTTTTGTGCGTTCTGAGGGAACCGTTTGCATTCCAGAACGCGGCGGATATATGAGAGGGCTTATAAGTGCGAGCCATTTTCTTGTATGATGTTTAGGAAATTTATGGCTTCAGTGATGGCTGATCTTATATTATTTATGATGTCGCGATTTTGGGTGGGGGAGGACGATGGGAGTTTTTGTTGTGTAAATGAGGGTAGCAGGGGGCGTGGGGTTGCAATGTTGGCGTATGAAACGCTTGAAGTGACTGGTCTCGATGCACTCGAGGGGGCGAAGGTACGATGAGTGGTGGTATTGTTTGCGGGTGGGGCGGAGGGTGGTGTAGGTTGGTAGGGGCTGCGTTTAGGGAAGCGCGGGCAGCCTCTGTAGTTGACCGTGTGTGGGCCGCCACAGTTACAGCAAGTGGCTGGAGTGTCGATGGGCTTCCTGCATTCAGAAGTACGGTGCGCTCTGCCACATTTCACGC
Organism: Odontocerum albicorne; assembly: GCA_949825065.1. NCBI lineage: Eukaryota > Metazoa > Arthropoda > Insecta > Trichoptera > Odontoceridae > Odontocerum > Odontocerum albicorne. The sequence continues at coordinate 5,653,384 of OX463848.1, forward strand.
ATGTGGCAGTTGCAGGCTGAATGGGCAAATCCTTGGCAACGATGGCATTGCCCCATTACTTTTCGTTTATGGAGTTCCTCCACCGTGACTCGAATATCGAGGACACCGCGGTGTTCGGTGAAGATCCTTTTGCCGGCTGGATCTCTGGTTAATTTAGCTATAACCATTGGCAGTTCAACTCTATTTCTATTTTTCATCCGGTATATGTTCAAAACCGGGTATTCCATTGATTTTAGTTCCTCCGCGATGTCTTCGACACTAATGGAGGTAGGTATTCCACGTATGACGGCTAATAGTGGCTTTTCGCTTTCGAGGTGGAAGGAGTGATAAGGGATGGCGAGGGAGTCCGTGATGTGGACAAGGGTGCGGTAGGCCTCGACGGTCTCGGTGGAGATCTTGAGGTCTCCGTTTGGCATGATTTTGGATGAGAAATCGATCTTCCGAGACCTGAGTTGCGTTCTCAGGTCTCCGTATCGGTCGGTTTTGTGGAGGATAATAGGGGGAATGCGGTCTTTTTTGATCGGTGGTAGGGTCAGTGTGATTTCTGGTAATGATGGTTCGGGGAGTGTGGGAAGGGGAGGACTGGGTGGACCTCTCATTCTCTTGTTTATCGGAGTCACGATGGGCTGGGGGCTTACCGGGGAGCGGGCGGGGGGGGGCTTTCAGGGGATTTGATAGAACTGTTTGCGAACTGTACGGCGGGCGAGTTTTTTTTTTTTTTTTTGCGAACTGTATTTGCGAAATTTATTTTGCGAACTGTACGGACTGGAGAGTGACTGTATTAGCGGTGATACGTGTGCACTGTAGCGCGTCCATGACGGTTCTCCATGGGTTTGATACTGTCAGAGAGCGGACTAATGTCTTCGACGACCTCTCTCACTTGCGTTCTGAAATCGGAATCGTAATTTCGGTTAGTGATTGATAACTTGTTTGGAGTTTCGGTCCGATGGTAGGACACCTTACTCCTTCATCGGATAAGTTCTGGCTGTTTTGATATTTTTGGAAATTTTTGGATCTTTTTAGGAATCGGGAAAGGATAGGTTTGTGAGTTTTTATGGATGATTATGAGAAATTATAAAACGATTAAATACATAAATAAATGTGATAGTAAATACATAATATTACATAAGAATATACATTTAGTTGTGTCGTCACACACGGTAATATATTGAATGGGTGAAAAATGATGGTTATGAATAAAATATAGTATGTAAGTGAATAAGTGAATATACAATAGTATGTAGGTAATTAAGTGGATAAAGAGACGTGTGTGACTTATATAAATATATTAAAAATGTAAATAATGTTTATTGAAGGTGGTAAATGCGGTTGCCTAAGGGGGTAAACTGTCTTGCGGAGGAGCTGTCGATGAAGGGGTGTCCAGAGTGACGATCGGTGGGTCATTTGGGGGGATGATTACGGCTAAGGAGTGGGGGTTCGGAGGGGCGTTTCGTCATATTGATTTCGGGCGAGTGTGTCTGAATCTGGTGTTTGCGTTGTAGTTATCTAAGGATTTTATTATTGGGTTGGGATGACAGGATACAGAGCTGTAAAACCTCTCGGCCAGAGCGCGCATATGTTCGGGGATGGTATGTAGTTTGATATCCGCGTGGAGTCTGGAGTTACGTACTATGTAGGGTGCTTTTAAGATTATGCGGAGGGCTTTGTTTTGAATGACTTGAATGTGATGTAGAGTTGATTTCTTCGCGTGGCCCCAGACCGGAAGGGCGTAAGTCAGTTGAGGTCTGATGATCGCTTTATAGAGATGGAGTTTAGTGCGCGGGCTCAGTTTGCTGTGTTTGCAGATCAAGGGATATAATGATTTGAGTGTTCCGTGAGCTTTTGATTTTATATTATGGGCGTGTTTGTACCACGAGAGTTTACTATCCAAGGTGAGGCCTAAGTATTTCACGTGTTTCGTCCATGGGACGCTCTGGCCGAAGAGTTTAAGAGTTCTGACGGGTTCGATATATCTGCGTGAGAAGCGGACAGCAGTGCTTTTGGTAGGATTAATTTTGATCTTCCATTTGGTGCACCAGTGCTCCAAAATGGGAATGAAGTCTTGCAGTCTATCGTGGGAATCGGACTCATATTTCGATGAAGAGAGGAAGGCTGTGTCGTCAGCGTATTGCGCGGTGATACAATGTGTGCGTGAAAATTGGGGCATATCGCTCGTGTATATGTTATACAGGATAGGGGACAGCAGTGCACCTTGGGGTACTCCTGCCAGAATGGGGCGTGGGGATGAGTTTATGCCGTCTATTTTGACGGAGAAGGAGCGATTTTCGAGGAATGATGCGATGATTTGCACTAGTCTGAGGGGAATACCTGACTTGTGCAGTTTGAATATGAGTCCGTTATGCCAGACTGTGTCGAAGGCTTTCGCCACGTCTAGTGAAAGGAGGGTCGTGAGGCCTTTGGCTCTGAAGGATTTGATTATGTGTTCTACAACGCGAAGAAGCTGATGGCTGGTAGAGTGTAATGGCCTAAATCCGTGTTGCGAATCTGGGATGATGTTGCGTGAGTAAGTTTCGGTGGAGAGTCGTTCGAGGATTAATTTCTCGAGCACTTTACCTAGAGTCGGGAGCAGGCTGATCGGTCTGTGATTTTCGGGGATAATGTGGCTTTTACCCGGTTTGGGGAACATGATGACGTCGGCGTTTTTGAAAGGGGTCGGAAAGAATTTATGTCGAAGGCAGGCATTGTAGATGGCAGTAAGGGCGTAAATGGCTTTTTTCGGGAGTTTTTTCAAGGTGAGATTATTGATTTTATCGGGGCCGGGTGCTTTTTTATTAATGAGATTTTTAATGATAGATTGTATTTCTATCGGTGAGAAGAAGTCTGTGGTGGGGGGGGTTTGCTCATTTAATATGTCGACGACTGCATTGTCGACCATTATTGAGTGAGAGGGGTCAGAGAGGTCTGCATTAGGCGAGAATATGTTTGCTAGAGAGTCAGCAAAGGTCTCTGCGCGGTCGCGAGCAGAGAAAACGGGGCCATTTGGTCCTTGAAGAGAGCTGGGTCGGGAGGGCGTATTTCTAAGGCAGCGCGTTAATTTCCATTTGAGTCCATCATTATATTCGAGGGACTCGACGAAGTCTGACCATTTGTCATTGCGGAGTTGCTGTAGGAGGTGTTTGATTTTTTTGACTAGTCTGTTGTAGTCGGTCTTATAAGAGGGGACAGCTGTGTTTTGCCAGTTTTCTGGCTTTGTTTTTTTCCATAATCAGTATTTTGATATGTGAAGGAAGGGGAAGTTCGGGTTTATCGGCTGGTCTCTCTTTTGAAGAGGATGTGAGAGCGGATTTGATGGTGGCTGTGAAGTCATTTATAGCGGCGTCTATGGAGTTCGTGTCGGGGAAAGTTGTCGGTATTTTGATGCTGCTGTCGACGTTAATAGCGAAATCGCTCCACGAGGTGATGTGTCGCGGAGGGGCTGATGACGAGAAGGGTGGGAAGCCATCCGTCAGTAGAAGTAATACCGGGTAGTGATCGGATTGAAGTTGGTGAACAGTCGTGAGATCTGTTTGATAGGGAATGTCGTTATGGACTATGATGTCGATGACATCGGGGCGATGATTGTCTCTTAGTGGATAGATGGTGGGAGACGTGGGTCCTTCCACGAAGTATCTTTTGCGGGAGGAAATTTCATCAAGTATTCTGCCGTGAGTGTTGGGAGTGCGGCTGTGCCAGAAGTGGTGTTTAGCATTTAGATCTCCCGCCATGATGGTGGGGATATTGTCTGCGAGGAATGAGTCAAGTTCAGACTCGACAAGTGGGGAGGTAGGTGGAAGATAAGTCGCGCAAAGTTTAAGGGGGCCGTGGTTGGCGGTGTTCACCACTACGCATGTGGATTCTATGTTAACGGTGGAAGGGGAGGGGATGTGGCAGTGGTCTATTGTGCTTTTGATGAGAGTTGCGGTGCCGCCTTTTCTGCCGATGAGGCGGTCGTCTCTGTAGCAGTAGTAGTTACGGATGCTGTATCGGTAGCTCGGTTTGAGATGCGTTTCCGTTATCAGCAACACGTCCAGGTTGTGCTCGAGGAGGAAATCCTCGATCTCGTGTTTGTGTGTTCTGAGGGAACCGTTTGCGTTCCAGAACGCGGCGGATATGTGTGATGGTTTATAGGTGCGAGCCATGTTCTTGGATGTAGTTAAGGAGATTCATGGCTTCGGTGATGGCTGATTTTAGATTATTTAGAATGAGATCGCGATTTGGGGGGGGGGCGACGGGCGATGTGTAGTTTTGGGGTGTAGATGACGATAAAAGGGGGCGGCGAGTTGCGATGTTCGCATATGACGCGTTGGAAGTGACCGGTTTCGATGCACTCTGGGGGGCGTTGGGGAATCGCCATGTGGCGTTGTTTGCCGAGGGGGCATTCGAGAGGGGGCGTTGGTAGAGGGGCGTTGGTAGATGCCATCCATGAGGGGGCGTAAGGGCTGCGGGATCTGGAAGTGGTGTTGGGGAGCGATTGAAGGGAGGTTGCTCTTAGGGAAGCGTGGGCAGCCTCTGAAGTTGGCCGTGTGTGGGCCTCCGCAGTTACAGCAGGTGGCGGGAGTGTCCGCGGGCTTCCTGCATTCGGATGTGTGATGCGTTCTACCGCATTTCACACAGTTGGCTGGGGCGTGGCAGTTGCCGGCAGAATGGGCGAACTGTTGGCATCGATGGCACTGGCCCATGCCTTTGCGCTTGTTCAGCTCCTCCACTGTGACTCAAATATCGAGTACACCGTGGAGTTCGGTGAAGATGCGCTTTGCGGAAGAGTCCCTTGTCATCTTGACGATGACCATGGGGAGTTCCACTCGATTTCGGTTTTTCATGCGGTACACGTTCTGTACCGGGTAATCGAGGGATTTGAGCTCTGTCATTATGTCCTCGACGCTGATAGGGGTCGGTAGGCCACGAATGACGGCTAACAGGGGCTTCTCGTTCTCCAGGTGGAAGGAGTGGTATGGAATGGCGAGAGAGTCGGTAATGTGGACGAGGGAGCGGTAAGCCTCGACGGTTTCAGTGGAGATTTTTAAGTCTCCATTGGGCTGAACCTTAGAGGTGAAGTTGATGTTTTGAGACCTGAGTTTGACTCTCAGGTCTCCGTATTTGTCGGAATTGTGAAGAACGATGGGGGGGATGCGGTCTTTTTTGACCGGAAGTAGAGGTCGTACGACTGTATTTGAGGGTGGGGCGGGAGCTGCGGGAAGAGGAGGGCTGAGTGGGCCTCTCATCCTTTTGTTTGCTTGGGTCGCGGTGGCATCATCTGGTTTCGGGTTTGACTGGGGACGAACGAGGGGGGGGCTTACTTGAGATTGGAGAGCCCTTTTTCGATTTTTGGCAAAAGATTGCCAGTCCATATCTGGAGTATCCGGGATGATAATTGTTGGTGGGGAGAGTGGGGGATTCAGAGTGAGAGTGGAGCGCGGCGGTGTTGGGGGTGAGACAGTTGGCAAGACGGTTGGTGATTCCGATGGAGGTTCTTTGGTCAAGAACGTGAGCTCTCCGTTACGGAAAAGCTCGTGGAGAAGCTTTGACACTTTGATGGATTCTCTTTTGGTTAAAGAATCCATCTTAAAGAGCTCAATGGCGTCTTTAAGTGTAGAGATGACTGGTTCAGGGGAAGTTGGGCGGACCGGAGACATAGCGGATGATGGTGTAGGCGAGGCCACGGGGACGGAAGCGGGCGTTTCAGGCGTTGATGTTTTCCTAATAATGATACGTGGGGTTGTGATGAAGAAGTCCGACTTGGCGGACTTGACGGACTTCATGGGCTTCATGGTTGATTAACGGGGGGAGAAGGGCAAATAATGTGAGAAAGGTGGACAATATTGTTAGGATATAGCTGTGGAATAAGTATGGTTAGGTGTGAGTATAAAGTAGAATAAGGTAAAATAAGCAAATGATAAATAAAGTAAGATTATGAAGGGTGATGTGAATGTATGAAGTATGGGATGAAGATAGGATGGGAAGAGTTGCCGACCTTATTCAGATTTGCAACTCCGCCCGAGGAGTGGAAAAGAGTGAGAGGGACAGAACAGTCAGTAGCTTACTTGACGAAAAAGAAGACGACTGGCATGGACCGGAACTCGAAACAAATTAATTCACTTATAACTTTTTTTTTGGAGGCCTGCTCCTTAATATATACGAAAACGCGAACAAAGTTAAACACTGGTGGCCGTGGCGAGGAAATTGTTCATGCGCAAGCGCGGTTGATGACGTCACTTGGTGTGACGAGCGTGAGCGAAATGCGAAGCTTCGGTGAAGATGACATTGCGACTGCGCGCGAGCACTATGTTCGGTGACAAACGGGCGTAGGCGACACTGCGAGCGCACAATTGGCGGGACGCGGGCTGATACGGTTGTATCTATCTATCGGAACGAACTGTGGAGAGAGCGCGTATGTTTGCGGGTAAAGGCGACTGCTCCAGAGCAGGTCCGTGACTGGAATGGCGTTTTTGAATGGGGTCGGAAAGAATTTATGTCGAAGGCAGGCATTGTAGATGGCAGTAAGGGCATAAATGGCTTTTTTCGGAAGTTTTTTCAAGGTGAGATTATTGATTTTATCGGGGCCGGGTGCTTTTTTATTAATGAGATTTTTTATGATAGATTGTATTTCTATCGGTGAGAAGAAGTCTGTGGTGGGGGGGGGTTTGCTCATTTAATATGTCGACGACTGCGTTGTCGACCATTATTGAGTGAGAGGGGTCAGAGAGGTCTGCATTTGGCGAGAAGATGTTCGCTAGAGAGTCAGCAAAGGTCTCTGCGCGGTCGCGAGCAGAGAAAACGGGGCCATTTGGTCCTTGAAGAGAGCTGGGTCGGGAGGGCGTATTTCTAAGGCAGCGCGTTAATTTCCATTTGAGTCCATCATTATATTCGAGGGACTCGACGAAGTCTGACCATTTGTCATTGCTGAGTTGCTGAAGGAGGTGTTTGATTTTTTTGACTAATCTGTTGTAGTCGGTCTTGTAAGAGGGGACAGCTGTGTTTTGCCACAGTTTTCTGATTTTGTTTTTTTCCATAATCAATATTTTGATATGTGAAGGAAGGGGAAGTTCGGGTTTATCGGCTGGTCTCTCTTTTGAAGAGGGTGTGAGAGCGGATTTGATGGTGGCTGTGAAGTCATTAATAGCGGCGTCTATGGAGTTCGTGTCGGGGAAAGTTGTCGGTATTTTGATGCTGCTGTCGACGTTAATAGCGAAATCGCTCCACGAGGTGATGTGTCGCGGAGGGGCTGATGGCGAGAAGGGTGGGAAGCCATCCGTCAGTAGAAGTAATACCGGGTAGTGATCGGATTGAAGTTGGTGAACAGTCGTGAGATCTGTTTGATAGGGGATGTCGTTATGGACAATGATGTCGATGACATCGGGGCGATGATTGTCTCTTAGTGGATAGATGGTGGGAGACGTGGGTCCTTCCACGAAGTATCTTTTGCGGGAGGAAATTTCATCAAGTATTCTGCCGTGAGTGTTGGGAGTGCGGCTGTGCCAGAAGTGGTGGTGTACATGTGTCTTGATAATAAAATTTTTCTTCAATAAATTTTTGAATATGCAAAATATCGCGGGTTAAATTTTTCTTTATTGTGCTTTCTATATTTTTAAATTTCATCAATTGAAGCTTATATTCCTAAAAAATAAAAATCAATTTAAGATATAAATATTGTATTTAGAATTCCAGCTTGAATTTTTTATGATATGTGGTATTCAAAATATGGTTAGAAAGGATCAAGGAGCCTAAAATATCTTGGTTTAGAATAAAGAGCAGAAATGTAGGAATAATATTGTTAGTAATGCAATAGTAAGTTGATGTGGGATTTCAGTAAATTATGTGCTAAAAAATATTTCAATAGTTTCATGCTGGTGGCAGTTTTGTCTACCTTAGAGAAAAATAATAATAATAACTTACAACAATCTCAGATAACAAATCATTATTTTTTCTCGACAACTCGATTCTTTCAGTTCCAAGTCTGCTAAATGCGACTTTCCAAAACATGACATTCTCAGCCAATTCCAAAATCTGTTGTTTAAGTTTTTTGGTAAATTCTTCATTTGCAGTGTTTTCTTCTTCCATCTATTGGCAAAAAAAATGAATAAATGAAATTATATCAAATAAAATTAAATTTCTCACAAATGGGTCAATTCTACAAATGGATGACACCTATGCATGCAATGTTAAATAGTAAACTTTTAATTACAATGATAAATTAGTCAATGCAATACTTGGAAATAAATATTTAACTATAATACAATAAATACAGTTTTTAACTCTGACAAAATTAATCCGCCAAATCACCCGCCATGATGGTGGGGATATTGTCTGCAAGGAATGAGTCCAGTTCAGACTCGACAAGTGGGGAGGTAGGTGGAAGATAAGTCGCGCAAAATTTAAGGGGGCCATGGTTGGCGGTGTTAACCACTACGCATGTGGATTCTATGTTAACGGTGGAAGGGGAGGGGATGTGGCAGTGGTCTATTGTGCTTGTATCGGACGTGTGCCGTCACCTGTGTGTGTGTGTATGTTATATGATGAAAAGGACATCGTGTGTAGATCTGTATCATTAACTTGTATGTTATAATCAAATGTTCCTGTAATTGTATATGTTAAATGGTATATGTTATAATTCATTCTAACGTTTCTGTATATATATATAGGGTGGATGTGAACTTGTATTTGTCTGTTTCCATACCTGTATATGTATAACTGTCATGTAATTCTATATTGTTGTAATAATGTGTAGAATTTACTATGTAAAATATATGTCTGTTTGACTCCGATCGTATACGCGACCGTAATGAAATTATGTGACTTGCGAAGCGGTGCGATCGGAGTAGGTCCGGATTCAGTCGGCGTAAGCATGGCCCGGACCCCGAAAGTTGTCGTATTTCGCGGACAATGGGCGCTGCTGACGGCCGACCGACCATTAATATAGAAGGGACCCCAATTTTGTAAATCACTTCTCACCACTTCTCACTGTGTTCTCGTTGAAATACATTTCTCAGTAATACCGATTTTACCGTGTTTTACTTGAGACCCGCTACCCTATAATCGGGATGGGAAGAGCTGTCGACCTTATTCAGGTCTTCAACCCCGCCCGAGGAAGTGAAAGTGTTAGTAAGGACAATATCAGTCAGTAGCTTACCCAAAAAAGTAGCAGGCGGCTATCATCGACCGGCACTCAAAACGGATATGTCACTTGTATATTATTTGTGGAGGCCAACTCCATATACGCGTGCAAGTACCGAATAACGAGTAACGAGCTGGACAATGGCGGTGGGCGTGCGTGGCGGTGTCTGTGAGTGAGACTTATGCGCTGGTAGCGGTTCTTCTGCGTCGAAGCGCGAGAGAGATGCGCGATTCAAACTTGATAGAACTGTTTGCGAACTGTACGGCGGGCGAGTTTTTTTTTTTTTTGCGAACTGTATTTGCGAAATTTATTTTGCGAACTGTACGGACTGGAGAGTGACTGTATTAGCGGTGATACGTGTGCACTGTAGCGCGTCCATGACGGTTCTCCATGGGTTTGATACTGTCAGAGAGCGGACTAATGTCTTCGACGACCTCTCTCACTTGCGTTCTGAAATCGGAATCGTAATTTCGGTTAGTGATTGATAACTTGTTTGGAGTTTCGGTCCGATGGTAGGACACCTTACTCCTTCATCGGATAAGTTCTGGCTGTTTTGATATTTTTGGAAATTTTTGGATCTTTTTAGGAATCGGGAAAGGATAGGTTTGTGAGTTTTTATGGATGATTATGAGAAATTATAAAACGATTAAATACATAAATAAATGTGATAGTTAATACATAATATTACATAAGAATATACATTCAGTTGTGTCGTCACACACGGTAATATATTGAATGGGTGAAAAATGATGGTTATGAATAAAATATAGTATGTAAGTGAATAAGTGAATATACAATAGTATGTAGGTAATTAAGTGGATAAAGAGACGTGTGTGACTTATATAAATATATTAAAAATGTAAATAATGTTTATTGAAGGTGGTAAATGCGGTTGCCTAAGGGGGTAAACTGTCTTGCGGAGGAGCTGTCGATGAAGGGGTGTCCAGAGTGACGATCGGTGGGTCATTTGGGGGGATGATTACGGCTAAGGAGTGGGGGTTCGGAGGGGCGTTTCGTCATATTGATTTCGGGCGAGTGTGTCTGAATCTGGTGTTTGCGTTGTAGTTATCTAAGGATTTTATTATTGGGTTGGGATGACAGGATACAGAGCTGTAAAACCTCTCGGCCAGAGCGCGCATATGTTCGGGGATGGTATGTAGTTTGATATCCACGTGGAGTCTGGAGTTACGTACTATGTAGGGTGCTTTTAAGATTATGCGGAGGGCTTTGTTTTGAATGACTTGAATGTGATGTAGAGTTGATTTCTTCGCGTGGCCCCAGACCGGAAGGGCGTAAGTCAGTTGAGGTCTGATGATCGCTTTATAGAGATGGAGTTTAGTGCGCGGGCTCAGTTTGCTGTGTTTGCAGATCAAGGGATATAATGATTTGAGTGTTCCGTGAGCTTTTGATTTGATAATATGGGCGTGTTTGTACCACGAGAGTTTACTATCCAAGGTGAGGCCTAAGTATTTCACGTGTTTCGTCCATGGGACGCTCTGGCCGAAGAGTTTAAGAGTTCTGACGGGTTCGATATATCTGCGTGAGAAGCGGACGACTGTGCTTTTGGTGGGATTTATTTTGATCTTCCATTTGGTGCACCAGTGCTCCAAAATGGGAATGAAATCTTGCAGTCTGTTTGACTCCGATCGTATACGCGACCGTAATGAAATTATGTGACTTGCGAAGCGGTGCGATCGGAGTAGGTCCGGATTCAGTCGGCGTAAGCATGGCCCGGACCCCGAAAGTTGTCGTATTTCGCGGACAATGGGCGCTGCTGACGGCCGACCGACCATTAATATAGAAGGGACCCCAATTTTGTAAATCACTTCTCACCACTTCTCACTGTGTTCTCGTTGAAATACATTTCTCAGTAATACCGATTTTACCGTGTTTTACTTGAGACCCGCTACCCTATAATCGACTGCCTGAGAGGAATCTCTCGCCTGCTCTTCTTCTTCTTCTTCTGCTGGATCTTCGCTACGGAATTTGCGACGTCGATTCTTCGAGCGCTACGCGGCGACCAACGATCTATTTCTATTCTACAGTCTTTGTACCTGTCTGGTACAGTGCTTTTGATGAGAGTTGCGGTGCCGCCTTTTCTGCCGATGAGGCGGTCGTCTCTGTAGCAGTAGTCGTTACGGATGCTGTAACGGCAGCTCGGTTTGAGATGCGTTTCCGTTATCAGCAACACGTCCAGTTTGTGCTCGAAGAGGAAATCCTCGACCTCGTGTTTGTGTGTTCTGAGGGAACCGTTTGCGTTCCAGAACGCGGCGGATATGTGTGATGGTTTATAGGTGCGAGCCATGTTCTTGGATGTAGTTAAGGAGGTTCATGGCTTCGGTGATGGCTGATTTAAGATTATTTAGAATGAGATCGCGATTTGGGGGGGGGGGCGACGGGCGATGTGTAGTTTTGGGGTGTAGATGACGATAATAGGGGGCGGCGAGTTGCGACGTTCGCATACGACGCGTTGGAGGTGACCGGTTTCGATGCACTCTGGGGGGCGTTGGGGAATCGCCATGTGGCGTTGGAGTTCGGTGAAGGCCGTGGAGTTCGGTGAAGATGCGCTTTGCGGCAGAGTCCCTTGTCATCTTGACAACGACCATGGGGAGTTCCACTCGATTTCGGTTTTTCATACGGTATACGTTCTGGACCGGGTAGTCGAGGGATTTAAGCTCAATCATTATGTCCTCGACGCTGATAGGGGTCGGTAGGCCACGAATGACGGCTAACAGGGGCTTTTTGTTCTCCAGGAGGAAGGAGTGGTATGGGATGGCGAGAGAGTCTGTAATGTGGACGAGGGAGCGGTAAGCCTCGACGGTTTCTGTGGAGATTTTTAAGTTTCCATTGGGCTGAACCTTCGAGGTGAAGTTGATGTTTTGAGACCTGAGTTTGGCTCTCAGGTCGCCGTACTTGTCGGAATTGTGAAGAACGATGGGGGGGATGCGGTCTTTTTTGACCTGAGGTAGAGGTCGTACGACTGTATTTGAAGGTGGGGCGGGAGCTGCGGGAAGAGGAGGGCTGAGTGGGCCTCTCATCCTTTTGTTTGTTTGGGTCGCAGTGGCATCATCTGGTTTCGGGTTTGTCTGGGGGCGGACGAGGGGGGGGGCTTATTTGAGATTGGAGAGCCCTTTTTCGATTTTTGGCAAAAGATTGCCAGTCCATATCTGGAGTATCCGGGATGATGATTGTTGGTGGGGGATGGATCCATAGTGGCAGAGGAGCGCGGCGGTGTTGGGAGTGAGACGGTTGGCAAGACAGTGGGTGAAACGGGTGAGGGGTTTGTGGCCGCGATCGAGACCTCACCTTTGTTGACGAGCTCCCGAAGGAGTTTCACCATCTTCATCGTTACTCTTTTGGAAGTGTTCTCCATATTGAAGAGCTCGATGGCTTCTTCGAAAGTGGAGATGGTTAAATCGGGGGATGTTGAGCGGACCGGAGACATAGCGGTTGATGGTGTAGGCAAGGCCACGGGGACGGAAGCGGGCGTTTCAGGTGTAGTTTTTCTGACGATGATACGTGGGGTTGTGATGAAGAAGTCCGACTTGTCGGACTTGACGGACTTGATGGACTTGGCGGTCTTCATGGTTGTTGTTTAGTTGGAAGAAATGAGCAGAAAAAGAAGAATAATGGTAGAAGTAGATGTATAAATGGCTGTGGAGAAAGTATAGGTCAGTTATAATAATAAGATGAAATAAACAAATAGATGATAGATAATATTGTGAAGGGTGATGTGAATGTATGAAGTATGGGATGAAGATAGGATGGGAAGAGTTGCTGACCTTATACAGATCTACAACTCCGCCCGAGGAGTGGGAAAGAGTGAGAAGGACAGAACAGACAGTAGCTTACTCAATGAAGAAGAAGACGACTGGCATGGACCGGAACTCGAAATAAATTAATTCACTATAACTTTTTTTGGAGGCCTGCTCCTTAAACAACGCGAACAAAGTTTAACACTGTTGCCGTGGTGAGGAGATTGTTCTTGCGCATGCGCGGTTGATGACGTCACTTTTGGCGTGACGGGCGTGAGCGATATGCAAAGCTTCGGTGGAGGTGACACTGATTGCGACTGCGCGCGAGCACTTGTGCGGTGACAAACGGCGTAAGCGACCTGCTAGCGACACTATTGACGGGTCGGGTCTCTGACTGAGACGGATATCTATCGAGTAACGGATTGCGGTGAAAGCACGAATGAATCGGTGTAGGCGACTGCTACAGAGCAGATCCGTGACTGGAATCAATTAATTTCGGTAAAATTGGGGCCTCTTATGAACGGTCAACCGGCCACAGTAAGCCCTCGCGTCCCGCAATTTTCGGCCCGCTTAGGACGTCTGGTCAGGATGTACTGTGGCGACCACCGCTCATAAGGAGCATTTACATTACGGTCGCGCTAGCGTCCGGATCCAAACAAACATAAAATATTCCTTCTTTTTCTGAAGGAATATTTTGAGATATTACATACATTTTATATATATATATATATATATATATATATATATATATTCTTTATACTTATGATTATAACATAATATAGCAAACATTTACCTATACAACAAGAACATATTATTATACAAATACATGAATCAAGGAATAGCATCGAAATACAAGGAACATATACCAGCGTTTCAGTGTTTATTCATACACAAGGAGGTTTCAAAGTTTATCATACATAGATTTGATAAAATGTTATTTTCCCTTGTACCACATACACACGCACAAGGGTGGCAGCATACGTCCGATACAATAGTTTTGCATCCTTGGACCCAACATCATCATAAAAACGTTGCTACAAACATACTTTAATAAATAAAACAAGAAATGTGAAACTCGTATTTGATACGGTTAAGTAAATTATCTTGATTTCAAATTGTAAAATTCAATAACTTGTTAAAAAGGCATCCCAAATAAACATATTGTTATTATGGTCACTATTGGAGACAGATTGTCACAAAGAAAATGAGCATAATATTTAGTTTTTTTTTAAATGACAAAATTACATTGATTTGATTTCATATATATTTTCTTTAATTGAACAGCTGAAATTGATATATTTTTAATCCCAGAGTAGTCTATTACTAATGGGTAAATCCAATAGGAGTCCAAAGGGTTTATTTACTTGATTCAAATTGTATTATTAACTTGATAAAAACATTTTGTTCATTTGTTACAAATTGTTAAAAATATAAATATTTTGTTTATCAATATGATCGTTTTTTTTATTTCCTTTCCATTTATTATAAAATTAACTGAGAACTCGGTGGTATTATTTCTGTTTTACAAATTACCGAAATCTGGTGATAAGTGGTTTATAATTACATTTTATTTATTCATAAATTAATGAAAGGAACCAAGCAAACGTGCATTGAGAATAATATGTGGTGGATAGATTAATGACAAATAATGTAATTATTAGAGGTGAATGTGAGCTAAAAACTGATAGTTAAGAAGGGGGAAAAACAGTATGTTGAAGTAATGAATAATGAACCAATTTACTATTGAAGCATAAGTGAGTCATAAGAGGATGAAAGAAAGGTATAGTTGGACTAAGTGAATGAAATTTCGATATAAGGAGTAAGAGAAACAGGAAAGAATGGATGTGGAGTTAAAAGAAGCATATAAAACTTCGGTGCTCCGCCTACCCCAACAAAGAAACTGCGTGATGGTATGTATGTATATTTCGTAATTTTTATTTTATAAATTAATTATGAAAAACATTAAACAAATCTGTCATGAACCATTAGCTAAATCAAATAATTATTACGTTCCCTCTCATCACGTAACACTAGCATCTACTTTATATATGGGAGATCACAGTCATTCAAGAATAATTTCATTCGTTGTTAGGTACTATTCGTAGCTTAATCCGTATCTATTTATTTTTCACAAACTTTTTACATCTGGCAAGATTTAGAACTGTCAAAATATTTAATAATCCAAGGTTACTGTAAGTTTTTGATAGTAGCAAAGTTCAAAATATTGTAAGCTATTAACAACCTTGAAATAATAGTAATGATAAATTGGCGTTGATCAACGATTAGTTATGCGAGTTTCCTCGAAAGATACATTTAATTTTCTTTCTTTCTTTTATTTACCCCTAAAATACTCTTGACAGTTAAATGTTTCGAACTTCAGTTTCGATTTTAAAATTGACCAATTCACAACACTGTTATGCATTCGAGAGACACGTGAAGAAATTATTTTTACCCGTGTCGTTCAGAGATAAGCGTTGGTGAGGACCTAATCCTTTTATTAAATATTTAAACATCGTTTTATTATCAAAGACTCATATTGTACTCTCAAATTCTTTTTGTTAGGTACTCTTCTCGCGATAAAATGGAAAATGCTAATGAAAACAGCAAAATTGCATTGTTCAAAGGAATCGTAGATCGGTACAATGGAGTCACAGTTGAATCAGATAAAGAAGGTTGTGAAATCAACATTTTCCCCAGCAAACTGAAAGGTGGGACATTATTAATTGTTTTGTGCTTATACTTATCAAGTGTTGGAAATTAAATAAAAAGTGCTTTACCGGTTGATGTGACTTAAAAATGTAATAATTTACATGGAGCAGTCTCCATTTTCATTTGTTGCTTCGCTATTTTATTTTTACTCCTTTGATTTAGTGTTGTGAAGTGTGTTTACTGACCATATTTTGATTTATTTATTTGATCAAAATTCATACAAAATTTTCACACAGGTGCCTGCAAGCCACTTTAAAGAGCTTAAAACTTTGAGAAATCATTTATTAAAAAAATATGTGTAAAATCATGTATTGAGAAGAATACGTGAAGCAGCAATGTATGACTGAATACAGAATTAAGTGATAAGGAATAAATTTGAACTTAAGACTGATGTGTTAAGACATGTGGAACGAATGAATGAAGAAAGACTTACAAAGCAGATATATATGTATTTTCTGCAGTTTATTTTGAGATGTATATGCGATACTCTGAAGGAATTTACTATATAACATTTATACACATTGTGTTGCTGTCAAGGAACCTTTATTTGTTTGTTTGAATTGATCTGAGGCGGTATTTGTGGATTTGTTTATTTTTCTGCCATCTATTTATTTTCTGTGTTTTCTTCTTTTTTTCTCTTATTCTACATGTGCAAGGGTGTGGGCTGAAAAACATCTGGTGTCCCCGTGGCTGGGCTCGCCCTATATTGGTGGGGTGTATCTTGGCCGGGGGGATGTTATTAGATGAGCCCAGAGCTTTTGATAGCTTCTGTCTTTAATGTATTCTCTGCAATTTATGTGTTCTTGAAGTATATTTAAATGTATTTATTATGTACATACTATGTTGCTATCAATAAACCTATATTTTTTTATTTATTATTTATATTGTGCATATGTGAGTGGAAGGCGTCTGAGAGGAAGACCAAGGAAAGTATGGTTGGATCAAGTGAATGATATTCAGAAAGAAGGAAATTTAGAAAATCAGAGAAATCGTAAAAGTTGTATGGATGTAGAAAAGGCTATGGTTGTGTGTCGTGATAGGAAAGTATGGCACTCTCTCCTCTCTATCTACCCCAAGGAAATGGCGTGATAATATGCATGTATTGCTTTTTTCTATAACTAGGAAAATATTAGACCTAGTGACTAATCTCAAAAATACAAAAATAATGATTTTAACCTTTCCCTTCCTGTGCTCAAAAAATCCGCACATTCCGGTGCTGTGTATTCGCATTATTTAAATCGCGAGCGATTTAAAATCGTAAAAATCAGAATATTCATAGCCAATCGCTTAAATTAATTAAATTTGAAGTTAAAAGTGATAATAATTGAAATTTAATTGCTGAAAACATGAAAAAAACTATCGGCCGACGTTCACAAAACGGGAGAAGCAAGCGAACTGAGATTCTTTTTCTTGCATTCCCATATACCGAAGTATAGTGAGAGTGAGATGTGAATAGCGTCGCTTCCTCACCCATAGCGGTTTTTAGAATGAATATACCTACGTCACACACTGGCAAACGTTTGATTGTATTGGTGAATTTATTCCCGATTTTCACAAAATGTCTGATGTGGCCGATAAGTGCTAATTATTATTAATATTATTTTTACATTCAATGCATAAATGTATTACGGAGGAATATCTCAAATCTGAACCCAGTATTTATTATATTTATAGAGATATTAAAGTTGTTAGAAGCAATGTGTACTAGTTACACATCACAGGACAGGAAGGGTTAAATGAATATATCTACAAGTAAGAACACTCGATTTTCCACTTGACACTTTCTCACTCACTCACTCACTTACTTTTACAATCTCTTTCTGCTCTATTTGATCTTCAACTTTGTATTCGACATCTTATATCACAATATCAACTTTCCCTCATCCATATTTCCTCAATTAATTAATGTGTCTAGACAGTTGCCCTCTCTCTCTGACCTGAAAGACATGGAGCATTCGGTACGACCAGTGGACTTCGATGAGAACCGCTTAAACCATATTATTCATGAAGATCCCCTTCAAACCACCGTAGAATTGGCTGAGCAGATGAATTGTAGTCACATGACTGTATACCGCCATCTTAATTTAAAACACCGTCACTTTGTTTTGTTCCATTTTTTTATTGCATTTCAACACTTGCTGCGTCATCATCAGGTGAGTTGACAAGATAATTTTTTTTACATAATGGAATATTTTTTAAATTACAGACTCTCTTCGCTCATGGATTGACACAGGAAAGAGAGGAATATGGTTCAAAGTGGATTTGAAAGACTCAGATTGGGTTCCGATTCTTGTTAAAGTAGGTATTTGATCTACTTTTTCTGTTATTTTATATTTGTAAACAGTAGTATATTTTATCTATTCATCCCATAGGGTCGAGGGACAAGGAGAATACGACCTCTATCTTTTTCAGTAGTCTGTAAAAGACAGATATTCACACATAAGACTTCAGAATGAGCCGTCTTTAGAGTTTTCCCCAGACCTTGGAGCTGTTGGGTTTATTCCCCAACACCCTTGATTATAACAGCCATAGATCGTCTCGGAGCTGGTTCAGTCACGGCTTCAAAGGATGTGAAGTACTAGATTACGTACCGACCTGGATAGATGGGTTTTATGACATTACTTTGTTCCTGATGGAGCATATAGGGTGATAATAATTATACTGATAACTACCCAGATCCTTCAAAATGCTGTGAAATTCGTCCAAAGTAAAAAAAATATTGTAAAATCTTAAAACAGATGTCACCGAAATTGGATCTTATAGTCAATAATAATTTAGATATCTCCGATTTGTGATTACATATATCGCATTATTTTGAGTTTTGTAAATAAAATAATTTATTTTTATCAACATTCTGATTTAGTGTTGAATAAATAATAGTCGCAAGTGAAGATTTTATAGTTTTGACATTCAGCTGTCAGTCTCTGTGTCATTGCCGTAATGTTGTGTTTAATGCAATCTTTTAGAAACACAATTTATTTTTGAGAATACATACATACATTTTTCCTTTGTCCTCAGCAGTGATTTATAACATAATAGTTAAATAATATGTAATGTAAAAAACTGTGCATGGCACGGGTTAATCATCTAGTACATACCATATCATCACACCATGCAGGCAAAGAGTACAAAGTGCCAGACTTCCTATCTCGATAAACATCCTTCACCTTTTCCACATCCAACACTTCATCCAACTAGAATTTCTCTGACTTCCTACGTTTCCTTATGTCAAAATATCATCCAAGCATACTTTATTTGTTCGTCCTCTTCCATGCCTTCCACTTACATTTGTTCTAAATATATGTACTGTTAGTCTTTCCTTCATTCGTTCATTCTACATGCCAAAACCATCTCAGAGTGCTCGTCTTCATCTTACTCAACACATTAGTCTCACACTCATCCCTTATCATTTCATTCCGTATTCTGTCATGCATTATCACTCCATATGTTCTTCTTAGTGCACACATTTCTACAGCATTTATTTGACTCCTTTCATATTGTTTTCACCTCAATGTTTCACTCTCATATATCTAAAATAATAATAATACGAGTTCTTCAAAAGTTAACTTTTACTTAATTATGTACAGGTTGTGAAATGCAATGCATATGCTCATATACGAGTAAGTTTGTCGTATCGGAGTTTGCATCCAACAATTTTATGTATTTTATATATGTAGAAAGAACTCTTATCATTCTATGTGAGTGGATCAAATATAAATATTAATGTTGATTATTAAGGAATCATATGGCTAGGGTTTGTAGGCAGAGATAGCTATTTGAATATCATATTGTTGGTCTAACTATAAGAACACATTACTTCATATGAGTTTATCTATCTATATTTTAAATACAGTGGAACCTCTCATAACGAGAATAATTAGTTCCAGAATCTTACTCGTTATGTGAAACACTCGTTAAGCGAAACAATTTTTCCCATATAAATCAATGTAAAATACGATAATGCGTTCCATGCCGAAAAAAAATACTCCATTTTTTTATTTTTAACGTTTAGTCAAATAAAATTACATACTTATAAATTGTTAAGGAGCGTAACAACCCGGAATGCGATTTCGATTTGCAAAAAACAATAAAAAAATCGAAATAACTAGTTTTTTTTTATGAATTTATGACAAATAATTAATTATTTTTTACTAGAAGTAAAATCCGGTAACCCTCAGAATCCACGAGCTTCTTATAGTCGCTGATGAAATTCTCTGCTGCCTTTGTGTCAGAGCTTGCTGCTTCACCGTGCCTCACAACGCTGTGGATGCCGGTTCTTCTCTTAAATTTCTCGAACCATCCATGACTTCCCTTAAATTGTACTTCTTTTTCGGCAGTTGATGATCCTGGCGTCTTCTTAACGAGGTCGGTGAAAATAACTTTCGCATTCTCACAAATGATGTTTTCGTTAATAGTATCGCCTTGCAATTACTTTTCGTTTATCCATATGAGAAGCAACCTTTCAACATCATCAAGAATAGGTAACCGTTTCGTAGACATTCTTCGAAGCATCTATCTTCTTAATTTTGTCCTTATTCTTGAGGATAGAACAAATTGTTGATGTAGACTGATTGTAAGTGCGCACTCGTTCTCGCTTTTCAATGATTTTACGTTTCATTTCTACAGTTACTTTTATTCTCTTACGGGTGTCTTTTTGTGGCTTTTTCTTCAGGGACATTTTTGCAAGTCGATGGTAACGATGGCCAAATTGCATGAGTTGAACTTCGAATTGCTTCTGCACCCACCGTATTCTTCAGATTTGGACCCCAGCGACTATTGGCTGTTCGCAGACCTCAAAAAGATGCTCCAGGGAAAGAGGTTTGGCTCCAATGAAGAAGTGATTGCTGAAACTAACGCCTATTTTGAAACCAAAGATAAATCGTTCTACACGGCTAGCATAGAAAAGTTAGGAAAGCGTTGGAATGAATGTATCGCTCTTGGAGACTATGTTGATGAATAAAGAAGAATTTTGACAAACAAATGTGGTTTTAGTAGTTAGTCCCAGGAATTATTGATCGATGTGTTACTGTAGCAATGGCTCTTTTCTCAGAGCATTGTTGAATCTCAGAGAGTATCGTTGCACATTGATAAATAGTTGTGGGTATCTTGTCTATGAGGTGTTAGTAGAAATGCAGAAATCTTAATTGTGCCGATTGTGCTGTATGAATACAAGACTTGGGTGCCACAGTGGCTCAAGTCGTAATCGGCAGTCAACGTGTTAAGATAGTCCAAATTGTAGACTTGTTATATCCAAGTTGTCATACGATCTTTGCATTGCTACTTCCGCTTTCATGCCTTTTAATAACTTCAAGCTTTTCAGAAACTTTTCAGGCAAACGATAACCACATTAACTCATAAATCAGCCGCTTAAAGCGGGAAATAGTATCATTTTGCTTAAGCGTGCTAATTGATTTTCACGCAAATCAAATTCACATAATTTTTCAGTGTTAATCATAATTCATTAAATTTTTTAGAATGGTTTTGACTTCCATCACGCCCGAGAAGGCTTTGTGATGATGTACAAATGGCTACCACAAGAGATATGCAATGTCCCACCGTACGCTCATACAAACTTAGGAGTCGGAGCAGTGGTCATCAATGATTCCAACCAAGTTCTTGTGGTGTGTGAGAAATATTTCCAGGTGCCTCATTGGAAACTTCCAGGAGGATATGTTGAAAGAGGTTAGTTTATCATTTGATTCTCTGTTTTGAATGATTAGGTGTCTAAAATGAACATTTTTCCATACCAATGTGAAGATCCTACGCCAAGATCTTTCCTCAACATGTTTTTTATTTTTGAAGAGTATTGACTGAATATAAAAGAAAATATGCATGGCCACTTGGTAACACTCTGGACTACTGTGCAAAAGATTGCCGGTTCGAAACTATACTGTACGAGGATACCTAGGATAAATATTCTTAATCACTCCCAAGAATAACAACCAATACTTATTTACAGTCAAAAAACAGAACAAAATAAGTTGTTTTTTTAGTGCTTGATGCTTTTTTACTACAAAGGGAAAAATGCAACACAATCTTATAGAAAATATATTTACAGTATATATCGACGTTCCAGTTAGCAGCGGTCTCATGTTAATGTGGCTTAATTCCGTAATGGTATTATGACATTCGAAGATTTTGTCCATTCAGAAGATTGTGTCCAGGTTGTTTAACTCTGAATATGACCAAATCAAGGCTTTGTTCGAGAATAACTAGCAATTACAAATATCAAAAACCATTGTCCATGAGCATTTGGTGCCATTTTGCATTTGAATTTGATCTAAAATATGAAATATAAATTTGAAATAATACTTTCTGAATAACCAGATAGTTTTGCGTTGGGTAAATTTGTGATTGTGCGTTGCTTAAGGTGAATTTGTGAGTGTGCGTTGCTTAAGGTGAATTTGAGAGTGTGCGTTGCTTAAGGTGAATTTGAGAGTGTGCGTTGCTTAAGGTGAATTTGTGAGTCTGCGTTGCTTAAGGTGAATTTGAGAGTGTGCGTTGCTTAAGGTGAATTTGAGAGTGTGCGTTGCTTAAGGTGAATTTGTGAGTGTGCGTTGCTTAAGGTGAATTTGAGAGTGTGCGTTGCTTAAGATGAATTTGTGAGTGTGCGTTGCTTAAGGTGAATTTGAGAGTGTGCGTTGCTTAAGGTGAATTTGTGAGTCTGCGTTGCTTAAGGTGAATTTGAGAGTGTGCGTTGCTTAAGGTGAATTTGAGAGTGTGCGTTGCTTAAGGTGAATTTGTGAGTGTGCGTTGCTTAAGGTGAATTTGAGAGTGTGCGTTGCTTAAGATGAATTTGTGAGTGTGCGTTGCTTAAGGTGAATTTGTGAGAGTGCGTTGCTTAAGGTGAATTTGTGAGTGTGCGTTGCTTAAGGTGAATTTGAGAGTGTGCGTTGCTTAAGGTGAATTTGTGAGAGTGCGTTGCTTAAGGTGAATTTGTGAGTGTGCGTTGCTTAAGGTGAATTTGAGAGTGTGCATTGCTTAAGGTGAATTTGAGAGTATGATACACATTGCATGTATATCACATTCATTCTAGTGTCTTAATTGGTTAACAGGGTGGATCCCAGACTTTTTCAGTTCACCCTTAGTCTATCAGGATTTTTCCACAACGCTCAAAGTCAGAAAATACCTAACAGTTGCACTTATGTTGGTGCGGTTATGTTTGTTAAGTTAAACAATAAATTAAACATGTATTTAAAATTAACAAACAAAATAAGTACATATTTTGAAAAATCATATAGTTGAATAAATAAATCGTAATTAGTGGGATAAGTGAGCCTGTTGATAACTCAAGATCATGCAGAATAAGTACATATTTTGAAAAATCATATAGTTGAATAAATAAATCGTAATTAGTGGGATAAGTGAGCCTGTTGAGAACTCAAGATCATGCAGAATAAACAGCTATTTACAAGGGTCATCCAGAAAGTAAGGTTACAACATTTATGTAGGATCGAAAAATGCTTGTATTTAATTGAAATTCACAGGATACTTCATAAATATATTTAACTATTTTTCAACGTAATCACCTTCGAGATTGAGACATTTCTGTAGTCGGAGCACCAGCTTTTGTATGCCAGTCTCATAGACCTCCGCCGCCAGCTCTTTCAGCCACTTCTTCACAGCTTCCTCGACCTCCTGATCGTTGGAAAATTGTTGGGGTGTAGTGACACACCCACGTCTCATCCCCCGTCACGATAGAGTCTAAAAAAGCTTCTCCCTCCTGTGCAAAACGATCCAAAAATTCACGCGTGGCGGTCATGCGATTTTGACGGTGCTCCGGTGTGAGCATTCTGGGCACCCATCTCGCACACAACTTCTTGTAACTAAGTTTTTCCGACACAATATCACCTAGGAGACTTGGAGAAATGTCAGAAAATTCTTCGTGAAGGTCGTCAAGCGTCACACGGCGGTCATTTCGCACTTGTTCTTCAATTTTTGCACAAATTCGTCAGAAATCATTGCCTTGCCTCGTCGTGAGTATCAGTATGGCCCTCCCTGGATAACCTAACCCACTTTGTGACATGTTGTCGACTCATTATATCACTACCATAAACTTCCACGAGCTTCCGATGGATATTCGCGGCGGTATTGTTCTGCAAAGTCAAAAAACTGATGACCGCGCGGGTCTCGCACGGACGAGAGTTGGTGGGAGCGCACGACGACCTCTCCATCGGAAGAATTTACTGTGACTGAACAAAATGGCCGAGAAACACGCGGGACTGAACAAACTGACCGTTAGGATCCCCCCTACACGCCAGTTGCACCAACTTTGAAACAAAAAATTTCCCCAGGCCTCAGAAGCCCTTGTAACCTTAGTTTCTGTATAACTCTCGTATATACAAATACCAAATACCGAGAAAGTTCAATAACTTACAACAACAATCCAGTAATTGTCTTTTAAAATTCTGACATCGGTCTATTTCACTCCAACTTACGTGAAAAATAGGCCCAGACAATGTGAGTCTGACACCTTAACTGATAGTTGATGATTCTCACTGTGTCCATTAGATGTCATTTCTTATCATCACAATAGCATATTGATGATCCAATTAAAAAACCACATGTCTCATATTGATGATCCAATTAAAAAACCACATGTCTCATTTCAGTGAAAATATTAGAACATTTACACCCCTGTAAACCAGCCATGGCATCCTGGGCTGCCATGGTGCACATTTTGGGAACCACTGGGTTAATACAATATATTCTCTTTCTCTCTTGTAAATCCATTAGATAAAAAACTAGCTGTAATTGAATTTATTTCTTAATGTCATTTTGTTTTTGTTTTCAACAGGAGAAGATATAGTTGATGCGGCAATAAGGGAAGTTAAGGAAGAAACGGGAATCGATAC
The DNA here is from genome assembly GCA_949825065.1 of Odontocerum albicorne. Classification (NCBI taxonomy): domain Eukaryota; kingdom Metazoa; phylum Arthropoda; class Insecta; order Trichoptera; family Odontoceridae; genus Odontocerum; species Odontocerum albicorne. The sequence continues at coordinate 5,677,815 of OX463848.1, forward strand.
AGAATTCCATTCGGTCATTTCTTTCCGTCATGCTCACAGAGCTATGTTTGACAACTCTGACATATACATGATTGTCCAACTAATTCCACTATCTCAAGCCATTAAAAGATGTGAACGAGAGCTAGTCGGATGCCAGTGGATGGATCTCGAAGAATATTTCAAACATCCAAATGTCCATTCTCTAAATATGAATCTTGTTAAAAAAGCTCTAGACTACAAAGAGCGAGGAATCAAGTTTGGAGCCTTGAAGGATGTCTTCAAAATGATTACAATGACAAAAGAGTTCACAATATTTTCACTTGAAGATGCATAGCATCTAAAGTCTAATAGTTAAATTGTTAATCTAGTAACATTTGTAAATATTCCCTGTTAATAAATAAATATATTAGTTTCATTATATTACAAATAATGCTCAAATTGCCAATCAATTAGACAACCTTCATAACCTAGTTTATAAGACACCTGTCTTCTAATCTGAGGATTGCGGGTTCAGTTCCTGTTGGAACCCAGATTTTTTAACCCTTCCCTTACGGTGATAAAAATAATATGCGTGTTACGGTGTTGGGTAGTGAGTACGCAATAAAAAATTTGCGATTTTAAATCGGAAAAATAAGAACATTCATAGATAATCCCCTTAATTAATTATAAATGAAGTTAAAAATTATAATAATTGAGATTTATTTGCTGAAAACATTAAAAAACCATCTGGCACCGCTCACGGAACGGGCATACGTCCAACCTATTTGCAAGCTTAGAAGCTACTAGCGGCGCAGAATGCCAGTCGCATACCCCGGCGCTTACGCATATGCTTGCGGCGTTGAGACAATTCAGGTTCTCGCAATTCAGTCTAGTATGCAAGAGTGAGATGCGAATATAGTGTCGCGCTTCCCGCATACTATTCACCTATCGTCAAGACGAGGCAGCGCCGCATTTAAATGCGAATTTGTTTTCGATCTTTACAAAACACCTCGATGTAGTCGATAAATTCTGATTATTATTTTTTAAATCAATGCGTAAATATATTATGGAGGAATACCTAAAATCTTAACCTTGTATTTATTATATTTATAGAGATATTGATGGTTATTAGAAGCAACGTGTAGAAGATACCCAACACAGGGAAGGAAAGGTTAAAAATAAAAGTTGGTTTTAAGAAATTTTCACATGGCAATTGATCTATTTTCAATTGACAATACAATACTACTATTATTGCTTCCATTTCCAGCATGGAGCTGCGGGTGCCAATAAATCAATCGTTAAGTCTTCCAAAATTATCATGCAGTAATGTGCTAGTACCCACCTTGATTTATGAATGCCTTGTTAATAAAATGCCTGTTCCAAACTCGAGGTTGCAGGTTCAAGTTCTGTTGGAACCTAGATATTTTTAAATAAGAGTCCAGTCTTGCTTTCATTTCAGGCCTCCTGACATATTTTTAGTTAGTTGCAATATATTTGATACATGGCAATAAACCTGCCAGGTATACTGTAATTAATGAAAGTGTATATAACGTATACTGTATATAATGTATATAACTGCCGTACTGTATATGACGAAAGTGTAATACAATATAATACGAGGCATATCCAGAAACTAAGTGTACTGAATTTTTGTAGGTTACAATTTTTTTTATTTAAACAAAAAAATTACGTGGTTACCGTAGTACATATGTAAGCTATTTTTCGACATAGTCGCCATTACTCTCAATGCAGGTGGTGAAGCAGGGTATCAACTTTTTGATGCCTTCCTCGAAGTAGTTTCCTGCCAACTCCTCTGTCCACTTCTCCACCTCCTCATTTACCTCCTCGTCGGTTGAAAACCTTTTTCCACCCATGTGCAGCTTCAGGGAGGTAAAGAGATAGTAATCTGAAGGTGCTAGGTCAGGGGAATGCGCGGGATGTTTCAGGACATCCCATTGAAACGAGGCGAGCAATTCCGTCTGTCATTGTCGTGCAGCAGGCAGACTCCCTTTGTCAGCATGCCTCTCCTCTTGTTCTGAATCGCCCTCCGCAACTTTTTTAGGGTCTCACAGTATCTCGCAGAGTTGATGGTCTCCCCTTGAGGCATATATTCAATTAAAATTATGCCTTGACAGTCCCAAAACACGGATGCCTTGATTTTCTTGGCTGAAATTGTGGTTTTGAACTTTTTGGCGGAGGGTGAAGAGGTGTGACGCCACTGTGTAGTATGCAACCCAAGTTTCATCTCCAGTAACGATGGAGTGGAGAAATTCATATCCATGGAGTTTGCAGCGCATCAAAAACTCTTGCTTGGCCTCCACTCGATTCAACTTGGCGGGAGATTCGATTGACATTTTTCACGAAAGGTGTTGTCGCGTCAACACTTCTCAACGTACTGACCTCAAACCGGTCTCGTTGTGGAGAGGAAGGGTCAGGCTACACGGAAGTGTAGCCAACATGTCGAAAATAAAATCCATCCGGTCGTGAGAGCCTCAGTACACTTACTTTCTGGATACGCCTCGTACTTAGTTTAAAATCATACATAGGAATCCATTTAAGATTTTACCATTTTCTTACTAAGAAATTATTATTTTCCTTTTTCCGTGGTTAAATAATTAAATTATAAAAGAAGGCATACCATTTGTTAATAATTTTAGGTGATATTTAAATGAATAAAATAAGATTTGTTATTATTTATGCAACAACTTGAGTGGCATATTGACTTCCTGTCTAAGCTAATGTTGCCAGTGTTTCGAGATGATTCCACCACATCCTGAAAAAAATCTCTTTGTTGGAACATAAGCTTCAAATTCTACCCTAGTTATGGAATGTAATAAAACACTTGACTGTTTATTTCCAATGTATTTTTTAGCAGATCACTATGCTCATTTCAACAAAAACTTTATCGTTCTCAGGCGAGTCAATTAAATCTAATTATGTGCCACTCACACTGTCCATGGTATTATATTGAATAGAGTAATATGTGACTATACAAATGTTATCTATGGTCTTATGGGGAATAAAGTATAATGAGGTGAAGAGGATAAATTTCAATGATTGCTTTTATTTTGTTTTATTGCTTTATGGATATTTTTAAGCCTGAACTATTTATAAATACTATCCGAGTATTTTTCCCACTGAAGAAGTTTTCATTAGCTTTTCTTCATTGTGTGCTTAATGCTGAGCATCGTAGTCCTCTGCTATGCCTTGAACTCGGTGCACCACCTGTCTCCATCTCTCCTAGTCCTGCGCCATATTGAATGCAGTGCTTAACCCTTCCCTTACGGTGATAAAAATAATACGCGTGCTCCGGTGTTGGGTAGTGAGTATGCAATAAAAAATTTGCGATTTTAAATCGGAAAAATAAGAACATTCATAGATAATCCCCTTAATTAATTATAATTGAAGTTAAAATTTTAATAATTGAGATTTATTTGCTGAAAACATTAAAAAACCATCTGAAAACATTAAAAAACGCTCACGGAACGGGCGTACGTCTAACCTATTTGCAAGCCTAGAGGCTACTAGTGGCGCGGAACGTCAGTCGCATACCCCGGCGCTTACGCCTTTGCTTGCGACGTTGAGACAATTCAGCTCCTCGCAATTCAGTCTAGTATGCAAGAGTGAGATGCGAATATAGTGTCGCGCTTCCCGCATACTATTCACCTATCGTCAAGACGAGGCACTCGCAGCGTTTAAATGCGAATTTGTTTTCGATCTTTACAAAACACCTCGATGTAGTCGATAAATTCTGATTATTATTTTTTAAATCAATGCGTAAATATATTATGGAGGAATACCTAAAATCTTAACCTTGTATTTATTATATTTATAGAGATATTGATGGTTATTAGAAGCAACGTGTAGAAGATACCCAACACAGGGAAGGAAAGGTTAAAGAGGATCCTATTAACTCATTTATTTGATCGATACATTTCATAGAACACCTTCTTGCTCATCTTCTCTCAATTGTTCCCGTGATCACCAGCTTCCTTAGACTTGCATTATTCTTTCTAACAGTATGCTCAAAGAACTTTAGGATTCTACACATTGTTAAAAATCTTCCTATAATCTCTAATTCTTGGATGATAGAGATCTTGATGTCCCTTGCAGCCCGTGGAATACAGAACATCCATCTCTAACACCACATCTCGAAGACATCTGTTATGTTTCTTTCCTTCTTTCACATCCTCTATGTTTCTTCTCCATACAGTGCTATGAATAATGCTAGAGATTTAACTAGATGGATTTTGGTTCTTCCGAGTATAGATCGGTAAGTCCATATCTTTTGTCAGAGTTGTTATATCTGATTTTGCCATTCCAGTTGTCTTCAGATCTCTGCTTCAAATCCTCCACTCCTCAAAATGAGAATATCTAGATAGACAAACTTGTTGACCTCTTCATAATCCCTTTCATTGGCTAGTCCCTCGGAAAACATCTTAAACGAGTTTCGCTGTAATTAGAAAACCAATAATGAATTTTCTTGTATAATTATATCCCGACACTGATATACTTGCCCTCATAAGCAAAAACGCAGCTAATGGCAAAAGTTAAATTTCGCTGTAATTAGAAAACCAATAATTAATTTTCTTGTATAATTATATCCCGACACTGATATACTGCCCTCATAAGCAAAAACACAGCTAATGGCAAAAGTTAAGTTTCGCTGTAATTAGAAAACCAATAATGAATTTTTTTGTATAATTATATCTCGACACTGATATACTGCTCTCATAAGCAAAAACGCAGCTAATGGCAAAAGTTAAGTTTCGCTGTAATTAGAAAACCAATAATGAATTTTCTTGTATAATTATATCCCGACACTGATATACTGCCCTCATAAGCAAAAACACAGCTAATGGCAAAAGTTAAGTTTAGCTGTAATTAGAAAACCAATAATGAATTTTCTTGTTTTATTATATCCCGACACTGATATACTGCCCTCATAAGCAAAAATGCAGCTAATGGCAAAAGTTAAGTTTTGAGAAAACTGTACTTTCATGTTTTTCATTGCTGCTTAAAAATGTCGTGATTCATAAACAAAAAAGCAGTAAAATGTGATTCATAAGCAAAAACGCAACAAACGCATAGGCATTTGCTGTCTTTTTGCTTATGGATCACATTTTACTGCTTTTTTGCTTAGAAAACCCTAGCATTTTGTAAAATTAAAGAAGACATTATGTCGATTTTTGTATTGAAATAAATGGTTTTCTGTATTTTTTTATGGATTATGGTTCAGAATTTGATATGGGATATTGCCTCATACTTAGTTAAATTTCTGATTTTTTTTCCCGTTAGCTGCGTTTTTGCTTATGAGGGCAGTATAGTCCAACTACCAATGGCAGTATAGTCCAACTACCAAAGGGCAGTATAGTCCAACTACCACGGCCTCAAGAAATTATTCATTAAAGGTTATACTAAACCGATTATTTCTATAAATTTCTTTATAAAATCATGTGATATACTTTAAGCTATAAGGCAATATTTCTTAATCTTTTTGAGACATGATCTAGATTACAGTATTAGTTTAGTTACGCGAAGTAAAGGTTAATAAAACAACACATACAGATAACAATAAAATAAATTTTATATTTTAATAATACTTTTCTTAGTTAGAACATTAAATGTTATTAATGTGAACCTTGCTTTTTATTACTGAAAATATTTCATGACTTATTCAAAATGTTAACTGATCCAATTTTGTGTCATGATCCATAGGTTAAGAAACCATGATATACTAGGTTAGTCAAAAAGTTTTGAAAGCGACATCTATGGAGCAGTAGAAAACCAAAATTTCTACGCCATTTTAATATTTCATCTTTCATAAGAACATACTCAAAATTTCATTTCGATCTGTCAATTTATTCTTTGTTTACAAGCCATTTGAAGTTGACGTGTCAGTGTATTTTTTAACAATGGAAAAATCCGAATATCGTGCAGTGATTAAATTCTTTGTTTTGGAAGGTTTATCGGCTACTGAGATCCATGCAAAGATGGTGAAAGTATTAAAGGAGTCTTCTCCTTCATTTCCAACCGTTCACCGATGGGTTTTGGAATTTAAGCGTGGCCGTACAAGCGTTGAAGACGATCCACGCTCAGGACGTCCAAAAAGTGCATCAACACCAGAAATTATAGTGAAAATACAGGATATGGTTTTGGAAGATCATCGATCGACTGTGGATGTGATAGCTGACACCATAGGCATCTCACATGAAACAACATGGCATATTTTGGCTGAAGTTTTGGGTTTCAAAAAACTGTGTGCACAATGGGTGCCGCATTTGCTAACAATGCAACAAAAACACGTTCGAATGCGACTTTCTGAACAACATTTGGAGCAATTTCGAAAGGATAAAAAGGATTTTCTGCGTCGATTCATCACTATGGATGAGACTTGGGTCTACCACCATGATCCTGAATCAAAACAAGAGGCTAAGGAGTGGTGTGAACCAGGCACTTAGGCTCCGAAGCGAGTTCGTGTCCTGAAATCGGCCAAGAAGGTGTTAGCGTAAGTTTTTTGGGATGCAAAAGGAATTTTATTGATAGATTATCTCCAAACTGGTAAGACAATCAACTCTGATTATTATTGTGACCTTTTGGACCAGTTGGATGAAAAAATTTGTGAAAAAAGACCCGGTTTGCAGAAGAAAAAAATCATTTTTCATCAAGACAATGCACCTGCTCACACAGCTCAAAAAACCATAGCGAAAATCAGTGAATTGGGGTACGAATTGTTGCAGCATCCACCCTATTCGCCAGATTTAGCTCCCTCTGACTTCTGGCTGTTCTCACACCTCAAAAAATTCCTTCGTGGAAAGCATTTTTCATCAAACGAAGAGGTTATAGCCATCATAGAGGAGTATTTTGCAGGCCTTCCAGAAAGTCACTTCCGTGATGGGACAACAAAGTTGGAAGATCGTTGGACCAAGTGTATTGATCTTATCGGAGACTATACTGAGCAATAAAAGTGATTTCCCCCCAAAAAAAATGTATTTTCATTTCCGCTTTCAAAACTTTTTGACTAACCTAGTATGGCCATGTTCTATGAATGTAACCAGAATCATAGTTGTCTGTTTGTCGACCTGTTGGATTCTGTCACCCTGGTAGACCACTGGTATCTGTATATAGACGGTATTTAGCAAAGATCTTTTAGGCTGGCATTACTTATTAGTTTATACTATCAGTATTAATGATGTTATAAAAAATGCTCATGTTCAATTTAAAGGTCACAATAATATTCCAGATTGATTTCATTTTTCAAGTCAACCTTTGATTTGATTTTTTTTTCAATTATTTGCTTACAATTTTAGTTGGATTATTGGCTTTCAGCTATTTTTGATATTCGAAATTTATTTATTTATTAACTTGAAAGTTTTTTAGTATTAACTATAACTTTTTTTGACAATTTTTTTAATCTTACTGTGAAGTGCTAAATCATACGTATTGAAATTTTAATTAAAAACTCATTAATTCAGATATAACAAAAATTTCTCCCACTTCAACCGAATAAAGAAATGCATATTACATTTAGTTTTAACACGTTCACTGCGTTGAACACGGCTCCCGTGTCCATACAAATATTTTGTATGGACACAGGAATCCTTGAATGTTTAGTGCACTCATAAATGTCTCCCGATAAGGATTCGTCGCCGGTTTCATGTGTTTTGAAGACACGAAGGAATACACTTGTATATGATGTTTAAATAGAAAGTAGAATTTGATTTTTAATAAAGTTATGGGTTTTCAAAACTTTGCTAATTTTCAGCACCTCTGTATGACATTAAGTATTTTATACATAGTGAACGTGTTAAATGAAAAGGATATCTTGAACCTTCCTTAAAATATGTAAAAAAAACAGACTGGTGGTCATCTCAAAAGCTGTTAGTTTCTCGTTGATGTTACAAAATAAAATTCAGTTAAAACTTTAAAATATAATTCTGTTGAATAACTCTTAAACTCAAAAAATGTTTGAAAAAAAATACTCTAATAATTGTAAATTGAATCTAAAATATTACAAACAAATGTGTAAATTATTAAATACATATCTAAAATACTTAATTTCTTTTGATTTTCCTTTTAAAACAGAAAAACAATTTATATTTTGGCGTCTACATATCAAGACTCAAAAACACCTTGTTGGGTTTATTTGACATTGAATACCTTAACTTGAATCCTACATGTGCAAAAATATCAAACTAGTAAAATATATAAATATTAAAATAGTAGTAGTTAATAAAAGCACACGGGACTCTTCAGCATTTAGACTGAAGACGAAGTGCTGACTATTTGGCACCTGCATCCTTCCTATTTTACTGGCACGACTCTGAATCATAGCATGTTTTCAAAGTCCAAGAGAGTTGACACTTTTGAGAACAGATAAGACAGTTGTTTCATAAAAATTTTATAAGTGCATATGTTTTTCGTTATCATTTTCATATGCCCTGGGGGGCAAGCCTTCATCTATGGCTCAGTCGCAGATAATACATGTCCTGTGTAGCATAGATATGCCTGTCCAGATAATACATGTCCTATGTAGCATAGATATGCCTGTTCAGATAATACATGTAGGATAGATATGCCTGTCCAGATAATACATGTCCTATGTAGCATAGATATGCCTGTCCAGTCGCAGATAATACATGTCCTATGTAGCATAGATATGCCTATTTTCATATGCACCTAGGGGGCAAGCCTTCATCTATGGCTCAATCGCAGATAATTCATGTCCTATGTAGCATAAATATGCCTATGTCATTCACATCGACATGGCATTGAACGAGAGTTGCAGGATCATCACAAACTGGCTGAAGCCCACACTTATACCTAAAATCAGGGTGTCAACCAATATTGCTCCTGCCATTCGGTGCAGAGTATTTTCGGACCTCGAAAAGTCCCCCCTGCACCTCATTAAAGGTGAATGGATGAAATTGGTGCTGGACTTTGGAGCAACGATTAAAACTAAGGAAACTATGGTTAGAAAAATGATTTTGAATTTTCTGAAAGAAGGAAACTAGAAACCCTCTCCACTCACACTCATCCCTAATCACTTCTTAAATATATTTAAACAGTTCTAATGTAAATTGGGTCTTTATTCATTTATACATCCATTTAATTTATATAATGTGTCATGCTAATATACTTATTTACTATAAAAATCTATTCATGTATTCCTGAAGGCAGCCTAAGTCATCGGTTAACATGTTCAGTTCTGAGCTCACGCCTTGCGTGTCCATACAAACATATTTCCAGTAAGCATATTCTATAGATAATACAGGAAAACCCCGTTTAACGCAATTAATTCAGCCTGTAATTACCTCGTACTAAGCGAAATCGTATAAATCGATTACAATAAAAAAAAGGATAAGTTTTAATCAATCCGACATAATATAGTTCGAAAAAAATACACTGCATATGTTATAAGTTATCAGATAATGGATAAATGATAAGAAGGATAAATGTATCAAAGAATAAAAAACAATGTGTGAATTTTTATTTACTGAATAAATACATAATTACGTGATAAACAACCTTTTGCAAAGTATTGGATCAATGACGATTGACTAGAGCTTGATTTTTTTCATATCTGTACCGAACAGGTACAAAGACTGTAGATAGGTGGATGGTTGCTGCACAATGCTCGTAGAATTCAGGTAGCGATTTCGAAAGCGTCAATCACCAAAGTTAATTAATGGCGAAATATTCTTTCCGCGCTACGCCACTGCACTAGGGGCGGGGCTTGTTGCTGCTCGGGGCAGAGCCTGTACGTGGCTTTTCAAGATGGCTGCTCAGAGCGGCTCCAGTGGCGTGACGAGTTTGTAGCGGAGCGATCAGTGAAGCGAAGATGGTTTGTCGAGTAAAGATTCCTCTGTAGAAGTTGAAGAAGTTCAGGAGAAGTAAAACACAGATGTAGTCCAGTAGAGAAGTATATTTTTGCCAACTTTGGGTCCTCTATATTAATGGTCAATCGGTCATAGCAAGCGCCCGTTATCCGCAAATTACAACCACTTTCGGGGCCTGGAGCGCTGCTTAGCCCGACCGACCTTTGCCTCAGTCTCGATGCCTCGGTCGCCAGCACATTTTCCTATGCGGTCGCGAGCGCAATCGGACTCCAACAAACATACATTTCACAGATCACATATTATCATATTAACATATAATGTTCAGTATAAAAATAGCATGGAATTACCTGACAATTCACAATACAAATATCAATCATATAAAATGTCTTTTCACATACATATACAAGGGTTTTGTCCAAATTCACAAATACAGATAAGTGTCTATCACACCTACAAATAATGTATTGTTGTATCACATGCAAGTTCTTTCATCAATTACAAGGGCGACTGCACACGTCCGATACAATATCATTATGTAATTTTTGATAGCTTTGTCTAAATTTCGGTGCTTTTTTCATATTCGGATCTGCATCAAATAAAATTTCCTTTGTACGTTTGACTTATCGTATGCTTACTCGAGTTCTTTTGCAGTTAACTTCTTAACAATCTCTTCTTGTTCTTGTTCACACTCCTTGTCTTCTAGTTGATCCTTGTCTTCTAGTTCTTCTTCTAGTTGAAGGAGATTATTTTCACTTAGCTCTTCTTAACGAAAAAAAAATGTCTCACATTATCAGTAATGAGTTCAATGAATTCAAGTTATTTTCCAATTGTGCAAATTTCTTTATCCAGGTGCAGGAGTGGAAGTCGTGCGATAACAGCATTAATCAGTTACTTAAAGCGGAAAATATAATTTTGCTTAAGTGCGCAAATTGATTTTCGCACAAATTGAATTCACGTTAAGCGAGGTTTTCCTATGTGTTTGTGTCTGTGAAATTTCTCAACACAGTATGTATTCGTATTTGAATTTTTATTCGCAGTGAATGTGTTAATGACCAATCCTAGAATACAATACTACGTTAACGTGTTCATTGCGGGGAGCACAAACGCCTGTGATCTGATCTGTAGCATTCCTTTGTGTATTTTACGTAATGTTTAGTTTATCTCCTTTATTTAATGAGTCTCCTTAAGAGTAATGACTATTATTTATTATCAGAAAATTACTTGAATGTCATGTTTACTTGGTGGTGTAATCAAATATCAGTGGTTCTAAACAAAATACGCATTTAAACATAGAAATTAAAAAACGCCAAAATTGTGCCGCGCACAGGATTGGCGGAATTTGATTTTTAACGCGGTGTACAGGTTAATAGTTCTTGACTAGTGTATTGTTACTTTTTATGACACCGACTTGTATATCTTTGTTATCTCCCATGGCAACAGGTTAAGTTGACATCACTGGTTCTAGGTTGAAACGTACGATTACTTAACAATTCATGTATCACAATATCTTATCAGAGACTGAGTTTACAATCAGTTGGAAAATCAAGAATATAAAATGCTAAGCTGTCGTCAGGAGCTACTGGTTTAATGTTGATAAAAATTAAATGTTTTGACTGAAAAATGTCTAGACATACAAAAGACTGTTTTTGAAGCTTTGTAGTGAAAAAATAATGCTCTTATATTTTTATTCTTGTAATTATAACATGTTACAATTTTATGATATATTTTTTTATGAGACCTTTTGTTTTGTCTTCCGAGTTTTTTTAGTCTTCAGGTTTGCATTGACATAATGTTGACAATCTTCAGGTTTGAATTGCCATAATGTTGGCAATCTTTGTTTGAATTGATATAATGTTGGCAATCTTTTTGTTTGAATTGACATAATGTTGGCAATCTTGGGGTTTGAATTGACATAATGTTAGCAATCTTTGTGTTTGAATTGACATAATATTGGCAATCTTGGGGTTTGAATTGACATAATGTTGGCAATCTTTGTGTTTGAATTGCCATAATGTTGGCAATCTTTGTGTTTGAATTGACATAATGTTGGCAATCTTGGGGTTTGAATTGACATAATGTTGGCAATCTTTGTGTTTGAATTGCCATAATGTTGGCAATCTTTGTGTTTGAATTGACATAATGTTGGCAATCTTGGGGTTTGAATTGACATAATGTTGGCAATCTTTGTGTTTGAATTGCCATAATGTTTGCAATCTTTGTGTTTGAATTGACATAATGTTGGCAATCTTTGTTTGAATTGACATAATGTTGGCAATCTTTAGGTTTGAATTGACATAATGTTGGCAATCTTTGGGTTTGAATTGACATAATGTTGGCAATCTTTGTGTTTGAATTGCCATAATATTGGCAATCTTGGGGTTTAAATTGACATAATGTTGGCAAACCTATATCTAAATCTGTTTTATCGTATTGTTTTAATTTATTTTAGTGAAGTCAAAATTGCTCAGAGCACATAAACAATAATATTGTATAGACCAATCTGAGATTGTGTGATTTTGTAACATGGGGATAATGTTCTATTTTTTTTATCAAGGCTCATATATTTGTTTGGATAATATGTGGAATTAGAAATATACATTTTTTTTTAGTGAATGTTCTCTATTTAACTAAAATTAATGTTTATTCAAACTGTATTCTTGCCAAACAGGTAAATATTTGTTCATATTTTAAGATGTTGAAAAACACATGAACAAATAAGTTATATATCACTATGCATTTTTCCTGTGACAAATTATACTAAAATACTGTTGTGAACTATCGTAATCCATTTCATAAAAAAAAAGAAAATCATTTCAGGCTACAAGGTATTATAAAAAAAAAAAAACAAATATAAATCAAAAAAACATTTTTTATTTTGTTTATAAAAAATACAATGTGATTGAAGCATTATTGATGGAACAAAATAGTAGAATACAATTGTTGGAATGACAATAATATTTTCACATTGTAGTTGTGAGTATATTAATTTAAGTAGTCAAAATGGATAGTAAACTTCGCAAATGTATTAGTGGACGCCATTCTGATCTAAAGGTCAGTCTTACAAAAATTAGAAGCTTAAAAGTTCGTTAAATTTGGTACATTCACCTAGGGCGTTATGTCTATGTAATTCAAAAATATTTCACGTGATCGAATTATTTTGTTATTTTTATTTTAATAAATTAGAGGCGGCTTTCTTTCAAAATTTAACAATAAAATATATAATGATCTATCTATCACTTGACCACACATTCTTGTTATCAATACAAGAATACGCACTTTACTTCTTTCTAGAATAAAACAAAAATCTATTATGAACTAATTGTAACTAGGCCGCTATTTCTCCATTTTAAAATCCACATTTTTCTTCATAAAGTTTCCCGTCCATAATGACCACAATCGCTAAACTTCTATAATCTATCTCTCAGCCGAAAGTTTGGTGATCTAATCCTTTTGCCTATCCACGAACTTTCGCAAAACAAGTTTGGTTTTAAATAGCTCGGAATAATTTTTTCTTTATTGTTATAAATAAACGAAGTGTCAACACTATTTAATACTTCTTAAAACACTAGAAGTTTCTCGAGTTAATTATTATTTTTTATAACTGAATACATCTCGCGATGGAAGCAATTAAAACCGTAATCTATGCGCGCTTATTTCGATGAACGAGTACGCGAACAAAATAGCGGGAATGAGAAACAAAATTTTTGTTTATAAGTACTTGAATTTACACTTTAAAAACGTTGAACGCCAATTTTCCACACGTGAAATGCTGCTTGCCAGGCATAAACGAAAGGATTTTCTGCACCGTATAGTCACTGGTGATGAAAAATGGATTCACTATGATAATCCAAAAAGGAAGAAATCATGGGGACCCTCTGGCCATGCTTCAACATCTACGGCTAAGCCAAATATTCATGGAAAATGAATATTTGGCTTAGCCATAGATGTTGTGTATTTGGTGGGATCAGCTTTTGGTGTTGTGTATTATGAGTTGTTCAAACCGATCGAAACCACTGCTGGAGCTGTCTACCGAACACAATTGATGAGATTGAGTGCTCGACTCAAGGAAAAGCATGCCCACTACTCAAGTAATCCAGTAGGCCCGCTGGGTGGACAAAATAGGTACGCAAACAGCGATTATGTGGCAGCAATGCGCAAAGGACAGGATTTCTTGGAAACAACTTGGGGAGGCCTATATCCTGCAGTGGATGAATGTAGGCCAATGGTAATAATTAATAATATAACTATTTGTTAAATGACCAAATGAGAGATACAACAGGATACACTTAACAAATGCTCTTCGAACTGCAGAGAGAGGAGTCATTAAGGACTATCACTGCTCAGTCATGTAGCCATATCTCAGCTATACGACAGGATGGATTAAATACATACCATTATGCCATATCCCTTGCTGGATAGGCAGAGATCTCTCAAACTTTTATATCCAAGCACACAACTTTCGCCTCCTCTACATTCATACATCTCGTCATTCACAATTTTCTATTATTCACACTTCTTACTTTACCTTCTTCCAAAATCTGGTCTATTTCATCCAGCCACGTTTTCCTCGGTCTACCTCGTCCACATACCTTACAATTCTGACTTGTATATTTCTTAAGTCATTCATTCTATCTACATGTCCAAACCATCTTCAAGTTCCTTTCTCTATCTCACGTAAAATATTTATTTTATCCATGCACTGATTTCTAATGTCTTCATTTCAACATTGACACTTCACACAGGTATTCATTTCAACATTGACACTTCACACATTAGGTAGTTCATCGATCCCTTTACTAAAAAAACCATTCGGACGGGAATCAATAAAATCTTTGAAGTCGGTTTGGACTGCCCCATCGGAGTTGAATTTTTTCCCTTGCAAGAAGTTATCCAAATTTCGAAAAAAATAGTAATCTGTTGGGGCAAGGTCCGGAGAGTACGGTGGATGTCTTAGACATTCCAATTGAAGCTCTTCTAATTTGGTAGCCGTCTGTTGTGCAGTGTGTGGTCTAGCGTTATCATGAAGCAGCAGTGGCCTAGAGCGATTAACCAGCCTCGGTTGTTTAGCAGCTAGCTTTTCCATCATGGTTTGCAGTTGCTGACAAGACATCTGCCGTAATCGTCTGGCCAGATTTAAGAAAGCTGTAGTGAACGACACCAGCACTAGTCCACCAAACGCTCACAAGTAACTTTTTTGGAGTCAATTTTCGCTTGGGGCATGGTTTGGCTGGTTCGGCAGGGTTCAGCCATTGCGATGAGCGCTTCCGATTATCATACAGGATCCACTTTTCATCACAGGTAATGATTCGATTCAAAATCCTTTCATTATTGTGCCGGTTGAGTAATGCAACGCAGCAGTCAACGCGCGTTTGTTGATTTGCTTCACTCAATTCGTGAGGTACCCACCTTTCAAGCTTTTTCACCTTCCCAATTTGCTTCAAGTGGATTAAAACAGTTTTATCACTAATACCGCAGCCTGCAGCTAACTTGGACGTGGTTTGCGATGGATCCGCTTCCACAATAGCCTTCAATTCTTCATTATCAACTTTGGTCTCCGGCCGTCCACGGGGCTTTTTCTGCAGGTCGAAATTTCCAGAACGAAAACGTTGGAACCAAAAACGCACTGTGTTTTCTTTTGCGGCACCGTCGCCATACACATCATTAATCCTTCGAGCCGTTTCTGCAGCACTGGTGCCACGGTGGAACTCGTACTCGTAAATAACGCGATATTTCAAGTTTTCCATTTTGTAAACTGAGTGACGCAAAGAAAAAAAACAATTGAGGAAAAAACAAATGAATTATAATTTTCGAAACACAAATACTTGAGTAAATAGCTGCATAAATTTTAATTTGGAATTCCTAACCAAAGAGAAGATATTTGAGATCAAAGTTGCCAGTACGGCAAAACGCCAATTTCATATGTAAGGACCTAATATTAAGTGAGATAAAAAATAAAATATAATCTACTATTTTTTTGCCAAAATATGCGGGATTAAAAAGGGTTAAATGATAATGAAAAATTTTGCAACAAGAAAAGTTTGAATATTGTTTAATTTATTGTCAACTTGCCTAGACAATAAATTTAAAAAACGTACGAAATTCCTTGCTATTTAAAAAGAAATTTTTGTTATTTATAAAATACACAAAACTTATTATTCCACGTTATTTCAGGTACTTTATGACTAGAAGGGAGAATAAATCTTGCAATATTCCATAAATATCTCGAATCAATCAAAATAATTAGAGATTCATAGAAAATAAATAGCATAACATGAACCACATTAATGCCCACTAAACATGATGCTATCCATTCAATTTATATCTGTGATAGCTTCTTCTCAAATAATGACTGCGAACTTTTAAATATAAAGGAGTATATGCCAGTGTCAAGTGATGTTAAGTGATTCAACAAGTCTGGGTTCCAATCGCAATCGAACCTGCAACATCCAGTTTGAGAGACAAGCGTCTTACCAACTAGACCACAGAGGTCATCATTCAGAAATAAAATTAAATTACAGTAGAACGCCAATTATCTGGAACTCAATTATCCGTGAGTTGAATTAACCATTGTATTCTGTAGTATAATATTTAGCCATATAAAGTAAGGACCTAAACTGTTATAAAACCTATGGTTTACATTATGGCAGTGTTTCCCCGTGTCCACACCGACACGAAAATATGTGGATCCAATGTAACTGCTGCAGTATGATACCAGCATTTAGTGGTTGTATCCATCAAACATTGAGATAACTTGTTCGTATACTCATCTTGTATAACAACTTTTATCTATTAGGAGTACAAATTAGATCGGTCCGTTTCCAGAAGATGGTTCTGGTTGTTATGAATGGTTCATAGTGACAGCCGATTTTGACGGTTTCCGAGAGGTTAGACATCTGCCAATAATATTCAGTTTATATCGCTTTGAGTTTCATGCAAAAACCTTGTTTTGTACAGTGTTGAAAATGTCGAATTTTGTGTTAACCAAGCAGCATTTGCGGGAGGTTTTAATTTTCTGCTCTAATTGGAAGAAAAGTGCAGCTGAAGCCCATCGAATGCTTGTCGAAGTTTATGGTGATGCTGCTCCAACTGACAAATCATGTAGGGAATGGTTTCGACGTTTCAAGGATGGAGATTTCAGCGTCGAAGACAAGCCTCGCTCTGGACAGCCAAAAAAATTCCAGGATAAAGAATAAGAGGCATTACTCGAAGAAGATCAGAGTCAAACGCAAGAGGAGCTTGCAGAATCATTGGGAGTGACTCAACAAGCCGTTTCCGTACGATTGAGAGCCATGGGAATGATTCATAAAAAAGGAAATAGGGTGCCTTATGAACTGAAACCGAGAGACTTTGAAAGGCGATTTTTCACTTGCGAGCAGCTGATTCAAATGCAACAAAGAAAAGGTTTTTTGCATCGGATTTTAACTGGAGATGAGAAGTGGATATTCTACGACAACCCCAAGAAGAAAAAATACTACGCTAAGCCCGGTCAATCGTTGCCATCAACCTCAACATCAGCAACAAAACAGAACATACATGGTTCGAAGATCATGCTCTGCATCTGGTGGGACCAAAGGGGTGTTGTTTACTATGAGGTGCTGAAACCTGGTGATTCCATTACGGGCGATTGGTATCGGCTACAATTATTTCGTTTGAGCCGTGCATTGCGAGAAAAATGGCCGGAATACGAGCAAAGACATGATAAAGTTATTCTTCTTCATGACAACGCTCGGCCTCATGTCGCAAAAGTCGTAAAAAAATATTTGGAAACGATCAAATGGGATATTTTACCGCACCCGCTGTATTCCCTAGACATTGCTCCTTCTGATTACTGGTTGTTCCGAAGGATGCAGCACAATTTGGCAGGTCACCGGTTCACTTTTTTCGTAGAAACCGAAAATTGGCTTCAAACTTGGATCGCCTCAAAAGACGAGTCATTTTTTCGAGATTGAATTCGAAAATTACCTGAGAGATGGGAAAAAGTAGTAGCCAGCGATGGGCAATACTTTAATTTATCTGTTCATTCATTTTGTTTAGAAATAAATGCATTTTTTAACACAAAAAAACGGACCCAACTAATTTGTACACCCATTATAGCATTTCAACTCTGAAAATGACGAACAAAATAAAAAGTTTATTTGGATTAACTGTGTTTTTTCAATTACCCGGGCTCGAGTGTCCCGCAAATAATCGACACTCGACTGCATTATTTTTAACCCATATTGATGTTTAGAGGACATAACTTGACACTTGCTTATACTTCATCAAATAAAAGCGGATCACAACCATTTTCCAAAAGAGATTTTATTTTTCAAAAATATATTTCCAACAATCATTGTATCCAAGATTACCAAATCTATGCGATTCATATACTCTTCGATATAGCATCTGTGTTCATTGGTCAAAATCTGACTTGTTCAAAATTATATACCATATTTTAGTTACAGGACTTATATCACTCTGTGATTCCAATAAATTTTGACATGTCCAATTAACTAAATATAAATAAAAACTTGTATATATTTAAGAAACTGTTTCAAAAATATTTATGAATTAAAATGCAAAATCTTCGATTCAGTTTTACCAACTTTAAACTTAACAGAATTTGACCTATAACCAACATTTTTTTTACATGTGTTTTGCTTAGCAATTAGAAATAAAACCAGGTATAATAAATTAAGAAAATAACTTATATTATACTAAAACATCTGAACCATGTTATTGAAAGCAAGACATGTGCAGAAAAAGACTGCATGGACCAACATGAATTAAACTATTTCAAATCAATTTTATTCATATTATAATTATATTACAGTAGAACCTCGATTATACAGATCGGACAGGATAAATGAAAATACAAAAATATTCAAGAAAAGAAGCAGTTTCACAGCGTATAATAAACCTAGACTCAATTACGAGGATAGCAGCTCAGATGAAGATGTCTGCGAGTGGTCAAATTGTGATGCGAACAAATTGAGGATTTACCTAAAGGTTAACGAGACCATGAAGACAATGAGGGATTGCCGAGAGGAAGAATATTGGTCCTACATATTTTAAGCTTTTCAATACTTAAAGTGGTTTGAGACAGAGAGAATTAACTCAAGACAACTTATGCGTCTTAAAATTATATGCGATTTGGCAGGTACAAAAAGGATAGCTTATCTTTAACCCTTCCCTTACGGTGATAAAAATAATACGCGTGCTCCGGTGTTGGGTAGTGAGTACGCAATCAAAAATTAGCGTTAAATCGGAAAAATAAGAACATTCATAGATAATCCCCTTAATTAATTATAATTGAAGTTAAAAATTATAATAATTGAGATTTATTTGCTGAAAACATTAAAAAACCATCTGAAAACATTAAAAACGCTCACGGAACGGGCGTACGTCTAACCTATTTGCAAGCCTAGAAGCTACTAGTGGCGCGGAACGTCAGTCGCATACCCCGGCGCTTACGCCTTTGCTTGCGACGTTGAGACAATTTTCAGCTCCTCGCAATTCAGTCTAGTATGCAAGAGTGAGATGCGAATATAGTGTCGCGCTTCCCGCATACTATTCACCTATCGTCAAGACGAGGCACTCGCAGCGTTTAAATATGAATTTATTTTCGATCTTTACAAAACACCTCGATGTAGTCGATAAATTCTGATTATTATTAATATTATTTTTTAAATCAATGCGTAAATATATTATGGAGGAATACCTAAAATCTTAACCTTGTATTTATAATATTTATAGAGATATTGATGGTTATTAGAAGCAACGTGTAGAAGATACCCAACACAGGGAAGGAAAGGTTAAGAAAAAGTCTATAATTGAAGTTCTAATAAAAAAATATTCTCTGTAGGTTTGTATTGAATTTACATTTGTTATTTGATGATGTATTAATTTTCCATACAAATTATTAATAATTAGTAGTTACTTGATAACATTGTGTAATAAATTTTTATCCTCTCGACAAACTACAATAGATTTTTCGTTATACGAACCACCTTCATCCTCATTTAGTTTGGATAATCAAGATTCTACTGTTCTTAATATTAAAATGAAACTGAATCAACTTTTGACTAAACTACGATGATGGAGATTTCTTTCCTCTTTTTTGTTATAGAGATAAAATATAAATAATCAGTTAACGGTTTGGACATTTCTCAACACACAAAGTGCAAAGTTTCAGGAAGGGAATATACCATAAAAACATGATCCCTATCCAATATGACTTTATAAGTTTATAACTTTGAAAACATTTTGAGATATTAAAAAAAAAAATTTAACACTTTCATAAAAATAAGGCAACCAGGAAAAAATCAAAATGATCGTAATTTTGGTTACTAGAAATTCTTGAAAAATGCGTCGGTTTTTCAAAACAAACCCTATTGGAATTATAATTCTGTATCATTATTTCAACATAATAATCTTGATATCTGTCCAAACATCAGAGGATATGCTGCCCTCATAAGCAAAAACGCAGCTAATGGCAAAAGTTAAGTTTTGAGAAAACTGCACTTTTATGTTTTTCATTGCTGCTTAAAAATGTCGTGGTTCATAAACAAAAAAGCAGTAAAATGTGATTCATAAGCAAAAACGCAGCAAACGCATAGGCACTCGCTGTCTTTTTGCTTATGAATAACATTTTATTGTTTTTTTTGCTTAGAAAAACCTAGTATTTTGTAAAATTAAAAAAAACATTGTGTCGATTTTTGTGTTGAAATAAATGGTTTTATGTATTTTTTTATGGATCATGGTTCAGAATTAGATATGGAATATTGCCTAATACTTTATTAAATTTTTTCCCATTAGCTGCGTTTTTGTTTATGACGGCAGTATACTAGCGGGGTGCTATTGGACCAGTGTCATCTATTTATCATGAAAGTATAAAAAAAATTTACTTATGCTTAAAATAATAATTAATGACATATGAAAAATCTGGAGAAATAACTTTCTAAGCCACTTTATTGTCACAAAATATCCTAGAATACATAAATTACAATTATAAAAAAAAAACCTATTTAATTATGTATTTGGTATTTGATTGTATTCTAGTCTATTTTCTCTACAAAATATTTACGTGGCATACAGTTTTATTCTCACAGACTATTTATAAATCTGATATAATAGATTGTCCGGAAAGCAATTTTGTATTATTATGTTAAATTTAAATGCGAGATTCCACCAAATGCTTGTGGATGTTGGTTTTAAATATTTTCAGTACATCAGCAATCTCTTATATTGTAGAATGTTGGTTATTCTCAGCCTTAATTTGGACATCAAAGATAATCGGCTTTCCAGAGCGAACACTATCTTTATGTATCGTATCACTGTAGTTCGGAAATTCTAGGATGAGTCCTGTGACAGCTCACAAATTTGCCCCTATACAACCTTGTAACGATGTTCAGTAATTTTAATTATTTTATCAACTTTAATATAAGCCTCAATTCTAATAAATAGAAAGTTATTTAGGTAAATACATTACATAAGGTTGTTTTGGGGGAAATTTGTGGGCTGTCACAGGACTCATCCTAGAATTTCCGAACTATAATATAGATATTTTTTAAACTATATTTATCACACGCTTACTACATTATCGCCATACACTGTACACATTTTCCTTTAGTTAATGTTGCATTTGTGCCGCTTTTGAGTTCGTAAAATGCACCAAGCACGAAAAAAACAACTTATTTTGTTGTATTGCATAACACTTTTTGTTTTAAATATGGGCTTCAACAGTAATAGAACCCGCAACTTCCACATTAGAAGGCAGGGATCTTATCAACTAAGTACAATCTTCAAAATGACAAAAAAAAAACACTCAAGCAGTTTGGGTAAACAATGGCTGAAAAGATGCGCTAAACTATTACCTTTTATAATAATATACATTGGAATGAAGTTAGCAATGAAAATTTCATCCTAATGACATCTATCCGAGAAATACGAAACTACTTTCCAGACAACCCAATAAACACAGTACAGTAATCCCCCTCTTATCTGCGTAATCACGGTTGAAAAATATTAAATGGAAAATCTCAAAGTATTGTCAGAAGTCACAATTTCTATGTTACTCAATACAACACGATATTTTGAGACAGTGACCACATTCACATAACTTTTTTACAGGATATTGTTATAATCTATTTTATTATTAGTTATTGCTGTTAATCTTTTACGGTTCCCAATTTATAAATTAAACTTTATTATCATAAGGTTGATAAAAATAGTATTATTACGTTTTCCGTAAAAAAATCTAATAGTGTTGCAATATTCTGAAATCTCCATTAAATGAGCGATTTTTTAAAGTAGTATTCGCCCTGAACAATTTTTTTTTACCACAGAAGGCCAAAGTTTAGCGTGAAAATTTTAATTAAAGTTTTTTTTATTTTTCAAGTAATTCTTTTGTACACCCCTAATAATTTTGGAAACCATTTTGTATGCGATAGATAAGGCTACTATTCAAAAGTATTTCACGATAAAAAAAAATTACGAAAATGGTGATTTGTACACAACGCAGCAAAAAATCCGATGCAAGGTAGGGATTTTACGAAATTTTACAAAAGTCCGAATAACTTAAAAACGGTAAGGTCAAGTTTTGATATTCTGGTAGGTCTTGACCCAATCTATCATCACCCTAAATATGATTCACTCAATATAGGACATCCCTGTATATACCCACAGTTTTAGACATCCACTGGGGGTCTTGAAATGTATCCCTACAGATAAGGGGGAGTTTACTGTAATTTTAATCAAGAAAAAATATTTCTAACAATTATAAAACCTTTATTTCAAAGTGCTTATTAGAAATATTACATGCATTATGCAAATACATAAACTGAAAAATTCTTAAACATGATGAACACAAAGTAATAGAAAAAACTGTTAATTATGTACAAAAAATGTATCCAATTCATAAATATATATCATCTGGTTATATGCACTGTGATACAGCAAAATAATGCTTGTGACATGCCAAAAAATTAAGAAAACCTCAGAATAAATTTATTTTTTCATTACAAAAAAATTGCAATCACTTTACATAAGCCAGATTATGGGGAGTGAAAGAAAAAGACCAGATAATTAACGGAAAAAAATAACAAATTTATTTCAGCAACTCCGTAAGAAACTAAAATGTAATATACAGTGGAACCTCGGTTCTCAGACATATTGTTTTGATTCAAATTCAAAAGTTTAAGATGAGAAATTTTTGAGAACCGAGGTTCCACTGTATAGTATATGATATTACATCAATTAATATATACATTCTGTGGAAAAAAATATACAGTAAATTTTAATAAAAATAGGATTTTTGTATACATCAGGATTCTGAATCAAATTCGAAGGAGTTTCGACTTTTAAATTGAGAAATATCTTGGAAATAATAAAATGTTAGTTACCAATTTACCAGAATCCTATCAATGATATATGATCAAAATAAGTCACTTAATGTGTGATAAGAAGAAAAAAAACAACTATATTCGTTAATAATAAACAATAAAAACCATATTTAGAGTTTAAAAAAATTTATTATAAGATAAAACAATTATATTTAGAAAAAATCAGTGTAACTTTTTTATGAATAGAGATTGTGTTATAAATGTGGAAGTACTTTCTCGAATTTATAAGGACTGAGTGCTTAAAACTGTGAACGTTCACAAGTTGTATTTCAGTGACATTACGAGAGACACAAGATACATTTTTATGAATAGAGATTGTGTTATAAATGTGGAAGTACTTTCTCGTATTTATAAGGACTGAGTGCTTAAAACTGTGAACGTTCACAAGTTGTATTTCAGTGACATTACGAGAGACACAAGATACATTTTTATGAATAGAGATTGTGTTGTAAATGTGGAAGTACTTTCTCGTATTTATAAGGACTGAGTGCTTAAAACTGTGAACGTTCACAAGTTGTATTTCAGTGACATTACGAGAGTATTGTAAAAGTACTCATATTTTTATGATTCCTATTGTTTTCAATCGCCGTGTGTTAGCATTTTGAAATAATTTTGCACAGGAACATTTTTTCTGCAGGATATGCAATAAATTAATAATTTCTTAGAATTTTGTATGTTCAGTTCAATCCAATCCATCGCCCACACTGTTACGGGGACAAAATAAGTCCCCGATCAGCGCAATTTACACTAGAAGGTGGTGACCAGTGTGAAAAGACCAGTGGCAATGATTTTTTAATAGATTCGTAAGTCCATCCAACAAAATAGGTTCATAGACTTCAAGATTCACAACTACATAAGGTAATCGGAAAATTTCAACAACTTTTTTTAATTTCGCAATTGTATACTCACCGAATCAATAAACCAACTATGTTATCATGAACCACCTTTTATTTATTTTTGACCCGCGGTTCCATAGACAACTAAGGTAGTTTATTGACGTTCACGTTACTTACACCGTATTTCATTACTAAGATAGATATAAGATAAAAGCAAAATCATAATAATAAATAATATGTATTCTTTTACCTTCAGTTTCTGTTCTCGTTTTACGAAATACGTGTCATTTTTTTAGCCCAACAGTGCGCATCACTAATTTTTGAAATGCCACAATAAAATATTTCAAATCATACAACTATAATTATTACAAGGACTATAGTTTTCTTGTTGGAATTCTTTTTAGTGGTTATCTATTTCGAAAATATGTCTCCTGAAGTACACATTGTATCAAAAATTTGGCACTGTAAAATAGTTAACACCCTGAAGCAACTCACTGCCTAGAGCCGGGCCGGGCCTTGATCTCAAAAAGTGTCCACCCCAAGTTTTATTCAATTGTTGATAAATTTGTATTCAGTTGATAGCTAATATGGTGAAGTTTCAATCCAAATGTCTGCAGTTAAAATCCATGGTGATCTATTTACATGTCTTCTTATAATTGTACTGTGACTGTGTTATACTTAATTTTACACAGTACAACTTGGCAAATTGTACTGTGACTGTGTTATACTTATAATTGTACTGTGACTGTGTTATACTCAATTTTACACAGTACAACCTGGCAAATTGTACTGTGACTGTGTTATACTTAATTTTACACAGTACAACCTGGCAAATTGTACTGTGACTGTGTTATACTCAATTTTACACAGTACAACCTGGCAAATTGTACTGTGACTGTGTTATACTTAATTTTACACAGTACAACCTGGCAAATTTATTGTATAATGGTATTTTCTTAAAACCAACTAGAAAAGCATTAAAAAAACTTAACGGATGCCTTTTTATACCTTCAGGAATCCACCCAAAATCCCCAGGCTTAAGATCAACATATTTATATTGGTGCTGTCAATATTTTGAATGCGGCTCGGAGAAAATATTGTTTTTAGCAATGTTAATCAAGTCATTGGATTTAAAACCACTGGAATCAGTATATAACTCACTGTTATAAACTTATTAGTAATAATTCTAAACCAGAGCGTGACATTTTTTGTTATTTTGAGTTCTATCGAGAATCGAACCCAAACACATCTGGAAAACGAGCGTTTTGTCTACTAGGCCATGGAGATCATCAATGGTGTAGTTGTATGAACAGAACAGTAACTGAAAAATCTCTACTTTTAAGATGGAACAAACTGGCCATATTTACTTATATTCACCTGATCATGACTAGCATAATGTGATGTCATAAAGTTGAAAAAAAAATCTATGAAATTATATCACTAAGGTCCAAAAGTTACCGGCCTAACAAGTTTAGTGCATGCGTGGACAGATAACATGTCAACTACGACCACCTTATAGTCTGGAAATGTTACAGTTAAAATTTGATACATCTACACTCTGTAGTATGTCAACTAGAGCCTATTGAAGGCATGTTTTTTTGTTATATTCAGAAATATAAAAAAATAAAAATCGCGCGGATATCAAGTTTCTTTCAAAAGTAAATGCTGTCTTCAGAGAAGTTTCCAATAGTATAGTCAGTATCTAAACTTAGTTTAATTCTGACTATTCCGTTCTTTTGAAAGAAATTCGAAAACCATGCAATATCCAATTTTTAACATTTCAGAACATAATGAAACCACATATCACAAAGATTAGCGTTAAATGTTCCTAACAATTACACTAGACTGCGCCGGCAAGAACTGTTCTCAATAACATATGCAAGAACAGGTCTTCCAGCCGCTATGCCTGTTGGAAGGGTCTTAACTCTTTTGAACGTGACTGTTTCGGATATTGACATATTTCACATCACATTACCAAAAGCAAAAGTAAATTTTCTTCTAAGATTGAGCGCGTTAGAAAGCACTCATCAACACATTTAAGTGACTTTGAATATATGCGTGTATGTTTGTGTGTATACTATATGTATGCATACAAATAATTTTTTTATTTTATATAATTTTTTTCAATGTTAACATTTTTTGTATTTTTCAATGTAATTGGGTTAAGCCTGTATTGAGAAAATAAATAAATAAATATCTTCTATTGATTAGTCGATATGCTACGGAGGGTAGAGGAATAAAAATTTAACAATAACACCACCTGACCATGCAATAGATGTGGTATTACTCCATTAATGCTCTAATTTGTTCAAGCTGGAAACTTTTAGACCTTATTGGTAAGTACAATCAGCCCGAATGAGTCTGGTAAGCGAAGGTACTAAGTCTCTATTGTAGTTATTTCTTCTCTAATCTTCTCAGTGAACATATTCAAACTGGCGGACACATCATTTGTGTTATAAACAATACTCGTCTCGTTGTTAACAGATGTAAAAAAAGAATTTATGAAATACATTTAAAAACTAATCCAAAAGGCTTTTTTAAAACGTCAAAAGTACTGAGCATCAGGTATACACATATATCATTTGAAAATAAAAAGATTAAGAAGGGTGTTAGCATAGTGGTTAACATGCTTACTCAGCACCCAGGAGTTCCAGGTTTGATTCTCGACAAGTACCCGTCTGTTTTTACTCGTAGGACAGTTTTCATCTAAATGTATTACTCGTATTACATTGGCACTGACAACCCTTAGAGAGTGACAGGTGTTATGAAATAGCACTACATAAGTTTCCAGGCTTTTTAAGACACCTTGAAGTGACTTTCGGTTACTAAATGGTGCTAGAAAATTAAGTATATCGTTGGCATAACTATAAGAACACGTAACTTCATATGAGTAACTTTACAGGAGAGAGAAAAAATATCACAGTTTGTCCTATGTAAACTTAAACATTGTTTTTTTAAATTTATCTGATTGATAAAGACATTGTTTTTTTTATCAACCAGATATGTTTAAAAAACAATGTTTAAGTTTACATAGTACAAACTGTGACGTTTTCTCTCTCTCGAATATGGAGTTACGTGTTCTTATAGTTAGGCCAACGAAATGTAAACTTTAATTTGATCTTCAAGACACAGCATGTAAGGAACAAGACATAAAAATTGTAAATGAGGCAAAACTACACTATTTTTAAGTTTCAGAGTTATGCATGGAAAATGCGCTGGCTGACCTAGAGAAACTGGAAAAGCAGAAGGATGGGGGAGGAAACCCGATAAGAGCAGTGAAGAGGAATCATTCTGGAGGCAAGAGTATTACAAGAGTTGTAAGTAATGACATTTTATAGTTGTTGAAACATGAATTGAAGAAATGAACTATTTTATAAGAGCGGTATTTGCTTTGCATTTTCGAACTAAGAATAATCAAACAATACCACACCATTCAATGGATATTTTTCTACCCTGAAACAATTGATCAAACAACGAATCCATTATTTTCATTAACAAACATGTCTATGTGGAAAATTCAGTGTCAACATTAAAGTCTGTTTTTCAAACGAAACAATGATTTATAGATTCTTTACATTTGCTTTGACTTGTTCATTTATTCAAACTTGCGTATATTTTTTTATTTCATATAAAAAAAAGAAATCTTTGGTTTAATTAATTTATGATAGAATATATCAAATCAGAACACGAATAATTTGTCTTCAACTTAAATCAGAAGAATGCAGTTACATAATTTATCTTCAACTTAAATCAGAACGAGAATGCAGTTACATAATTTATCTTCAACTTAAATCAGAACGAGAATGCAGTTACATAATTTATCTTCAACTTAAATCAGAACGAGAATGCAGTTACATAATTTATCTTCAACTTAAATCAGAACGAGAATGCAGTTACATAATTTATCTTCAACTTAAATCAGAACGAGAATGCAGTTACATAATTGAACTTGAATGAACAATAATGCAGTCACATCGTTTATCATGAACTTATTGCCTGTATCATTGATCTCGGGCAATTTCTTGGATGTATATATGCAAAAATGGATTAAACTCATAAAACACATTATTAAGAATATCAAATCAGAATGTCTCATTCATATAACTGAGAAAATATCCAGTGTCCATTACATGTGATTTTATGATTAAATTCAGACTTCAAAAACTAAAAATATATTTATCAGATCTTATATTATCCAACTATCTCTTAACCCTTTCCGGTCTACAAAAAAAAAAAATGTTCCATCAGGTCCACAAAAGATTTACAGAATTACAGGGTAAAACAATACATCCAGGTTGTTTTCAATAAAACTATATTTATGTTCACAAGGTTGTTTTTAATAAAACTATATTTATGTTCACAAAAAAATGTCGAATGACATTCGACATAGGACTCACTGGAATAAAGTCGATGTCGAATGACATTCGACATAGGACCGGAAAGAGTTAAAAGAGGTAAAATGTGGGTTATGCCTAATTTGCATTAAAACATCCGAGTTTATAAGAAATATTTTCCTAAATATACATATTTGAACTTAAAATTACAAAAAACCAATTCTGATATACAATTTTCTGAACCAAAAATATACATATTTTAATAACAATAAATTGTCTATTTATTATACAGAAAATATGAATTCATATTCTTTATTCCTACAGCTTCCAATATACACCTTTCACCATGAGATTGTAAAAAATATACGATATGTTGGCTTTGAAAATGAAATTTGCTGATTTAAAAATTGTCTTAGTAGTGAATTTTTCATAATTCAATCCAAACCAGGACGGCTCCTTTTGCATAAACTATTCTAGTATTTTCTAAAGCAATAATTGTAATGTACCACATATGGAAAACTAATACCACACGTCCTTCACAAGTGCTTCTTAGATGTTCATAACATGTTATCGAGACCTTGGTATCCAGAAATTTTATTTTTATTTAATTAGACTATACAACTTATCAATTAGTAATTTTAAATCATTTTACTCCTCAGGACTAATATCAGTGTTTTCTTTATTGATTAAAATCCTTAAACTGTTATTTTAAAGTAAAATAAATTAACTATGTACCATATGTCATCAACAATAATTATTGTTGATCAAATTGAACGGTACTAAGTACAAACCTAGCTAAATATTGTAAAATGAAAAGTTATTTGAGGGATTTTAATATAATTGAACATATAAAGTTAACTAGAGAAATATAAAAGTTATTACCACTAAAAGTTTTTACAAAAATATAGCAACTCTAACCAAAACAATTAATTATATTATTTATAGTTAAGGCATTAACATTATGGAGGTTTAAAGATATTGTAATTTGTTTTATCAAACACCATTTATTTCACTTTTTGTAACGGTATAACCCTACCGGTTTCGATGATGAGGTGAAAGCCTTGAAACCGGTAGGGTTGTACCGTTACAAAAAGTGGAATAAACAGTGTTTGATAAAACAAATTACAACAATTATTTATATTCGGTCCAGTTTGAATTAAGTATTTTTAACAAATAATAACCCCAAAACTACAATCAATTCATTATTTTTTTCTTCATAACAAACTCTTGATTAAGCAAATATTAGTGAGAAATGCTGCCCTGAATATTTCGTGGGACAAATAAAAAATATGATACCACTTTTTTTTCTCAATACCACCTAAATCTAATTTCATCCATTTATCGCTAACTTTTGACCCACTTTATGCACGAAATAGTTTTTGACTTCCCAGAAATTTATTTAATATTACTCGTAAGTTTTCCTCAGTGGTACAAACTTTATACTTTAAAAAACACATATTTTCACTACTTCACCGTTTACAATTGTTTTACTACACAAACATATCACAATATTCAACTAGCGTACTAAGTAAAATTCGTATTAAACTATATATTGACCACTTAAGACGCAACGAGTCGTACTGATCTTCACTATCCCAAATGACGTTCGCAAGATTCATCCTTTACACTATTTTAATGACAACACTATAATAACACACGATTGCCAAATATATTTTACCTGTAATTTTACAAGGCGTTCAGTAAAAACTATGCATATTATCTTCTGCTTTATTAACCGGTTCACTGCCACGAGCGCGTTGACGCGCTCTCCGATTCAGTGCTCGCCAGGCCGGCCATACAAAATGAACGCGTAAACGCGCTCTCCTTTGAGCTTGTCGCAAGCCAATATCAAATCCAATTGTAATAATTTATAAATTATAACACATAGGGACATCTATTGGGATGATCAAAAAATACTTAAATATTACAATTTACCGATATTATCAAACTTACAGTCATCTTTCTAAAAGCTTTCACTGACAGTCAATACGTGTCTCTGATACAGGGTTACCGACTACAGTTTTTTGCGACGTAATTGCGATGATTTATAACGACTTCGTTTGTAGTTTTGTTCAATGGTTGATTTTTTACTTTTGTGCGTTATTTTTGTTAATTTTTCAAAGTATTTATTTACAAAGTGTGTTTTCATGTATTCTTTGGTTATTGGCGGTAGTTTTGCGGCATAATACGACATTTATATAGACTTTTTACAGTTTTATTTTATAGTTTATTTACCTTTTGCGCTTTATTATACATCATACAGATAATTTGTTGATTTTAGTTTACAAAGTATATTATATAATATTCCACTATATTTAAAAGTAAATGTGTTTTCTGTGTCAAGTTGTGACAACCCTGACATTTTGTGAATATTTAAACTGTGTTTTTCTGAGTGAACGGCAGCTCAAACACCCCACGGTGTATATATTTAGTAAATTTTCATAATATTCTTTATATCTGTACACAAAAAATATAAATTTTTTAGGTTTTATTTTTGTTGAAAAAATCACGGCCTGCTGGGTACGGCCATACTAATAACTTCCCGCACTTAAAGGGTTAAAGTTTGTTTTATTTAGCGTGAAATGGTTAAAAATACAATCTTGTTATTTCAAGTGATTCCGATTCAGAAAGTAATCAATCAACACTAAAAGCAACTAGCATATCTAATTTATAATTTTAAAAAGCACATAATTAAATTATGAATATGAATATCTCATATACCTGATCCATCCTGATAATGGTGTTAAATCAACATTTTTCATATCAAATGTGTATGCTCAAAATTAGCCAAAACTACATTTTATAATTCTATTAAAATTCAATTAAATGTAACGTTCACCATATAAAATTTATTTATCATATAATAAAACAGTATTAATAGTGTACAAATCATTTCATGCCATTTTATACAAATCTAAATATTTTTATTTCATTACTAAAAAGTCCTTCGTGAAAAAACTTACGATGTTATCCGATTCCCTTCCCGATTTCGATAACTGATTAGATATCAAATTTTTGTAAAAATACATTTAGTGTCTATATACGGAAGAATCTATGATATAAGTAATAATATTGAATCATTATAATCTGAATAAATATTGGCATATGACATTCAGATATTAAAAAAATATTTATTCAAATTATTTTTTCGTTGAATTTCAAGAAGCATCGCAAGATTTGAGCAATGGAATATGAAAATAGGTTTATATTGTATATATATTATATATTCTGAAGATTGATTTTTTTACACATAAATTAAGGATTCACTTGGTGAAGATTAGTTTGTACTATGACCAATTTTGTGATTTTTTACTCAGGGAAATTTTCTCTACAATTATTAAACTAGGATAATGTAAAATTGTATTCCAAAAAAGGTATTTATTTAAAGTTAAAAATGCAAAGCACGCTAAAATTAATAATAATCATTATGTGATTTTATAGACATAGAACGAGTGACAATAGAAAGGATGTTTTTAACCAAAATAATATACCCTTTAAACTGTACTGCAAGCTTAAAATCACAAAAATAGAAATAGTAAAGGTGTTGTTAACACATTGCTGAATCGTTTCTTTTAAAATCACTGTGGTTGTATAAAAATTATCCATATTTAAAATTCTTAAATAGTTAAGAGGTGAGCATGTATAATTCATTCTTATATCCTCTTACAAACCCTATCAGTACTGTTAAGCCGCTCTGGACTCACTCGTTATTTAACCCTTTGCACTCGAATGCCGCCATAGAGGCGGCATGCACGGTTTGCCGTATTACTCGAGTGGCGCCAAGAAAATAAAGTCTTATTTCTCAATATTTGTAATATATTGGGTTTTTCAGTTTTCAATATTATTTAACCAAGGATCATATTAGTACAATTAAATAATAAGTTACGGAATTTGATCGAGTAAGGTAGGTTAGTTCTGCTGATAACGATATTATTCCTCACACGCACGGGGAGGCGAGATAGCAACACAAAATACCACTCTCAAAACACAATGGAATCTTTTGTTCGGAGACAAACAAGTCCCAAGACACGTGTACTTTCCTGGTATATTATTACCGTATAAGCTAACTGTGCTGAGAAATATAATTCAATGCGTACTGCACTGGCATTTTGTGGGCACATTTCAATAACTATAGGAGTCCCTAAATTGGTGGAGGAAACTCTTTTTTTGGGGGTTGGAGGTGTGTGTCATAAACTCTTACATACTTTATATAGTTTCCAAGGAAGAAAACAATGAAAAACCGATGAGACATTTGAAATTTGTAAAATGATTGGTTGATCAATTGGTAGGAGATTATCGAGGCGGTACTCAATTTCGACGACGCTCTGCTACTCTCCCAACAGAAGACCGACTTATAAATAAATTGCAAATTCTACATTCTGCAACTAAGAAGGATTGCGCAGTATGTTCCAATAGAAAAATTCCGGATGGAAGAAAAGAAACACGATTATATTGCGAAACCTGCAAAAGTAAACCTGGACTTCACGTTGGGAATTGTTATGTAAAATACCATACAATGAGAAACTTCAAATAATCCA
Organism: Odontocerum albicorne; assembly: GCA_949825065.1. Taxonomy (NCBI): domain Eukaryota; kingdom Metazoa; phylum Arthropoda; class Insecta; order Trichoptera; family Odontoceridae; genus Odontocerum; species Odontocerum albicorne. The sequence goes on from OX463848.1 coordinate 5,710,702, forward strand.
TTTTCATGTCCATTCTATTCCTTACATACCTATTTTACCAAAACAAAATTTAAAAAAAAAAATTATTTACTTTTATAAATTTAATTATATTTCAACGTAAATGTTTTTTTTTTTTCTTAAAAAATGCTTCGAGTTGGCTGTAGGCACATAACAAAAAGCTTTCGAGTGCAAAGGGTTAATACATTTAAAGAAATTAGAAACAGAATGATGATAGGCGTTTTGTGCACCCAACAAAAGTTCATATGAAGTTTATAGACATTTTCAGCACTGAATGTATTAAGTAAGATAAAAGACTGAATATTTATATTTTAGTGATGAATTGTGTAGTAAACCACTGTAGTGAACTTTTAATATAAAACAGCAGTGGAAATAGTACATTGACTCGTCATTTGATATTTGGAGACTTTCACAAAATATCACCAGATATAGTAATAGCCAAATCAACGATAGTATTTATATGCAAGCACCATAAGATTAACAAAATTGGAATATGCACACAAAGTAAACCTCTAATCGAGATCTTCTTGTTTCATTTCACTCTTTCCTGCATTGAATTCATCTTCTGAATCATCATCACCTTCGAAGCTGCCCATGAAGGATTGGAAAATGTTGCCAAAGAGACCGTTGGGCCTTTGTCTCGGCTTTAATGGGATTCCCAAGTACATATGGCCTATTTTATCCAAATAATTTGAGAATGTGATATCTCTCGAAATGGCTGGCTCATATATAGTAAGCAATTCTTTAAACATATCTGCCTTTTTTCTGAAATAAAAATTAAATTTATTAAATATAATGACATATTTTATATATCATTTCTGTGGCGTTATGGCAGAAGTTGACATGTCCGTTTTACCTTAGTTTACAGGAGAAGTAATATTAACTTTGATAAGCTGTTAAAATCAGTACAAATAAGCATTTTTTAAGTTTTTCCAAACAATATATATTTTGTTTGGATAATGGCTGAGACACCAAGTTTTGCCACATGTTGAGAAATATTTTCTATAAATTGGGAGAATAAACACAAAATGACAAAAAACGGACATATCAACTTCTGCCATAACGCCACAGATTTATAGTTAAGGCATTAACATTGTGGAGGTTTAAAGACATTGTAATTTGTTTTATCAAACACTGTTTATGCCACTTTTTGTAACGGTATGACCCTACCGGTTTCAAGGCCTCATCATCAGGGGAGCACAAACAATAAAACAAGTTACAATGACATATTTTATGTGCAAAAGTTGTTCGATACATATAACAGTGAAAATGAAATAGTTTTTTTTTCAATTGTAAAAATATTATATTGCACAATGGCACGATAATACTATACTACATATTTGTACGAATTTAATAAAAATAGAGTGTTACTGAACAAATAGTGATAACAAAATTTCACTCTCTTATTTCAGAAACAATAATAAAACAAATTGATAGTTTAAACCAGCTATTCCCAACAGAGATAATATTGATTTTTTCAGTATTTAGGGGGAGTTAAGACTTTCAAAGATGTCATCGTGGTATTTATTAAATATTCCATTACTAAAATAAATATCTGAATGACTGTATTTAACTATTAAACGTAATTTATTTCACAAATTCATAGTTTTCTTGTATTCATACCTAGTTGAAATAGATTTCAGTGCAAGTTAAACACAAAATATAGACTACAAATTAAGAGTCGTGGAGATTTAAGACTTTTTACTACAAAATTGCAACCAAATATAGAATAACTCATGAAAATCATCAAGCAAAAGGCTCACATAAATATGATTATTCCAGATTTAGTAATCATATCAGCGAGTAATAGTTTTGTAACAAACATACTTTATTTATTTATTTAACACTTTATTATTGCAAATATAATCTAGCAGGCTTATTGCCAGGCGGCAATATCTTCCAACAAACCAGACAAAAGTAAACGAAGCAAGTTACGTAGTCGCATAAATCATTCAAACGACTATCCATCCCCACAAAATCCATAAACACATACGTTAGCATTTGCCCACAAACCCCACAAAGACGGACAATCACCCGAACATTATTTTTCATATAAAGTGAGATATCATCAATCAAAAGGAAAGGATGAGATGGTGGAGAGGAAAGGAAAAGAAAAATCAGGAATGAAACACATTATTTTACTGACTAGAAATTAAGAGTTTTTTCAGTCGCTGCCAAGGACAGAGCGAGTCTTATATTAGTTTGTAACTGATTGCCGAGTCTCACTGCATGGACATTAAAGGACGATGTAAAAAAGAGGAGCGGTGAACTGGAAAAGCCAATATACATTAATGTTAAAACTTTGATTTATTGTTTAAACAAAACAAATAAACCAAAATTTTAACATTATTGAATGTTTTTTTTAACCTTATTCAATAATATTTAAAAAATTCAATATTAAATTAGGAGGGCTTTGACTTATCCTAAGAGGGCATTGAACCAAAAATGGTTGCATAACCTTGGTTCAAACAGATCCGAATTTAAAAACTCAAGACAGTTGTTTCGATATCATAAAAGTTGAACTCATAAGATAAAGAAATGTAAACAGATAAATCAAACTCAAAAAAGATATCACGAGATTCTGAATTATCAGTTAATTTTAAATTATCACTATTTCCAACCCTGTATTACATTTAAAATATGATATTTCGTAATTTATATACTGAAATAAACTGTGGATATTCATTAATAACATATCTGTGATTTTTTACAATTAAATGAAGTTTCTAATAATAAGCAAATCTCAAACTTATGTGAGATACAAAAATTAATACGATTTTTTACCCAGTTGTAAATTAATAGGGTGACAACCTTTCAGTTTATGTAAACTTTGAGATTGTTAGTCAGTAAAAAAAAAGGCTTGTTTCAATGGCAAACACAAGATGTTTATAGAAAACAAGACACAAGCGAATAAAAACATTTTTTTTATTCTGCTCTGTTAATAGTTAAAAAAAAGTACTTTTAATAAAGTAATAAAGGAACAATATAAAAAAAATGGATATAGCAAACTTATATTTTTTTATAAAATAGAGAAAAAACTAGAAACTGGGGAAATAGGATGTTTACCTAAAGTAAAACTTATATTTCATATTACCGTATTAGCCCGACTATAAGGCGAGGTTTTTATTTAAAAAGGCGACACGTAAATAGGGGGGTCGCCTTATATTCGAGTTTTATTTTTCATTATATTATTATGGTGAGGGAAATGTTTTTATCTCCAAAAAGCAGATAAAAAAATAGGGGTTATAATCAGGGTCGCCCTATAGTCGGGTCAATACGGTAGTATAACGCTACGTGCTATATGCTAGTGAGATTCACAGCGATTATATGAAACGTGTTTTATTTTCTTTGGTATAACTGACTTAGTTAAGTTAATTTTAGACATTATAAAATTAAAGTAAATCGGAAAAAAATTAACAAAACCCAGAGAGACAGTGTTGAAACCTTGATACTTTGGGTCAAACCCTCAGAGCTAGTCCCCCTAGTTGTGAAAATGAATAAAAATATTGCAAAAATTGAGACTGGAATAAATTATAATACTTACTGATCAAGAGCTTTAAATAGCATGAAGAGGAAGTTTATAAGTGGTTTTGGATAAGGCAAGTCTTCCTTCTTTATTGCCGGATGATTTCTAGTGTAGTACTTGAACGTGTCTGCAGCTAATTGAACTTTCTTTAGGCACAACATTTGCAGAATTGCTTGTGCTAAATATAGGTCCACTTCACTACGCAGACCTTTCTTGGTCTGCAAGTCTACAAGCATGGTAGCTAGTGCTTCACCGTCCGAGGATCTAAAATAATGTTGTCTAGCAGATCTGTAGTTTTCTTGATCTCTATATATCTTAGCTATTTGCTGAAATTAAAGAAATTCATAAGACAAATAGAATATAAAAAAACATTATGTTCAAAATGAAATCATACTGCACTTAAGGAACCTTGTTTTTCTTATATAAACATTTTTGCTATATATAGTACAACCCGGTGAATTTATTGTCATGAGGCAATAGCTTCCAACTAAACAGAAAGTTCAACAAGTCTTAAGTGAAAACCTGAATGGAACTCTTTTTCTAAAAAGTCTGGGTACCGAAAGAAATTCAACCTGCACCCGTGTATTGGAAAACCAGCGACTAGGCCTCAGAATTTTTTTCTGATATAAATATGCTAAGAAATATCGCTAATACATATTTGCGTAGAGTTCAATGAATTATTGATTCTTTAAAATCCAGTTTATTCTTTAATAAACAAAATATTGATAAAACAATTCCACATTTTACAAAATTAATTTTCAGACCTGAACACTGCGAAATTCAAGGTTATGGTGATGGAAAAGTGTGAAAGAAAAAGAAAATGCGATATATGGTTGAACAATGAAAGATTGAAGCAAGTTGAGGAACCCTGCTATTTAAGTAGTATTTTCTAAGATGATTGAAAAGTTAAGAGAGATATCGACTGGTGTGTAGCGTTAGGAAACAAAGTCAATGAGACACTAAAATATATATACTCGAACCATATATTAAAATCTGTTAAATATTTTGGCGCCAACTTTGATGTATGGGAGTGAAACATGGATGTGGAAAATGACTGAGAAGAGCCGAATAAATACTGTAGAAATGCGTGCATTGGGGTGACAATGTATGGCAGAACAAGGAATTAAATGATAAGGGATTAATATAAACTTATAGATATATAGATTAATATAAACGTGTTGAGTAAGATGAAGAAGAGCACGCTGAGATGATTTGGGCATGTGAAACAAATAAAAGAAAGACTAACGAAACAAATGTATAGTGCAAATAGGTGTGGAGGGCATGTGTGGTTGAATCAAGTGAATCACTATTTTGAAATAAGGAAATGTAGAAAGTCAGAGAAATCGTAAGTTGTATACGGTGTATGGATGTGAAGTAGGCTAAGGATGTGTGTCGTGATAGAAAAGTCACGCTCTGTCCTGCCTACCCCAATAGGGAAACGGTATGAATGAATGTACATTCTACAAAATGTATAAGAAAACTTACCCCGTGAAAAATTGGATTCGTGCGTTGAGTTTCTCCCATTGACCATCGCGTGGCATTAATGACATAAGAATCTCTTTCTGGCATTGTTGGATTCATAAGAGAAAACAGCTTGGTAACTTTAGTGATCCATTCGATAGTTATAGAAACTTTCGCTTTTGTTAAAACGTCCACAAATAAGATTGCTAAATCAGAACCGCTTTCATTTTGCTTATGTTCCAATAATAATGTTGCACCCTTCTCCAGCATTTCGAGTAATTCATCAAATTTATTTTGACTTAATAATCTAAAAAAAGTTTGGTTAGGTATGAGCGACGTTGCAAAATATTCCAATTTGAATCTGTTAAAATTCGAATGAGACATTTCGGAAATGGGACATACCTGAAATATAAAGTTTTGTACATTTGATGGGCTTCATAATATTTTCCTGACGTTACGGATGCATTTAATTTTTCTTGAACTCGGCGAATTCCTCGATCTTTTAGTGCCGCCATTTTAAAATACGCGACCGTTCGAACACCTCTGAACTCTGGACCAGAATGCGGATTGAAACATCGAGACAAATTCAGCGCGAAACGTCAAATTTGAACCATAGAGTAAAATCATTTGATTTAATTTTTGGGCCGAAATGAAATATTTGAGTACCTAATAAGACAATGTATTGGAAAATGGGGCGTAAGTATGCATTTCACGAAAGATGAGGTAAAATTAAAATATTTTTATTTACCAAAATCATAAAAGTTGAAATAATAAACAATTTAATTAATAATTAAATATTCAAACTCATTATTTCTCTGCCCTTTCTCCTACCATAACAGCAAAATGGTGTGCTAGTTTGTATATATATGTTACTTGAATACATAATTTTTTTATATATTAACATCCTTAACAAATGTGAGAATCGTCGAAGTGCTCACATATTATCAGTTCTATATAACGTCATTTACTGTCCCGCCACCCCCTCATATCTCATAGAAAATGTCCAACAACTTTCCGATAACGGTTTTGCGGTAGCAAAAAATTTTTTTTGGGTGTCCAGTTTACTATTTATTTCTTGTCATATTTTGATGTCCATGTTGATTATCTCTAGAATTAGCTAATATAAGAATCATATAATAGTTAACGTGCTTCAAAATGTAAATTAGAAAATATTTTATCCTCCTTTAGCGACATAATTATTTTTCTATGTTTTTTTTTCATTCTCTCTTTCTTTCTGCAGGCCATCGATGACTTAAATATAGATATTGCTTAGTTTTTTTCTCAACATCAATAATGTAAATCCTTCCCCTTTCACTCAAAACTTCGTAAAACAATCGTATAGATGATTGGAAGAGATTGCCATTTAGCAAAAAAAATGATATATGTATGTTATATGAACACTTTACTGCATTTGTGCGTTTGTCATTGGGATCAGATGTGGAAGTGGAATGGAATGAATTAAATGCTTCATTTTGCTTAGTGACACTGGATTCCCGCTAACCCCTTGTCATACTGCGAGCTGCTCTCAAATTGCCTCTTGGTCAAGTATGAGCATGACAGAAACATACCCACATGATGACAGGGCTTGATTTGACAGTGTTTCAAGTACTTATTAGGCTGCATGTCTGTACCTATTTCGCTATAAGTGCTTGGATATAAGTAATTTGGAAAAGCCGTACAAGTAAGTTTGCTGCATAACTAGATGAGTGGGAATCCTTCCTAAGTATGTATTCCTTTATAATTCTCCCCTAATTGGGGCATTCTTTAAAAATTACTACAATATTTTTCTTTACCAGCCGTATTGAATTTATACACTACATTTTTATAGGTACATATATGCTGAAACATCAGAGATAGCATTATTAGGATTAATTTCAGACATCATCGAGTTTATTTAGTAATGTTTATGTGTTGCCTTTTCTTGTTCATCTTTTAAGTTGTTCTTCTCTTTGGAGGTTGACAATCATCATGACCCTTGAGGTAGCAGCTCTATACAAATATATGGTACTACAATCAAACCACTCTCACAAGTTCTTCAGCCTGGAGATGCGTCTTTTCCCCACGGTGCTTCTGCCTTGATTTTCCCCTGTAATATCAGTTGCGGGATCTTATATTATATTTTTCTCCTCGCATTAAATATCCAAAGGATTCTTTTTCGTTTTGATGGTAGATAATATTTCATTATCTTTATTTAGCCGTTTCAAGAGGGCGGACAGACTTATGGACTTTGTCAACACATGAAACTCTCAGCATTCTTAAATAGTCCCACATTTGAAAGGCTTCCACTTTCTTTCTGGTGGCCTAAATGTCTATGCTTCAACACTATAAGAGGATAATTGAAAAAGCGAAGCTACACCATGGAGTTTTTTTTTTTTTTTTTTTCTCATCTTTAAGTTAGTTAGCAATAGCACACCGGCAAACTCACCGGCCACGCCCCTGTATTTGATACGATGGCATACTGAAGTGAAATGATTGGAACATCATGGTCTTTTTCTATATATGACCAAAGTCATGGGTATCCTTATGGACCCGAATACTAGGTGGAGAAAATGCCGGTGTCATTTGAGGGAAGTAGCACAGCGCTGGTTTAGAACCGGCGATCTTTCACACGAAAGTCAGTGCATTACAGTGCAAACATGCACCTCACAATTATTATTATTTATTTTATCACTTTGCACGGATTTCTCCTGTTACACAAAGAGGGTCTGCTTTTAGCATTAGCTTATACGTTAGGAAGAATATCAGCCAGGATGCCGAGAATATACCAACAGTGTCATTCAGTTGGTTCAATATCTCTATACCACACGTGACTGAGTGTTTAACCATGATATTCGTTCTGTAAGTTGGTATGTAGAACAGAGGGTGATTCCTTGCACGGCTATATTTATTTGGTACATATAAACTTAACGCTTCTAGAATCGCGGGACAGTTAAAGCAACCTTGAAAAACCTTTAGTAGGAATATCGCAATGGATTCTCGCCTTCTTGTTTCGAGGCTTCTATAGTTACACACCGTGAGTAGTTCGACATGGTGAGCATATTTTTGGTAGTCGCCCATTGTTCTGTACTAATTCGTATGGTACCCCTCAACATATCTGAATTGGTGATTCAAATATACAGTAAAGTGTGGGCAGGAAAAAAACATTGTATTTAGTTCCATTAATCAAGCCTTTTGATTTAGAACAACAAGAATAGGCACTGAACTCACAGTTTATCTATAATTCCAAGAATATTGTTTCCAGATAAATTCTTTTACCAGACTGGAAAGTTTTTTAAAATTATTTTTTGGGGTATACATAAAAATGTCAAAGCGATTGAATATGGACTGATCTATGATGATATGAAAAATTTATGAGAGGAGCCGAATAAAGAGTCATGGAAGTGCATGCACTGAGAAGAACATGGAGTGTGTCAACACCGTAACGGAAACGTACCTTGTGCACGGTCACCGCAAGACTATATCGCAGGCCGGGCGGCCTCTGCAGGCGCACAACTTCCAAAAATTGTGACATTTCGCGACTTGTGACGGCAGGCAGAGGCGAAAACAGGCGTTTGCGATGAACGATGGACCGTACATAGGAAGCGAAAAAGAAACCGAAAATAAATTACCTTCTCAGTTCACTCTGCCTACTGTGTTTTACTTGCGATAATCTACTACCTGCCTAAGAGGAATCTCTTCACCCTGCTACCTTTTCACCAATCTACGCCTCTGAACATGAGCTGAATTCTCCGAGCATTGCGCAGCAGATATCCACCATACAGTTCTTTGTACCAGTGGCGTACAGTATGGATATGGAGGAAGCAAAAGGATTCATGATAGGAAAATTTAGCCCTGTCATTTCTGTCTACTCCAATAGAGAAATGGTATGTATGTATGCATGTTTAGGGAAATGTCCCTCAAAGGTATATGATGATTTTGATTGTTGGTAAATAAATAAAATACGTTAAATCGCAATGCGGAAGGAGAGAGTGAATGAATACTTTATTTGATAGTAGGTAGGTATTTATAATATTTCAGAATGGGCGCGGGAGTGCGCCCGCGATATACTTTTATCTCGCTTCTGTGCGTGCAGAAATGGTCAATTGAAGTATTGTAGATATCGTAAATAGTATTGTAGGTAACAATCTATTTATAGAACCGGCGAGACAGCGTGATGCGTTCTCTTTCTACTATGGAATGCGGCGTGATGCTCGGCCGCGTCAATGTTTGGCATGTGACCTTTGGACTGTTTAATAATTTTTTATCGAGGTATCTAAAGGTCGTTTCATCGGTCATTGACCGTATGTATGCGACAATATTTAGCGACGACCGTGGTTCCCACACATGCATTAGGTGGGGGCTACAATATAATCCCAGCAGCCTAAAAGTACTTGCGCCTGCTAGTGAACTGACGAGGCCCTGATAACCAAGTATCGGCAGTATATCCATAGGTGGAAACCAACGTCTTTCCACATATAAAGAGAATTAAATGATTCCTTCAAGGACAGCTCCACCTCTGTGAATGCCTTTGTCATCTCAGTCCTTTTCTGCCACAGGATAACCACCGCAGAGTTGCAGCCCAAGTTGTATCGGAAGCATGATTTATCTTACTTAATTATACGCAATTGGCACAATCTAATGTGAAAAATAGGAAAGTTTGGGAGTTATATTAAAAAATGTAACACAAGTGGAAGAATTCAAATATTTGTGTTTATTCATGATTTTTCAATACAATCTTTTTTTAAAGACACATGTTGACTAGAGAACATATTTGGTGTTTCTTATAGTGCACGTAATTAATATCTATTTTATTTATATCTATTTAAAAAATTCATAATTTATATAAAAAACATTAATATTAAAAATCAATACTATAATATTATTTTATGTAATAACTAAAAAATCAGGTGACAGAGTATGCAACTTTATACAATATGTAAAAATATTTACAATAACGACAGATCTCACTTTCGAGGTCATACCAAAAGTTACTTACGAGCTATCTTTGACCGTAAACTGACTATAGCATGTTTGCTATATGAAAACGCTTGCCATATTTTATTTAACAGTGTGTCACGTCCGATTGTTAGATTCCCTATATGTAACTATTTTAATCATTGTTTGATAATTCTGCAGTTTGCACAAACAAGCTCGTGATGTGACCACCGTAAAGTGAGATTTCGACCTTTTATTAATGTAAGAAATTAGAACCTTTTCTGAATAAAACAGTAAAAAAATATTAAAATACCTTTAAAAATCATGGACGGAATATGTAAATTGTGCAAAATAATAATATGTTGTACGGAAAGTATTTTCGCATTTATCAGATAGGTGTCACAAGTATAAATTTTCATAACTAACTTCATGCCAAATGAACGGTAAGAATTTAGTGCAAGAGTTCCTAAACTTTTTTCGGCCGCAGACCCCTTTACTAAAAACTTTTAAAACCGTCGACCCCTTTACTAAAAACTTTTAAAACCGTCGACCCCCTAGTCATTTACTTTACTTACTCAAATTAATAAGTTTGTACAGTACTCGATATTTAATATTTCAATAGATATCAAACTTTTCATTTTAATCACTTGTAATTAAGGATTGAAACAGATAAAACGACTACGGATTATGCATTGCATTATCTTGTGCAACATTTAATATTGAAGTCTGCGCTGATGAAAATTAAAGCAAAAAATAGACTCTTTTAATGGCACATTTTACCTTTTCGTTCACAAGTTTGGTATGTAATGTGTTTTCGCAAAAAAGTGTTTTTTTAATTATTTTACTTCTTAATTAGGTACCTATTGGAATCATAGATATTTTGAAGTAACAAACAAATAGCAGTAGTAAGGGGGTCTATTTTTGCTATCGTCGACCCCCAAATTTTTTTTATTGAAATTATCAACCCCTGGAAAAATCAAATCGATATCGACCACTTTGGGAACTCTTGATTTAATGCATATTTGAGGTATTATTAACTCAAATTGGTCGACCATTTTTTTTTGTGTGATTTTGAAAATGGAACAAAATAAGTTTTGAAAATGGAACAAAATAAGTTTTGAAAATGGAACAAAATAATGTTCTTTTATTACCACAAAAGAAAAAATGCGACACAAACAAAAAAAGATATGTACAGTGTATGGTGATGATACCGTAAGTGATTATGTATGTCAAAGGTGATATAAAATATTCTGTAATGGTCAAACGACACTTGACGATGGTGTTCGCTCTGGAAGGCTGATTACAACTGGTGACGACCAAATAAAGAATTGGATTAAGTATAACTAGTGTTCTATGACACAAGATATTCTGACATACTGAAATTATCGAAAACTGCGGTCCACAGCATTTGGTGAAATTTTCGACTTGAATCTGACTTAAAAATACGAAATTACTTTCTGAACAATAAATAAATATTCAAAAACATGTTCCTAAAATCGATATTTCTTTTATAGAGCTAAAATATTCACCAAAATTAATTCAGGCACTTCATTGATACCCAAATTGCTGGAATAAACCTTATTTTCAAAGCAAAATTTCTTGTTGTTTGACTGTACATTTAAATAATAATTTTAACAATGTTTTGAAAGTGATTGTTTACAAATTTTCATTGTAAATAATCAAAAATTTTGCTTAAGTCAACACAGTCAATCCAAAGGTAGCCAGCCTGTAGGTAGACCGTGGTCATGTACAAATCCAGTCTTATGCATAACCTTTTCATTTGATTTGTTCACATGGTAGCACTCAACATATCCTAATTAGTGATTAGGACATGTTAAAGATTCCTGCTAAGAGATAACACTCATCGGTCCCAGTTATCAAGGTTTCGAGATAAAAACATGGATAATTGGGGCCGATATATTACTCATAGTTCATCATCGTACATGTTCGAAACACTATCAGATGTGCACACACAACAATACTCATTCACATTTTAAATGTGCGTGTACTCATATTGTTGTCTTGTACAATGTATTGTGACATATATGAGTGCATCATGGAATACTTTTGCGAATAGAAAAAAGTGAACATAATTTGTGAATAACACAAATTATGTAAGCAACAGTTTCACAGGCTTTGTAAAGCCTCTAGGTGTTGCGAATTAGACTAAAACTTAAGTTTTGCAGTCCAGCTGGAGCACGTAAATATATATACTTGGTTTAAGCGAGTGCACGGGTTATAACGAGTATGGTCCCTTTGATTTCATTATAACTGAGTTTCACTGTATTTTCTTTTCAATTCAATAAAAACAAAGTATTAGTATAATATACAAACACAGGTAAAAATTATGATACTTATAATCAAAATGTGTACCTACTTCTTTTTTAAACTTAACTTGTAACAATTATATCTAATGTTATAAAACAGTAACAATCTCATCTTGTGGCCTAAAACTAATGAGAAAGAAGTCATCATCCAACCAAAGGTTATTCTGTCTGACTTCTCCTCTGCTTTGCCAAGCATCTGCGTGTTGTATCGCAGTTCTCGTAGAGGAGAACTCCTGAGGAACCTCCCATTGCTGACTCCACGCAGACTTGCTGGAAAACTCTCCAAATGATATGCTATCTTCAGGTTTGATGGTAGCCTCGTATGCTGGAGGCTTTAGTGTAGACATACTAGTAGACTGATGGATGAGCGTAGAAGCCTGAGATTTCTGAGGAGCCTGAAGAAATTGGACAAGCTGTGTCATCTGAGGTTGGGGTGGAGACGCTACTAGACTCGTCTTTTCCAGCAATCTGAAATATTTTACAAATTTTAACTTTTTAACTTATGATGCATTCACCGAGCAAGGAGAATACAATTTGTATATTTTTCAGTTTTTTTTTTAAGTCATTAAGAGGTTCTGATTCGTAAATAAGACTACAGGATGAATTACCCTTTCCCCCAGATCTTAGGGTCATTGGTATAATAATGAAGGAAACATAAAAATATGTATAGATGTTGTTTATAGTTAAGGCATTAACGTTGTGGAGGTTTAAAGACATTGTAATTTATTTTTATCAAACACTGTTTATTCCACTTTTTTGTGACGGTATAACCCTACCGGTTTCAAGGCTTTCACCTCATTTTCAGGGGTCTTGTTTGTGCTTCCCTGAAGATGAGAGGAAAGCCTTGAAACCGGTAGGGTTATACCGTCACAAAAAAGTGGAATAAACAGTGTTTGATAAAAATAAATTACAATGTATAGATGTGTACGACGCATAAGCTAGTGTGAAGATCTGTAATGTATTACACTCCCGTTTTATACAGTGGCAAACTTTTTGTCATCTGGTAAATTCTTTCAACTGATCACAAATATGTCAAAAGACTTATTGTGAAAAAAAAAACAGATTGGGATCCATAAATACCCAATTCTTTGAAAAAAGAAATTCCATGCGTGTCACATTAAAAGAAATTCCTACTTTATTTACTAAGAATAATTTTTGTACTTTTTGGTTTTGTTTCATAACCTATTTATTGTATGTGATTATCCTCTTCAAAAAGTTATTTGCACGTCAATTCTTAACTATTTGGGTAGTATTTTCTCAGATAATAGAAGGGTTAACACGTTGACTGCCGATTACGCATTTGTGCGTAATGAGAGGAGAGCGCTGGGTGCCGATCACGCACTTACGTGTAATATCAGCATGTCACTTTTTTTGATCGGTCTGCCGCCAACAAGCGTCGTAGTGAGTCGTTTGTGTATCGGTACTGCACTTGAACATTGTAATTTATCGTACAAATTTGTGGTTTTTTAGTTTTGCTTTTTTTTTGTTTTTTTTATTTCAATATGGATGGTGAAAAAGGTTCTTCACGACCTAAAAGAATTAAATTTACATCAAAATATATCTTTACGGACAGTGATATTGAAAACGATTTGAATGGCAGTGGTGACATTGATGACGAGTTTCTCCCCTGCCAAGGTCTGGACTCCTCTGATGATGACGATGATAACAATGCAGCAACATCTGTACCAGAGGGATCGAGAGAGGCTGGACCTATTCCAGAAGCTGTACCTGTCGAACCATCCACAGAAGGCTCTACACCCACATGGACAACTGCGTGCCAAATAACAAACATTATTTTGAGTAAAGAGAATGAGTTTTTCGTCAATCCTTTGAGTGACCCAATCAGTTACTTCAATTTTTTTTTCGAAGAATAATTTTTAAAAATGATTTGTGAAGAAACTAATGCTCAAGCTATAAGACTGTTTACGAAGCCTGGAAGAAAAGTAAAATGTAGAATGACGGATTGGAAAGAGCTAGATATACCGAAATTTAAAATCTTCTTAGGTTTGCTCTTTCATGTAGGTACTACGAGTATTCAACTCAGTCGAATCCAAGATTTCTGGAAAACAGACAGGCTATTTTCTTTACCCATCTTCGCGCAGCAAATGATCAGGAATAGATTTTTACTAATAATGAGATGCTTACACTTTTGTTCAGATGAAGTGAGTAAAATAACTACAAAAATGCCAACGGAAAAGTCATGCGAAGAATATGTTGTTTGTGTTATAAAAAAATTAATAAGCGTCAAGACTCTATATATAGTTGGCAATGTGAATTTTGCGAAGACAAACCAGCTTTATCTTTTGATTGCTTTGAAGAATATCATACGAGTACTAATATATAAGTGTTAATTATTATTTTGATTTTATTTATTAACAAACCAATCTTCATACCTACTACCTTGATCAAAAAGCTTTAAGACTTTATTCATAAAATCGAAAATACAAGTTTATTCATCAAAATCGATATGGTTCCCTTCAAAGTACTCATCGACTGCAACGCACTTACGCCAGCGCTTGATCCAATCCTCGAAACACCGCTGGTACTCAATTTTTGGTATGTCGATCAGAGCCGTCTTCGATTTTTTCATGACATCCTCTCGGGTGCTGTAACGCGTTCCTCGAAGCGGTTTTTTAAGTCTGTTGAACAGAAAAAAGTCACAGGGAGCCAGATCAGGTGAATTCAAAGGCTGCTGGATAGTAGTCGTGTTGTTTTTGATCAAAAACTCATGGAAATCATGTCATTCGCTATTTCAACGCGGTCCTTTATTTGCATGAAATTGAGGTCTTTCGGCACCAGTTTTGCAACGACACGTCTGAGACCCAAATCACTAACCAAAATGTCTTGAGCGGATTCATAAGCGATGTTCAAGTTCTCTGCCAGCTCTCTGATGGTCAATTTGCGGTTTTCGGCCAACATTTTTCTTATTTTATCAATGTTTTAATCGGTTTTCGATTGCCACTGCGTTCGTCATCCTCGACCGACTCACGACCACTTCTGAAGCGTTCGTGCCACCAAAAAACACTTCTCCAACATTTCCAAGGTCTGCGGACTGTTAAATCCGTTTTTCACACAAAATTTAATGCAAACTCGTTGATGCACAGTTGATGCCATTTTCAAACTTGTAGAAAATCGAAAACACGCACAAAGGTAGATGTACTCAGTACAGTGTAACTTTTACAAATGTCAAGCTATGACGCTGAAATTTGGAGAGAAGTGTCAATGATAGATGTGGTAACCTAACAAAAAAAAAAGAATTCCAATCGCATGACTGACAGCGTCACACGGTGGCCGGTCCTAAAACTTTTTGATCAAGGTAGTATACACTACATTTTTTCTGTGTTTTACAAAGTTTTTGAAATGAAAAATATTTTATTTTATAACTAAGTATTCGTTCTGTTTATATATAATATAATTTTGTATTTTAACATTTTATAATTATACTGTAATAAACGTTTTTAGTACGAAATAAATCATTACGCGTAAGGGCGTAATCGGCACTGAGAATGAAAATTTCAATCCCAGTGCCGATCACGCACAAACGCGTAATTTTTATTTTCCCGTTTTCCAACATATCTGATTATTTAAGATCTAAAATATTTCACGAAAAGCATAAACGAACACCATAGAAGCGATTTCGCATGAAAAAAAAAACAGCATATCCCAAGCCCCACTCTTTTCAGGCCGGCAGACAACATGTTAAGAGGGATATTGAATGGAGTATAGTGATGGGAGTGAAAAGTCAATAAGCCACTAAAACATATATACTCGAACTGGACAGTACCAAAATCAGCTAAGATGATGATAGTCCACCACAGCATTTTGGTGTCAATTTTGATATGTGGAATGAAACACGGATGTGGAAAAAGACAGATACGAGCCGAATAAATGACATAGAAATGCGTGCACTGAGAAGAATACATGGGGAGATAATGTATGACAGAATACAAAATGAAGTGACAAGAGATAAATGTGAATTTAATGTAATGATGCATTGGGTAAGAAGAATTTCACTTTGAGATGGTTTATACATGTGGAACGAATGAATGAAGAAAGACTAAGAAAACAAATATATATTCCAAATGTGAATGGACGGCCTGTGCATGGTGTGATGGTATGTCTGTGTGTATTTAAACTTTTTATTCTGAAACAGATGTTCATTTTGTCTGTTTTTTTTTCAAATGGTCATCATTATTATCCATACTGTGTGTTCTTTGATGCTGAAAAAATTTCAGCTTGTCTTCATAGATCAAATATGGTTTTTGGTTCCAAAAACTTTTTATTCCTATACAGGACCATCTTTTAACTGATGGAGCCTTTTATAGGAATAAAATTGAAGGGTGCAATTAATTTGTTACAAGAATGAAATGTCATGCATTAAATGCCGTCTCAATAAATAAAATAATTAATACAGGACTATCTTTTAACTGATGGAGCCTTTTATCGGAATAAAATTGAAGGGTGCAATTAATTTGTTACAAGAATGAAATGTCATGCATTAAATGCCGTCTCAATAACAATAATTAATACAGGACCATCTTTTAACTGATGGAGCCTTTTATAGGAATAAAATCGAAGGGTGCAATGAATTCGTTACAAGAATGAAATGTCATGCATTAAATGCCGTCGCAATAAATAAAATAATTAATACAGGACCATCTTTTAACTGATGGAGCCTTTTATAGGAATAAAATTAAAGGGTGCAATTAATTTGTTACAAGAATGAAATGTCATGCATTAAATGCCGTCTCAATAAATAAAATAATTACCTATCAGCCCAGCTTGCTAGTCTGGGCCAATCAGGCGGGATGACAGGCACGTCTCTTCGATTCAATAGCATCAGAATTTTGGCCAAATCACTTAGGGAACGCCTGGAACAAAACACAAGGTTAATAATCTATACCAGAGTGCACGACACTTACGGTTGTGATCTCTATGGGGGTGGGGGTAGTTAAAATGTATTAAGTATTTTTAAATAAGAAAGATATAATTGTTAAAAATACTTTTATCAAAACTCCGACTGCAATCACTACTGTATTGTAAACACGTCAGGGTGCGTACTCACCACGTTGCCACAATATTTTGTGTTCCGTGATTCGAACACAATTAAGTGAGGACATACTACGCTCCCTTATCCGTTTGTGAAAAAAACTGACAGCAAGTGGATTGCCACAATCGGAGTGTGCAAAGTTGCATATTCTAATCTCGTAAACATATTCATTTGTTGCAAAAGGTTTACACTTTGCAAATATCGCGATCAGTTTTGGCAGCTTTATTCCCTCGATTGAACGCGAACAGAAGGAGGTGTTGAAAATGCTCACTTTCGTCTACTTGACATTCCATTTTGAAGGCTTGTAATCAAATAAAATAATATATGTAACGTAAAAGCAAACACAATATCCTGTAGAGTAGAAAATTTTCTTTCGAATGACGTATAACCTTTACCATTTTGTTTTACTTTTGGTGCTCATTTTAAAATTTGCAAAAAAAAAAACGGACACAACTTATGTTAGCACCCAATACAATATTCTAAAAAACTTAATCTTCAAAACTTGGTTCCTTCTTGTTGTTTTTATTCTATTTGCTCATAACTAAAGCTTCTTGCACACCATTAATTTCAGTGAAAAATTACCCGCAAATAACAGCAGCCTCTGTGTTGCCAGCTCGATGCATTTCTCTCACCTGCCTCCTCACATTGTTCAGTATTGCCAAGAATGTGTAGGCATGGGGCTGAAAATAAGAATGGTCTTTATTAATATACGTGTGAAGTTTTTCAGCTTAATTACTTTTTTATATAAACAAAGCTCACTTCACTGAACCAGAAAATACCAAACGAATTTTACTGGTATACATTGAGTATTGAACATAAAAATTAAAGAAAAAAAACTTTCAAAATCATAATATATTATATACCAGTTCCAAAATGCCTAAAGTGGGATATTTATTTTATTAAAAACTTATTTCACAGATGTTTTAGATTGAGTTTTTTTTTTATTCCTTTATTACATTTTTGGAACCCAGAATTATTCAGGACATTTTTCAGACTTGTAATTTTTACTTAAAATGAGAGTTTTCCTCAGTCAAGGGGTGTTTTGGAACTGTACATAACGGATAAGGTTCAGAACTGAAATGAATGGACAAATTTGTTATTTTCCCAAAAATATTAACACCACTGAAAATAAAAACTTTTTATGAATGTTTTAATTTCTGTATGTGATTGAAAAATGAATAGATTGAAAAAGTTTCAGTTTTCTGTAGCACTAATGTGCTAGAAAATATTTTTAAAAGATGTGTATTGAAAATGCAATTATGTATATATGTGTATATTGCCAAGAAAACACCAATACAGTCAAAATTATATTACACCATTCAATGAAAAAAAAAGTTGTATTTATATAATTTTTTACTCTGAAATAAAACAGTTTTTTTAATACTTTACTTTTCTCCCATATTCAGTATAACGAAATTTCAGTAAAATGAAATATTTTTTATAGTCCCATGAATTTTGTTATAATAGGACTTAACCTGTATACAAAATGGAATATATTGTATAGTATTACACTTCTATTCTTAACAGCTTAATAGAAAATTGTAATTTCTTGCAACCAACCAAAATATGAAATAAGATGTAGTAGAAAAATCCAGACTGATTTTTTTTTATATACAGTTAAAACTGGAAGCCAAATCCTGTGCGTCAGAAGTCAAATGTTCTAGCAACTAGGTCACGGAAGTCTAGAACAGGAATTTTATACATAAAAAAATAAAGTACATATACATACTCTAAACCTATCCAGTTCCTTGTGGAAGTTTTTCAGTGCCTTAGGACTCTGCTTTGGGAGGCTGTCCCTCCTCTTGTGGCGGATCCTGACGCAGAGAAGGCCCCCGATGCCAAACATGATGCAGAGTAATACTCCTGCAGCACAACCAATCGTGATCTGAAAAATCAAAATAAAGTACATTCTCAGTAAGGCCGCCTTGATAATGATGACTCTTCAAGCCTGCTTAGAGGCCCAGCTATCTTGACAACAATTGTGGTTGTTGTTTCCCGTGGAAAACCATGAAAAATGTTAGATTCTTCAACTGGGGAATTGCAGGGGAAAGTTCTGGGCAAAAGAAGGAGCATGATTGAAGAACGTGCACGAGTGATTTCATAGTGGTGCCATATATTTGATCACAGCTGCTGCCTCAAAGGTTAAATTGGACACAATGATCATCAAACTCAGAAGAGGACTGGAACTTTAAAGAACAAGAAGAAATGCATAAACTACAATAGAACGAGTAGGAGATTTCTAAAATATGAATAACAATGAACCAGTTATGATTCTGGACAGATCAGTTGTCCCGAAAAGGTCAATTAAGTTTCTAAGTTTTCACATCGATAGAATAGTTTGTATTCGGGTTTACCTTATAGCACAACTGAACAAACTACTATCAATTTGAAAGGCAGCTGTACAGCATTTTGGGTGGTACGAGGAAGTTTCACATAAATCTACTACTTAAAAGACTTGGATAGTTGAAGATAGAGGAGAGGGTTCAACATAAGTTTGGAGTTACGGTGTTCAAAGCGATCAACAATCAGGTTCCTTGACTTTCCCAGAATTGTTTAGACGGGAATTGTTGAGGTCAAGCGCTGCGAATACTTGGACTCTTCAAATTCCTATAAGAGTTGGCAAACCCAAATATTTTGTTTAGGTAACGGGGTCAATTCTTTGGAACAGTCTTCCCTCGGCTATGTTCTTGGTAGACTTGAAAAGTCACTTGTCCTCTGTACATCTTCTGTAAGTTCGTGGGTTGAGATAGTTAGGAAATGCTCTTGATGAGATCTAAATGGTTGGAAAAGAGCACTAAATTATCAAGTTAAAATAAAAATGAAGACCTGTGGTGTCAGGCTCACCTCGTTGAGTTTCCTGGGCGGGGTGCAGGGGCTGCCCTCGCCCCTAAAGGCGGGGCACTGTGCTAGGCATCTGCCGCGCCCCACCGCTCCCACCTCGCAGCGCCGGCACTCCGCTTCGCACACTGCAATACAAAACGTCTAATCACTTTAACTTGTCAACTTGTCATCCATGGTCTACGGTTTAGCATTCACGCTAAGTAAGCGGTCGCCCTAAGTTCAATTTCGGGTGGATTCACTTCCTGACTAGTTTTACTCTTAGACCATGTCATATCTGAATTTATGCGTTTCTGTATCTAATATGATCTAATCGGACAATATCGAAATCTGCTAAAATGATAGTCCTAAACAGTATTTGAGTATCATTTTTGATGTATGGAAGAGAAACGTCGACGTAAAAAAATACTGTAAAGAGCCGAAAAAATGTCGCAGAAATGAGTGCACTTAGAAAAATACATGGAGTGACAATGTATGCCAGTATATTTAGAAAGAAGGAAACGTAGAAAATGAGAGACATCGTAGGAGATGTATCAGGTGTATGAAAAGTATGTCGCTCTGTTCTCTCTTCCTATCCAAACAGGGAAACGACGTTATGGTATGTATGTACGTAACATAAGCTACAACCAAAGCTCCTTAAATATTTAGCAGTTTCATATATTTTTGACTCTCCCTCCTTCTCTTTAAATTATCTTTGGCATAAATCAACCTTTATGCAGGATGGAATGCCAAATTAGTTTATAATTATACGAGTATGATAGTCAAATCCTCGTATTCGAGATTGATTGCCAGCCATCTCATGGATGAACGACGCTCGTGAGTGTTTTGGTATATTGTATGCAAGTTGTTGCACATTAGCAAGCACAGTCGTGACAGATTAAATTCAATTCATCAAAAACAAATATACACATATATTGGAAATGTAATTGAAAGGCGTGGTAGAAGAATATCAAAGAAAGAATGGTTGGACCCCACTATTTTTCTTCTCAAAACTTCCTCCTATATCTTAGCTGTAAACGAAATAGTTGTAATGGGCTGGCCAAAGAGGTTGTTCGCTTTTTAAATAAAATAAAATGATTTATTTAGAATAATATTTAGTTATACAACGCAGGGCTGAGATACTCGAAATGTCCAAATCAAGCATGGAAAATTACTTACACCAACTTGGTTTTGTTATACTTCAGAAATTGTAGCACGGGTTCTGTGACAGTTCACAAATTTGCCCCAATACAACCTTGTAATGACGTTCAGTAATTTTAATTATTTTATCAACTTTAATATAAGCCTCGATTCTAATAAATAGAAAGTTATTTAGGTAAATACATTACATAAAACTAACGATAATGACAAACTAATACATCTTGTTACAAATTAGCAAAAATGTGGCAGTTTGTTAAAATTGAATAATATTTGGTGACGTTTGTCAAAAGCCATTACGTTAGTTTGCATTGGCTAGGGATGGGGTATTCGATAACTGGATTTTCGATTTTTTATACCTAAAATTAAATGTTCGTAATTAGTAATAATTCATGGTGGATCTTAGCCTATTTAAAGATAGATACAAATCATAAAATACATTAGAAAGTCAGTATAATGAAAATTAGGAATTAAAACGTCAGTTTAGAGAAAAACAATTTTTCGATTTATAAAAAAAATTATTCAATTTGTAAAAAAAAAAAACGATTTTATCGCATCCCTTGACATATTTTTGCTAATTTGTCATTATTGTTAGTTTTATGTTATGTATAATATTTACCTAAATAACTTGCTGTTTATTAGAATCAAGGCGTATACTAAAGTTGATAAAATAATTAAAATTACTGAACATCGTTACAAGGTTGTATTGGGGCAAATTTGTGAAATGTCACAGGGACCATGCTACATTTTCTTTAGCATAGTTGGTAAAACTCGGAGGCTGCGAGTTATATAAGATGGTGTATGGACATGGAAGTGGCGAACGATTTATATTGATATAGGAAGGTCTGGTGCTCTGTCTTCTCTACCTACCCGACAGGAAAATGGCGTGATGATATGTGTAAATATAAATTAAACTACTGTATTTATTTATTTATTTAACACTTTTATTGCAAATACAATCTCGCGGGTTTATTGCCAGGCGGCAATCTCTTCCAACCAACCAGACGAAAATAAATGAAGCAAGTTACGTGGTCGCATAAATCATTCAAATGACTATCCATCCCCACGAAATCCATAAACATATACGTGAGCACATGCCCACGAACCCCACAAAGACGGACAATCACACGAACATTCTTTTTCATATAAAGTGAGATATTATCAATCAAAAGGAAAGGGGGGGATGGTGGAGAGGAAAGGAAAAGAAAAATCAGGAATGAAACATGTTATTTTACAGACTAGAAATTAAGAGGTTTTTCAGTCGCTTCTTAAAGCATGCCAAGGACGGATCGAGTCTTATATTGGTTTGTAACTGATTCCAGAGTCTCACTGCATGGACAGTAAAGGACGACGTAAAGAAAGAGGAGCGATGAACTGGAAAGGCCAATAAACAATCTCTGTTTGAGCGTAGCGTTAATCCATGATTGGAAAGACGCTGAAAATTTTCGGCGTGATAAGAGGTGGCGGCGGGACAGTTAAGTATATTATACAATCTAGATAGTATGTGAATTTTATTTGCCTTAGGCAAGTGACATATTTGTTTAACCGCTAATTCCGTCACTTATGTATAATATGCATAATATTTATATCGCAAAACTTACACAGATCGTGTTAATTTTGTCCCAAAGCTGCGATGATTGCATTGCATAAGCATCCTCCCATTCTATGTTACATTCTACCGCACCCATCTGGCATCATCACATCTGCCTCATAATATGCCGCTCGACTCTGCTGTGAAACCGTCATGATTTATTGTATCCGAACGGGTAATCGATTAACCAAACCTCAACGAGGCTCTGTGTAGCATGAAAATATTACACATGGTTGCATCATATATGATAGACAAATTAATGCGAAATAGATCCACATTTTTTTTTCATACATACCCGCAAAACACTATTGTTTTTTTACATATATACTATCACGCCATTTCCCTGTCGGAGTAAGCAAAGAGAACAGAGCGCCAGACTTTCCTATCTCAACATACATATTTTGCCTCTTTTACATTCATATACTTCACATACAACTCCAACGATTTCTCTGATTTTCATTTCTCCCAGATGTTATGTGATAAACGCTTGTCCCATTTTTTTAGTCCATAAAGTGAACCCGAGGGTTACCTGTCTTATCACAAAAATACATGGCAGTCATTAGAGATTTCTTAAACTAAATATTTTATCGTTGTCTTAATTTGTTCTTTGATAGCTTCCTAACCCCTGTAGATAAGTGTTCTTGGATAGCTTCCTAGTCCCTGCAGATAAGTGTTCATGGATAGCTTCCTAGCCCCTGCAGATAAGTGTTCTTTGATAGCTTCCTATCCCCTGCAGATAAACGTTCTTTGATAGCTTCCTATCCTCTGCAGATAAGTATTCTTGGATAGCTTCATATCCTCTGCAGATAAGTGTTCTTGGATAGCTTCCTAGCCCCTGCAGATAAGTGTTCTTAGATAGCTTCCTAGCCCCTGCAGATAAGTGTTTTGGGACAGCTTCCTATCCCCTGCATATAAGTGTTCTTGGATAGCTTCCTATCCCCTGCAGATAAATGTTCTTTGATAGCTTCCTAGCCCCTGCAGATAAGTGTTCTTGGATAGCTTCCTATCCCCTGCAGATAAGTGTTCTTGCATAGCTTCCTAGCCTCTGCAGATAAGTGTTCTTTGATAGTTTCCTAGCCCCTACAGATAAATATTCTTGCATAGCTTCCTAGCCCCTGCAGATAAGTGAAGCGCGGGAGAAAAGAAGTTTCAGTTCATTAATACGAAATATATATTATCTGACCACATTTACTATTTGCTCTTACGTTCTCGATTGAAAACAGATGAAGATATCGCTTTAACCAAAATTAGTATATGAAGGATTAATAAGGCCCAAATTCCTTAGGTACATTTGCATTAGGGATGGATGAGGTCACTATGACGTTCCGTCCCGTAAATATATCCCCGTGAAATACTGCATTGTAATTAATTTGCGTTTTTTTTCTTCATCTTTAACATCTACTCCCGAATTCCGACATAACAGACCCTTTATAGTATCCAGTTTCTATATATTCTTGATACAAGGCATTCATACAAGGCGTCATAATTAGTGTAATTAGTGATATTAAGTGACGCGTGGGTTCCTTTCTAACCTCGCTGATTGCCGTCAATTTATACGATTAAAAGTGTCTTGTAGGCGTGGGCTGCCACCAATTGGCTACAGTATTTTATCATGCTAAATTATATTACACGTACTGTCATTCAATAATACTGCGGACTCTCTCGCGCGTGAGAAGGTACACATGGACTGTTTTGTAAATACGTGCTAAATGATATTATACAGGCAAAAGCCTTAAACATTTTAGTGGGGCACGACAAATGAAAGGCAAAAACCCAGATCCATTAAAGGCAAAAACCCAGATCCATTAATTTGTAAATACGTCCTATTAAATGATATTATACAGGCAAAAGCCTTAAACATTTTAGTGGGGCACGACAAATGAAAGGCAAAAACCCAGATCCATTAATTTATAAATACGTGTTATTAAATGATATTATACAGGCAAGAGCCTTAAACATTTTAGTGGGGCACGACAAATGAAAGGCAAAAACCCAAATCCATTAAAGGTAAAAACCCAGATCCATTAATTTATAAATACGTGCTATTAAATGATATTATACATGCAAAAGCCTTAAACATTTTAGTGGGGCACGACAAATGAAATGCAAAACCCCAGATCCATTAAAGGCAAAAACCCAGATCCATTAATTTGTAAATACGTGCTATTAAATGATAGTATACAGGCCAAAGCCTTAAACATTTTAGTGGGACACGACAAATGAAAGGCAAAACCCCAGATCCATTAAAGGCAAAAACCCAGATCCATTAATTTGTAAATACGTGCTATTAAATGATATTATACAGGCAAAAGCATTAAACATTTTAGTGGAGCACGACAAATGAAAGACAAAAACCCAGATCCATTAAAAATTGTGTCCAAATTAAATTAGCTGTCGTTTTTTCGTAAATTATGTATATTTCTTGTCATGTGTAAATAAAATTATAATATTTAATAATACATTAGTTTATTATTACATTAATTCTCCCTACACGTATTTCTACCCCTTATCTCGAGGATCTATAATAATACAATAATAGGACAATTTATATAGCTATTTGTTTAGTCAAAGACTGTTTACTACACTTTATATGTGTTGAATTTATGAGATATATATTTTAAATAGATAAATACAGGGGATGAATAATTATATACTCGTATATGCTCTTTATTCAATTTTGCGCCTACCGTTGCTGATCGAGGGGCATGGGGTTGTACGTTATATTGTTTGGGCCTGGGGTGAACTAGATTAATGTTCGTGTCATAGTCTGATAGTGAGCTTATCAGAGGGTTGATGTGGCTCCGGAGTAAGCTGGTGAACCTCTCGGTCTGAGAGACCACGAATTCTCTGATGGTAGGGAGACCTTTGTCTTTGTGGAGAGTGAAATACATTATCATCCACGGTCATCATCCGAAACGTAAACGTTTTTTTTTATTACGTATTTGAGGACTGGGGGTGGGGTATAAGTTGCACATTGTCTAGGGGCGCCGACTTTTCAAGTGCGGCATTGACAATGATACTTCCTCAAAGACAAGAGTTGCTCATTAAGACTTTTCCTAAGTAGTGTCCGGTTACAAAATACGAAACTATCAGTGCATAATAACGAGGAGAAAATGGTTTAATCATCTACTCTGTGTGTTGCCGTAACTACTGACTAGAAATTAGTGACTATGTATCATACTGCTGTTATTATAACGCCTAGGCTAGGCACGCAATATGCCTTCTACCTACCTAGTGTTTCAGACGTTGTACGTTAGTAAAAGTGCGTTGAAGCGAGTTAATAGACGAAAATCTGAATATTGATTGAATGAGTATCAAATTTGTAGAATTTCGTTTGTGATCAATGATTTTCTATCAAATTTAAAAAAAATGCTTTAGATGTACTATATCCAATTGATAAGTTATGTTATCTATCTGGACAGTATGTTTATGTGTGATGGACGAATTGTAAGGTATATTGAAATAAGGGTAGTCACAGGCAACAAGGTAAATGGACCATTTGATGTAATATACAAGTAGCAAAAGTTACATTATAATAGTGTTGGTAGCCACCTTAGCGTATGGAAGTGAAACATGGACTTGGGCAGAAGGATAAAAAAATATAAATGCTATGGAGATTTGTGTACTGAGAAAAAAAGAGCAATTCAGGACAATTTAATTGAGAATGATGTTTACTACATAACATTTATTGTATTGTATCATAAATTACACTTTAGATGTGTAAAATACAACCAGGCGGACTTATTGTCATGTGGCAATTCTACCAGTCAAAAAGATGTTTATCAAGGTCTAAAGTGAAAACTAAAAAAAAATCCAATTTGTAAAAAAATGAGTTAAAACTTTGGGCTGGATTAGGTTAGGTGTCTCATAAACTAAGCCACGGATACCGCCTAATATATTAAGGGGTACTACACAAATGAATGAAAGAAACAAGTTTTTATTATTGTTTTTACCATATACAAATATTAAATGCAGAAAAACTCACGCATTCGTGGAAGCCTAGGTGTTACAGACATCAACAGCAAGATGGAGGAAAGGCGATTGAGATGGTATGGGCACGTTGAACGCAGAGCACCCGATCACATTGTGAACCAGGCAATCTCCATGGATCTTCCTCGAATAACAACCAGAGGAAGACCAAAGAATTCATGGGTAGTGCAAAAAGATAACCTGATGCAGAGGCACGGCCTGGGGGACGTAGTCCGGGACAGAAGAGCATACAACCTGAGAACGAGGAGAGCTGACCCCAACAGTCTTCGCAGACAATGAGTTGAGATGGAGCCAGGGAGAAGACTAATATTAAATGCAAAATTATTGTAAAAAAATGTACAATGAATGAACATTGAGAATATAAGGTGGTATATACGAGTATAATATAATATATACGGTTGCAAAACGTGAGAATTATTAGTGCGTATTAAGTGAAATTTTTTAGATTGTTTAGCGATTTACCAGAGGCACTCGCCTATACACAATAATAATGTATTTATGGATACGGATGTAACTTTATTGAGTACAATTGTGATTTTATCTTTCACGATTCAAATTAACAAGAGTTTTTATAATCTTGTAACTTTCATAAACCCAATCGTTTCAACAACATAATCAGCGCCATCGGAATTACAACCAGGGGCCACTCTTGACTGCTTGATATATTGTATGCATTAACATCATCCTTTTGGTATAATGTAAAGCAATGAGGACAAAGATGACCTCCGTGGCCTGGTGGTGAGACACTTGTCTGCCGATCCGGAGGTTGCGGGTTCGATCCCCGCTGGAACCCAGATTTTTTTAAAAATAGGATTCCAGTCTGGTTAACACTTACTCGTAGGGTCTATAAAAACATATTTCTGGTTGGTTGGAAAAAAAAACTCGTCGGGTTAAAAAAAAAGCAGAGGTTTTCAAAGTATGCGCCAAGGCGCTCTGGGGTGCCGTGATTAATTCCCAGAGGTACTGCGGGATACTCGAAAATTTGAATAATTAATTTAATAACGACATTGGTGGTATAGTTAACGTTGATCAGGTATTACGGGTTCGATTTCCGATGGTAACTCAAAAACAAACTAATCTGGTAAAAAAATTGTTGTTGTTGTTGTCTCTTCAAGTGCGATAGTATTACAAACAAGTGCAATGACAAACTGCGAGTTCCGTGGCTACTCAAGTGGTTCTAAAAGATGTTCAACACGGACATCACCAATTCGGATGTTTTGATAGATACCATACGAAAGAAGAAAAACAATTAATTCATTTCCGTGTCCGGAACATCCATTGTCAATTATACCACGTATTTCTAGTAGGAGGCAAGAGAGATCGCCCATTCATTCGCATAAATTAGATCTTGATCCGAGAGTGATTTTAATAATTCCAGGTAATTTTAATTAATGCGCTGATGCACGGTCACAATGACAGAAAACAACGTCTAACTAATACGCAAGAGTCTGATTGAGATGTCTTGGGACAGTGGTTGAGTCTGATTGAGATATCTTGGGGCAGTGGTTGAGTCTGATTGAGATGTCTTGGGACAGTAGTTGAGTCTGATTGAGATGTATTGGGAGAGTGGTTGAGTCTGATTGAGATGTCTTGGGACAGTGGTTGAATTTTAGATATCAGTAAAGGGAAGCTGAGTGGTAAGTAAGTGAATCCTTGTTCTGTTTACTACAACTTACGCTAGGTTTTAAGCGGTAGCTGTTATAAAAACCAAATATAGCACAAAATTCTACGTGGAACAGGAAATTGTGGAAGTCGTGTCTAGTATGATTTCAAATTTTGAGGAGCTGAAGAGAAATAATATGCTTACCTATTCCACTGCGTTGGAGATTTTTTTCGGGCTACCGGGGACAAAGATGCCTACTCTCAGGTGATATTTAACGTTGGGGGAGGAGGAGGGGGGGTCTGACATGACACCAGGAAGAACAAGAATCCCACTAAATATTTTTTTGGGAAATGTTAAAAAAAACACACTTAGGGCACTATAAAACGAAACACTCGACAACCATTGCCGTAAACCATTGAACTAAAGAAAACATATATAAGATACAACGATCTTCACTAAATAACTACATTCTGGAGGTTTGTACCTAGTTTAAACTGTAATCTGGAATGGGTTAAAAATCATTTTGATATTTTAAGTAACGCTTGTTATTGATCTTTAGCTAAATAAGTTTAATCAATAATGGCAGATTTTACAAATAACTATTTCTCGAAAGTATGTAGAGAAATGTATAAGATTGAAAATAATAACGATTGTTAAATAGTTAAATAACATTACCTAAAATAATAACGATTGTTAAATAGTTAAATAACATTACCTAAAATAATAACGATTGTTAAATAGTTAAATAACAGTACCTAAAATAATAATGATTGTTAAATAGTAGTACCTAAAATAATAACGATTGTTAAATAGTTAAATAACAGTGCCTAAAAATATATTGTTTCTAAATATTTGAATATATCCAGACGGTATCCGTAGCAGTGTTACAGTTGACCTAGAAAGAACAAAGCAAGTTCAGAACTCAAGATACCCATTATTACATGGTCAACAGTTAATAATATCGAGATTAATACTCGTAGATAGGAATAGTTTCATAAGAGAGCGCAAGAACTGACGATTCCTCCGGATAAAGCACGTTCTCTGAAGCGGAAAGAAAAATAAAACACCTGTCGACTGGATAGAACTCTCGGAAATGATGGCACCTGGAGACCAACTGCCTTAGGCCTCGGCCACACAGGAAGGAGCCTCGCTTGATGCTTACAGCTATGTTGCGAGTTAGGCTACATATCCTAGCGAACTAACGTACCGCATACTATCGCAGTGGCCACACTGCACGCTTCGCGCCATGTTGCATGACGATTAGTCATCGAGTGAATCTCCTAGCGAACAGACGTGTATAAAAGGGAGCCTTTGTGGAACCCATCGAGCAAATTATAGAAAAATGTACCTGTAATACTCGTAAAATCACTTTGGAATGAAGTTGCACGTAAAGTAAATAAATATGGTAAATTGTAATGAAATTGGTTAGTTTTGAGATTACATCGTGTGTTGACTCAACCGCTCGCAACTGTCAAATAAATTTGTGCGTAACACTTTGGTGTGGCCAGGCATGAAGTCATCTAGTCACGTAAAATCTAGCTTAGCACCTAACCTCAGTGTGGCCTCAGCCTTAACCATCTTAGAAATCCCTGAATAAACTCAGTGTAGGGCTGACTAGATTTAAGATGAACATCTAGAATTGGGATTTCTCGAACGAAAGTGTTGTAACATTGAATATGATTGTGGGAATATACAGAACTCATAACACATTCTAACTTGTCCAAACAAAACGACTACCTATCGATGTCAATGATAGGGCGATCTATGTTGTCCCGTATTGGAAACACTTGACATAAACAAACAATCGATCTTCTTGTCACGGAAATTAATTAATTTAAGGCCATTGTTCGTACTTTTTGATGCCGACAAATTGAAGTAAAATAAATACATTATTGAAATACACATTGTTATTTTGGACGAATAGTGTATAAAATGCAACACCTTGTCAAATTGGTTGAGCCCAGGGCCTCAGCCTTCAAGTAAGGTTATCAGACGTTAATTTGTCTACTTCAGTGGTCCAGTAGCATGTAGTAAATAATCGCGAGACCAGATTTTATTCCTGTCAGCGTTCAAGCTGGCTTCATTTTTGGACTTGATTTTTTTTACATGATAAATAAATATATTAAAATAACAAATCAACAGTTTAAAGAGATACACTTCAATAATCATACTAATGTTTTATGCTCAGATACCGTAGACGTATTATCTGACTGACTATACTCAAGAAAATGTAGGATGGTGGTCCCTGTGACGTTTAAAATGTCATGTCTCAAAGGGATGGGATAAAATCGTTTTTTTTTTACAAATCGAATCGTTTTTTTTTATAAATCGAAAAATTGTCTTTCTCTAAACTGACGTTTTAATTCCTAATTATCATTATACTGACTTTCTAATGTATTGTATGATTTGTATCTATCTTTAAATAGACCAAGATCCACTATGAATTAATACTAATTAAGAACATTTAATTTTAGGTATAAAAAAAATTAAAATCCAACTATCGTATACCCCATCCCTAGACAATGCAGACCAACGTAATGACTTTTGACAAACGTCACCAAATATTATTTGATTTTAACAAACTGTCACATTTTTGCTAATTTGTAACGAGATGTATTCATTTGTGATTATTGTTAGTTTTATGTTTTATGTAACCTAAATAACTTCTTCGATTTTTTATACTTAAAATTAAATGTTCGTGATTAGTATTAATTCATGGTAGATCTTGGCCTATTTAAAGATAGATAAAAATCATACAATACATTAGAAAGTCAGTATAATTAAAATTAGGAATTAAAACGTCAGTTTAGAGAAAAACCATTTTTCGATTTATAAAAAAACTATTAGATTTGTAAAAAAAAAAACGATTTTATCCCATCCCTTTACATATTTTTGCTAATTTGTCATTATTGTTAGTTTTATGTAATGTATTTACCTAAATAACTTGCTGTTTATTAGAATCGAGGCGTATATTAAAGTTGATAAAATAATTAAAATTACTGAACGTCGTTACAAGGTTGTATTGAGGAAAATTTATGAACTGTCACAGGGACCATGCTACATTTTCTCTTGTATAGGAATTCTTGTTCTAAGCCAACCCATATGTGTCGAGTCTTTAAAAAGAAAATGAATAAAAAACTGTAGAAATATATGAGATTATTTGTTTTAGCTTAAACAACAAAAATAAAAAAAAAATAACAACATGTCACAAATAAAAAATAACCACACTATAAATAGGTACATGACACGTAAACATGAAGAATTCTTTATTTATAGTTAAGGCATTAACATTGTGGAGGTTTAAACACATCAAGAACAAACAATACTTGTTTGTGCTCCCCTAATGATGAGGGGAAAACCTTTAATGTTTTCTTGCCAAATATATTATATTTTTCTAAATACTTGAATATGCAGATACGAGGAAATTCCTAATCTAATAGACAGCAGCCACCACCTTCCTATCCTTACATTTAAATTGTTATTTATTTTCACTGTTAGGTTGATGAGAATGTGCAACGGGGTTTTGTATACCTAATCAAAAATCGAAAAGAAGTATCGATTTATTTTTTCATGATATATGTCCTCAGTGAGATACAGGCAAAAGCCTAGTTTACTGGGGACACAACAAATGAAAGGCAACAAACCCAGATCCATTAAAATTGTATCCAAATTAAATTACCTGTTGTTTTTTTCGCAAATGATGTACGAGTATATTTCTTGTCATGTGTAAAATACGAGTAAATAAAATTTTGTAATATTTTTAATTTGTCAATAATAGTACTCGTAGGTTCAAATCCCGAGTAATAGCACCCTTGAGAAAAGTCTGCTCTCTAAATGGCGATTTATAAATGTTTGTATTATATACTAGCTGTACCCGGCCACGCGTTGCTGTGGCTCAGTCTGGTTAAATGGAAAAGAAAGAAAAGAGAAATCACACGTTTCAATTATGTTTAATTTCACAATGTTTGTGGGTATACAATATTTTTGATGTCTTTCAGTCACTCTCAGTCTGTCGCGTTTATCGCCGTGCTCGCAAATGATCGCGTCACTCCAATAGGTCAATTCACGATATGATTTGAATTCAAATGAATGATCGATTGCACTGAATAAGAAGAAAGAAAGTTATAACAAAAACATATCAAATTGCGAAACATTAAAAAAGGAACTGAATAATATTGGTAATTTCGTAGACGTCATTGTTCTTGGCGCCAACAATAGCTCTTTCACTCACCCAATCTTGATTCTTATAAGTGATTTGAATATAGGGAAATACTTTTTCAACCGATTCTTCTTTTGACATCACTAAATTGCATAAGTTATAGTCTTCCAACCTTAGTTCTATTACCGTCATTTACAACTGCATCTCGCGAATGAACGTATTCTTCAGAGCAAAGCTTGGTCCGATTCAAACGGATGAATATCAAACGTTCTGTTTTCTATTACAGTTCACAAATTTGCCCCAAAACAACCTTGTAACGACGTTCAGTGATTATAATTATTTTATCGACTTTAATATAAGGCTCGATTCTAATAAATATCAAGTTATTTAGGTAAATACATTACAAAAAACTAACAATAATGATTATTTATTGTTAAGGCATTAACACTGTGGAGGTTTAAAGACATTGTAATTTGGTTATATAAATTGTAATAATCAAGTGTTTGACTAAACAAATTACAATGAATAATTCAGCTATCATTACAAAATTTGTTAAACAATATACTGATGGACCTGCAGCAGTGGCTGTTGATTGAGGGAAATTTGTTAACAATGTGGAACGGAATCATCAAGGATGCAAGAGTTCTTCAGGTAGTGTATAGCCATCAGAGATGAGGTAAGGTTCATAAATCAGACTATCAAGGTCAATTAAATTTTAATTAATTCAGTGATATTCAAAAGCAGGCGTATTATGCGTAATGGGTGAATACATTAGACATGTATTCCCTTGAGCTACTAGACCTTATACTATCTATTTCATCGCCATTTTTATTTGCACACAATCATTAGCCATTAAACTCTCGTTTGGGAAGTGTCGTAACCGATCGCCGAAGGTCGACACTTCTTGAATGTTATGTTAGCTCGGCGGTTTCCTTTGTGATACCTACAGTGTTTTGTTTAAATATCCTTTCTTTTGTGTCTTGCCCCCGTCGTTTTTTTTTTGTAAATATGTAAACAGCGTATGAATGATATTTCGTAATGAGTAATTTCTTTGTCTGCGTTAGTGGGCTAACACTAAGGCCTCGGCCACACAGGAAGGAGCCTCGCTTGATGTTTAGAGCTATGTTGCGAGTTAGGCGATATATCCTAGCGAACCAACGCACCGCATAATATCGCAGTGGCCACACTGCACGCTTCGCGCCACGCTGCATGACGATTAGTCATCGAGTGAATCTCCTAGCGAACAGACGTGTTGGTTAATTTACAAGATGGCGAAAGTTTTAATGACAGCTGTGTATAAAAGGGAGCCGTCGTGGAACACATCGAGCAAATTATAGAAAAATGTACCTGTAATAAAATCAGTTTGGAATGAAGTTGCACATAAAGTAAATAAATATTGTAAGTTGTAATGAAATTGGTTAGTTTTGAGAGTGGCATCGTGTGTTGACTTAACCGCTCCCAACTGTCAAATGAATTTGTGCGTAGCACTTTGGTGTGGTCAGGCATGAAGTCACCTAGTATATGAGTCACGTAAAACCTAGCTTAGCACCTAACGAAGCACTTTGGTGTGGCCTCGGCCTAAACGTATTATATTCTAGAAATTTGAAAAAATACTTTTTTTGCATATTTTTAAAGTTTAGACTTTTAAGAATGTGTTCTCAAAAGATTTTTTTTAAATTCTCAATATTTACGAAGTCATAGCTATAAATAAGGCAGCAATTACGCCGCACCGGAATGACTCGGACAATAATCTCAAAACTTGAAAAGCGTTTTTCTCAACACTACTGTTTTCGACCTGGTCGACATTTTTTTTATTTATTATTTTTACACATGACAAGAAATATACATATTTTGCGAAAAAACACAACAGGTAATTTAATTTGGACTTACAGTTTTAATGGATCTGGGTTTGTTGCCTTTCATTTGTCGTGTATATAGTAAACTAGGCATTTGCCTGTACCTCACTGAGGATATAAAATCTCAAGTTGTATCCAACCGATTACCTCCAAATTTGGTATGAAACTTTTAAAAATGTTTTATATCGTATCTACCTTGGAAAATTCAAAACTATTTTTTTTTCTATTTAAAAAAAATTGAAAAAAGGGTTATTTACTTAAAAATAGAATTTTTTTCAGACAACCGCCATTTTCCGTTGTTTTTGGTACCAACAATAACGACATTATTTTTTATTAAGAAAGTGTATGATTTTTGTTTTCAATTTACAAAAGGGTTTCAATCATGTCGACCCCACTTTTTTACAAAATATAACAATAGCTGATAACATTTTGAATTTTGAATTTTTTTAAATCTTCCCCCACGAAAAAAAATCTAAATCCATCGGGGGCACGCGAAGTGTCCAATACTTAAAAAAAATTAAAGAGTGGCACTTCAGTGCATATAAGTTGCCGACCGCTGTACTATACTTGAGAAAATGTAGCATGGTCTCGGTGACAGTTCACAAATTTGCCCCAATACAACCTAGTAACGACGTTCAGTAATTTTATTTATTTCATTAACTTTAATATAAGCCTCGATTCTAATAAATAGCAAGTTATTTAGGTAAATACTCGTACATTACATAAAACTAACAATAATTACAAATTAATACATCTTGTTACAAATTAGCAAAAATGTGGCAGTTTGTTAAAATCAAATAATATTTGATGACGTTTGTCAAAAGTCACTACGTTAGTCTGCATTGGCTAGAGATGAGGTATACAATAATTGGATTTTCGATTTTTTTATACCTAAAATTACATGTTCGTAAGTAGTATTAATTCATAGTGGTGAGGTTTATCAAAAGTCACTACGTTGGTATGCATTGGCAAGGGATGGGGTATACGATAATTGGATTTTCATTTTTTTTATACCTAAAATTAAATGTTCGTAATTAGTATTAATTCATAGTGGATCTTGGCCTATTTAAAGACAGATACAAATCATACAATATATTAGAAAGTCAGTATAATGAAAATTAGGAATTAAAACGTCAGTTTAGAGAAAAACAATTTTTCGATTTATAAAAAAATGATTCGATTTGTAAAAAAAAACGATTTTACCCCATCCCTTTGATGCGTGACATTTCAAATGTCACAGGGACCATCCTACATTTTCTCAAGTATAGGTATACAATATTAAAAAAAACAACACTATGTGTTCACCCAATATATAACGCGATTAAAATCTATCCACTCTGTTCGAATAAGACTTTACTCAAAATTGGTGCAATAGTAGTCTGTTAATAGAGTCAGTGAGAAATTTCAACAAAAAATGTAAGCTAGAACAATCTAAATAGAGATATCCATCGATGAAGCGAGAAATCATAATTTAATAGAATAATTTCTTCGACACGGCTCCATTAGTCTGTGCTGGATGTTTAATTACTAGACGACGAAACACAACGATTGAATGAAAAATCTCTGTCGAGCATCGCTGCGTTCCCTCGAGTCAGAGAAAGCCATCACAGTTCCTGCATCAAACCAGATTTCGCATAAATTTAGTGAAAGGCAATAAGACATATTTAATTATTACTATTTTACTGTGATTAAACTAAATACCAATTAAATGTATTTCAACTGGGGTACCCGGTATTGTCCGGGCCTCATACATACACGTACATACCATTTTAGCAGAATGTCCTTGAAGGACGCGATGATGATTTTGATTGTTTGGTATTTGAATAAAATACGTCAATTAGCAATGCGGAAAGAGAGAGTAAATGAATCAATGAATAATAATTAATAATTAATGATGCTTTATTTATCGGTAAGTGGGTATTTATACATTTCAGAATGGGCGCGGGAGTGCGCCCGCAATATATTTTTATCTCGCTTCTGTGCGTGCAGAAATGGTCGATTGAAATATTGCAGACATCGAAAATAATATTGTGGGTAGACAATTTGTTGGCGAAAACGGCGAGACAGCGTGATGCGTTCTCTTTCTACTGTGGAATGTATCGTAAATAGTATTTGTGGGTAAACAATTTCAATGTTTTGGTATGCGACCTTTGGACATATCCAAAGGTCTTTCGTCGGTCGTTGACCGTGTGTGTTGACAATATTCAGCGACGACCGTAGTTTCTACACCATCATGCCATTTCCCTGTCGAGGTATGCAGAGAAAACAAAACGTCATACTTTTCTACTTCGACACATATCCTTAGACTCTTCTACATACACACAACTTCTAAGATTTATTTGACTTTCTACGTTTCGTTCTTTCAGAATATAATTCACTTGATCCAACCATACTTTCCTTGGTCTTCCTCTTACATACCTTACATTTTCACTATGCATATATTTTGTTAGTCTTTCTCCATTCATTCGTTCTACATGCCTAAACTGTCTCAGTGCGATCTTCTTCATCTTACGTAATACAGTCTTAAGTTCGCATACATCCCTAATAACTTCATAATAACAACAATAATAAAATCACAATTATTTATAGCGTCGTTTAAGGCACGTTCTTACGGTTCAACTTAAGTTGACCGATTAAAGTTGAATGAAATCTGTAGTGAAGGCGCGTTCTCACGGTTCAAGTTTAATTGACCGATAATAGTTGATCAACAAAAGTTGAATACAGGTCCGTTCCCACGGTTCAAGTTTAGTTGACCGATTAAAGTTTATCAACAAAAGTTGAATACGACTTGAATCAGTTTTTGTTCACACGTTTCAATAGAAACTGATTCTATAAACAGTTTCAATTTAATTCAGTTAAAAATGGCGTCGAAAGCATTTTTTCTTGCATCTTTATTTTTATATTTATCGAGTTGAAAGCGAACTTGACAGCCCACTTGAATTCACATGTTCACATGTTTCAAGACAGGTTTCAACTTGAAATCAAATGGCGGATGACTCATAACTTGAACGATAAAGTTTGACTGGGTCAATCTTTTCTTGATCAACTAAAAAGTTGATCAACTCTATTGAAACAAAGGTTCTCACTACAGATTTCATTCAACTTTTGTTGATCAACTTTAATCGGTCAACTAAACTGTCAACCGCGAGAATGGGCCTTGAATCAGTTGCTTTTGAAACGTGTGAACAAAAACTGATTCAAGTCGTATTCAACTTTTGTTGATCAACTTTAATCGGTCAACTAAACTTGAACCGTGAGAACGGGCCTTTAGAGAACAAACTTTCCTCAAAGACGCTCGGGATTCGAACCTACTAATATTGAAAGATTAACAGAGAAAACAAATCATGCCTGGCAGCTACAGACAATAACGATAAATTCTCAATATGATGTTATCCGTCCGTGAGGGTGGCAACTTTGTACTTCATCAACTTAACCAAATTTATACCTATTATTTGTTTCCAAAATGTCTGATTCAATATAATTTTCAATTTATTGAGCGTCTCATTCAATCCATGTACTCTAGATTCGATCTGATGTGATCTAGTGAACCCACCATTACTGAAAGATTACTAGAGAAAACAAATCATATTTGGCAGCTAAATATAAATTCTCAGTATGATGTTCTCCAGTCCACCTAAAGTGGGGTTGATAGACAACTTTGTACTTCATCAACTTTGCTGTCTACCCACTTTTATTTCAGACAAATGATAGCACTAGGTCGTCCAGAAAGTAAAGAACGATTGCGCACCACGCCCTGCGGCGATCCCCCACGCCCTGCGGCGATCGTATGCGCGCCAGTTAGCTCCTTCCTTCGCTTCAGTGCGAGCCGAGTTTTGTTGCTGAACGGTCGTGCGTCATTGTTCTGTAACCTTTCAAAATGGCTGCGCCCATCTAAAATCCCTCCAAATGTGAAGTGGGTAGTGTCATTCGTTTTCTGAATGCACAAAATGTTCGGCCTATCGGAATTTATAGGCAACTTTAAGTACAGTACATGAATCTTTCCAACAGATTTCACGATCGCTCCTACATGAAATAGTGACAGAGCACCTTGGCTACAAAAAAATATGTGCTCGGAAAAGAAAAACCGAATCTCAACATCAGAAAAGTGATGGCAACAGTTTTTTTGGGACCGAAAGGGTTTGATCCACGTGAAGTTTATGCCAAAAGGACACACACTAAACTCAGAGGCCTATTGTGAAACTCTTCAACGACTTAGACGCGCCATCCAAAACAAGAGACGTGGAATGTTGTCGGGAAAGGTGGTTTTGATTCATGATAATGCGCGGCCTCATGCATCGGCACGAACACAGCGAGAACTTCAACGTCTTAAGTGGGAATTTTTTTGGACATCCTCCTTACAGCCCTGACTTGGCACCAAGTGATTTTCACTTATTCCTGAAACTAAATGAATTTTTGGGTGGAAAACAGTTCGCAAACGATGAAGACCTCAAACAAGAAGTGACATCCTGGCTCAAATCTTTGGCGGTAGAAGAGTATACCATCGGAATTGAAAAATTGGTTCCACGTTACAATAAGTGCCTTGACAGCTATGGCGACTACATTGAAAAATAGAGTAAGGTTCTGTGACTTTGTAAGTAAAGTTTTGTGTTGATATCTTTCGTTTTTATTTAGTTATGCCAAAACGTTCTTTACTTTCTGGACGACCCACGTAGTTGTTTTGAAAACGTCTGATTCGATATGATTTTAAATTGTTTGATCCTCTGAGCCCGTCCATGTTCTCTGGATCCGATCTGATGTGATCCGGTCTACTTGATGTGATGATACTAACAGGGTCAGTCTGAGGGAGGTTCAAAGGGTGCATCTGCACCTAGCCCAACACTGAGCGAGACACAGTGCTCATGACATAAATAAAAATAACTAGTTTAGCTAATTTATTCGATCTCAGCCCATTTTAATAAGATGGTCTCTAATATTTGTTGTTTGTATGTTATGAAATATTTAATGCATTTTGGATGTCATTAAATTGTGATTTGTGACACACTCGGAAAGTGACAGAGTTTGTCCATAAAAATATTTATGTCCAATCTATTCATGACAATGTTCTTGTGAAATAAAAACCCGAATTATCTTCAGCACCAACTGCAAGAATTGGCAGAGGTCAGTAAAGAAGTTGGTTTAAAAATGAATATATCGAAAACCAAATAAATGATGAACAGCTTTGCTACCCCAAAACCAATAAACGTAGATGTAAAGCCGCTAGAACTTATCCAGGAATATGTGTATCTGGGCCAACTTATTTCCTTTGTAGGTGGCATATCGGAGGAAATAGCACGAAGGACAAAACTAGCGTGGAGCTCATTTGGACGTTTGAACAACATCTTCAAAAGTAATCTCCCAATATCCTTGAAGCGAAGGGTCTACAATCAGTATATTCTCCAAGTACTTGCGTATGACTGTGATACATGGACGCTCACAGTAAAAAGCACACAAAAGCTCCAGACCGCACTAAGGGGCATGGAGAGATGCATGTTAGGATATACTAAAAGAGACCGTAAACGAAAAACCTGGATTCGCAATGTAATAAAGGTAGAAGACGTTATAAAGGTGTGCAAAAGAATGAAGTGGCAATGGGCAGGACACGTAGCCAGAATTTCGGACTCCTGATGGACATCCGAAATAATTCAATGGTACTCAAGAGGCATAAAGAAGCCCAGAAGAAGACTGAAGGTACACTGGATAGATGAAATCAAGAAGCATGGCAGGATCACATGGCATCAACGAGCAAAAAACCTAATTATTTGGAGTCAACTTGGGGAGACCTTCATCCAGCAGTGGTTCGACCCTGGTTGACAATGATGATGAATAAGTGTTTTATGGGTGAAAATATTTGAGCAGCACTTCGCCTATTTTTCACTCTACATACTAGTAGATCTAGGTATAAATAAATCAATAAGAATGCATTCAATCTTACAGGTCAGCCCTGGATACTAAACAACTCTGGGTATCACAAGCTTATTTACATCTATAACCATTTTTCAGATACAAAGTAGTACTTGTTTTCTAAATATCTTATAGAACATGATTTTCAATTTTTTGATCCTGAGTCCGGACACGAACTCTAGACCTGATCTGAGTTGATCCGGTCCACTTGATGTGTGGGCATTAAACAACTCTGGACATCATAAGCTCAGTTGTATCCATAACCGTTTTTTTTTCAGATACGTTGTAGTTGTTGTTTTCAAAATGTCTGATTCAACATGATTTTCATTTTTTTGATCCTGAGTCCACTCATGCACTCTAGACCCGATCGGATTCGATCTGGTCCACTTGATGTGTGGGTATTAAACAACTCTCAACATCATAAGCTAAATTGTACCCATAACCGTTTTTCAAATGCGTAGCAGTAATTGTTTTCAAAATGTCTGATTGGACAATATTTTCAATTTATTTGATCCCAGAGTCCACTCATACACTCTGATGTTTTTTTTTATTGAACAAAGTAATATATTGTACAAATATTTGTCAAGGCTTTACCTATATACACATTTATTACTTAACTAATCTTATTTATATATTATAATTTATGAACTTACTTAATCTTATTTTCCTACATGTCATTTTATTTTTTATAATCTTAATATATGATTTCTTAGAAATAATTAACACCTACATACTACTTATAACTAGATAACAATTCTTACAACTAATTTTTTAGCAAGAACAAGTTCAGGTTGCTTGTATTCCATCACATTCACTCAGACCTTGGTCGTCCCAGCTAATACTGTAGGTGGAATAGTCAGACAACAGATAATGTTTCGGGAGCCTGTGCTTGTAACGGAAGGGTAGGTCGGATTTACTCTCGTAAGTCCCCAGGGCAGCGACTAAGCGATTGCTGTGATTTTGTTGACTTTTATAGAACTTCGCGGTCCAAGCGAGGATGTGGTGTTGTAGGGTTTCTTCTCGCTGTTCGGCGTGAAGTCGGGTAAGGTTTGTTCTGGGATGGGTGTTAAAATCTGATGTGATCTGGTCAACTAAATGTGGGGTATTAACAATACTGGACATCATAAGCTCAATTGTATTCATAATTGTTTTTCAGATACGTTCTAGTTGTCGTTTCAAAATGTCTGATTCAAGATAATTTTCAATTTTTTTAACCTGAATCTATTCCCACACTCTAGACAAGACCTGATGTGATTCGGTCAACTACATGGGGAGGTGCTAAAAACTTTAGATATTAGACAAAAAAATATATATACTCGTATATATCACTAGTATGACAAAGTAATTCATTTCAAATGTTTTGGTTCAACATGGTTAAGAATTGTATTATTGTTAGTTCATCTATACACTTTAGACAATATCTGATTCCTGAAATAGTATCATACATTTTGTGCGAGTTAAGCTTTGTTATATGTAACCATTTTCCATGAACCAGACAAAACCCGGGTTATTGCCTGGATCTCTGGTTGCCCCGGCGGCGGCACCGTTGATCCAATCGACTTCAACGAAACTTCATTTTATGGACGCTTGATCCCTTACTTTTTTATATACAAGTTTAACCCTCCAGTGCGCAATGATGCACATATGAATCAACCAAAGTTTTTATAAATATTTTTGTGTTGAGTGGTATAAACAAAGACTCATGCGCTGTTACAAATGTGATACAATAATCTCCATGCTTTAAAACCACATAGGTTTAATAGAAAACTGTTTTATCGGTCAATTTGGCAGTTGAAGTTTGACTTTGTTCTTTTGTGATTTGTTCCAGTTTGAAATCAAATTACTTTATTATTGGTGATCAAGGTAATCTATTTTTTTTCTTTCATTGTTTAGTACATATGTGTAAAATAAGTTAAGTTAAATATATAATCTCATTTATATAATTATATCATATAATTAACTTACAAATGCGCAGTGATTCATATATGAACCTTACTCTTTTTTTTAATATAAATATATAAAAACAAAAAAAAAGTTTTATTTCATTTTTCATGTTCCAGTACATACAATATTTAATGCATAAAATTATTTTTATTTTTGAAATAAAAA
This sequence comes from Odontocerum albicorne, assembly GCA_949825065.1. NCBI lineage: Eukaryota > Metazoa > Arthropoda > Insecta > Trichoptera > Odontoceridae > Odontocerum > Odontocerum albicorne. Next base: position 5,753,161 of record OX463848.1, read on the forward strand.
AAATCGCGCATTGTAGGGTTAAGGCAGTTATCTAAAAAAGAAGGAATAACAAACAGCCTACTTTTACAACAATTTACGTTGATTTGTATGGAATCAAGTAAATAAAACTAATATTTAGTGCAAGGCGTGTGAGAGAAAAACCAAGGAAAGTATGGTTGAATCATATTTTAAAAGTAAACGTAGAAAGTCAGAGAAATCATATGAGTTGTATGGGAAAGTGTATGGATATGAAAGAGACTAAAGATGTGTGTCGAGATACGAAAGTCTGGCGCTGTATCTTCTCTGCCTATCCCAATAGGGAAATTGCCTGATTATATTAATATTTTTATTTTTTTAACCTGGCGAGTTTATTGCCATGTGGCAATCTCTTCCAACCAACCAGAAAGATGTTTTTATAGGCCCTAAGTGTTAACCAGACTGGAATCCTATTTTAAAAAATCTGGGTTCCAGCGGGGATCGAACCCGCAACCTCCGGATCGGCAGACAAGTGTCTTACCACCAGGCCACGTTTCTATGGGCTTGTATGGAATAATAATATTTTAAAACTGATATTAACCATTATTTGCATATCTGCGCATACAGGATTGATTGTATTTTTTTATTTAAAAAAAATAACAAAAAATGGGGTTTGTGAGTTGTGTCCTTTTTGCAAATACACATCCAATCAATCTCATGTACCTACTACACAAGGAACAGTTGTATCAAATATCAATATCCCATTTCCTCACCGGTAGCCGTAATTGATCTGGGGAGATATAAATACGATAATTCCGGGGTTTACCACATAATCCTCCTTTCACACTACAATTAACACATCGGCCTAACGTAAATGAGAAGACATGAGAGCTGAAATATTTGCATTTATATGACATGATTAAGCATTTCATACCGTACTTCATTTTATCTCTTTGCAGACAACTATGCATTCTTCTACCTTCTGTCAGCTCACCAAAGAAGATATTTCTTGGGAGTCTAGAGTCGAGTGATAAAGCAACACAAGACTGTTGATGCTCGAGTAGTTTGCGCTGCTCAATAATTCATTGTTTGATACTGTATACTATTATCGAATTTTAATTATTTGATTTGATATTTATTGAATGTTTTAACATGTCTGTAAGAACCCATGATTCGCACCCACATATGTTGTATCCATACATGGTGCATATGCGAAAGAGATCGAAAAGTATTGTAGGCCTTCGAGATGTGGACCTATAGACGAATCCTAAGGATTTCCTGGAGAGACCACATTACAAATGACGAGGTTCTCAGCAGGATCGAAGAAACCAGGCACCTGTCAAACACCATATGGGATGGGTCATATGCTGCGACATGAAAATCTCCTGCACAATATACTGGAGGGAATGATTGAGGGATCGATTTGGAGAGAACGTCCTCGCCGAGAGTATCTGGAGCAAATATGCCACGATATGGACTGCACCGAGCTCAAGAGGATCGCTGAAGCAGGGATTTGCTGCTAACCAATCCCCAGGATTGAAACTGAAGAAGAAGATATATAGTATAGCCGAGATGCATAGCCGGGCGGTAACGCACTGGACCTTTATGCGGAAGGTCATCGGTTCGAACCCCACGCTGTCCTACTCCCTTCAAATGACACAGACATTTTTTCCGCGTAATATTCGGGGGTATAAGGATACCTAGGACATCGGTCATATCTATTCTTTAAAAAAAAGGAGGAAAAAACATGTCGGTGTGCTCCGATCGTGTCACTTCAAGTGTGCCATCGGTTCCAGTACACCGATGTGGCCGGTGAGTTTGCTGGTGTGCAACAGCTCACTCGCTTAAAGAGGGTGAAAAAAAAAGAAGAAATAAACAAAATCTCCACGGCACAGCTTCGCTTTCCAACTAAAGTGACGATGGAATGACGAGGGGATCCTCGACTACGAGGCCCAGCAACGACGACGAGTGTGATTACTGCTTTAAAGACCATTGCCACTTTAGTTTTTAGTGTGAGATCATGATTATCAAACACTCCCCTGAAGAGCATTAAACACCCTGGAAGCTGTGTTTAATCTGTTCTGAATATCGTCATCTTTATTCGCTTTGTCATTCACAATTTTACACAAGTAATTCAAGTGTTGCACTGGTCGCATGATCTGCCTATTTACACTGATGATAGTGATTTAAAGATGGTACTAAAAATGCATAGACGTTTTTTTAACAGCCATAGTTTTTAATTATCAACATACGACTGGTAATTCTTCGTGATCAAAGAAGATTGTAAGTCTATTCTTAATTGAATATCTACATGGCCTACTTGGTAAGACGCTTGAATTCCACCCGAGAGTTTCGAGTTCGATTCCCTATTATACCAAAAAAGGGTCCTAATCTGGTAAAATAGTTTATCTGGCAATAACACTCGCGCGCGTTGATGCCAATTTGGATGTGTTAAGGGTTACCAAACGAATAAATAAATGAATATTGACAAACTCATATTTTATTTTCTCATGGCTTAGGCTCTATTGATCGTATCTTCGGGTTTAGAATCACTAAAGTAGACGCAGGATTAATGATTCGCTATCTCAGTGTTAGTAATACTACCAAACAAATAAAGAGGCAACAACACTCACGTTTTGCGTGTGCGAGTATTGTTACCAGACGAATTGTCCCTTTTCGCGATTTCCCAACTGGGATAGACGGAGAAAACAAACTGCCAAACCTGCTTGTAAGTATTATTGGCAGACGAACTGTTTTATCAGACTGGAACCTTTTTTTTTATCAAATACCATCGGGAATCGACCCGAAACTGCTGGGTGTAAGTCAAGCTTTTTACCAACTAGACCAAGGAGGTCATCAATTGCAGTAAGAGGATGAAATTAAACAAGAATTTACTAAGTGGGCAATAAGCAGAAATCACAAGGTGTATCATTTAAGACCGGAGTAGGAATACCTTGACCCAGTTAAAAGAAAAACTCATTATGTTGCAGATTTTATCGTAATTATAGTACTGTAATAGAGCTAATCTTATGTATTAAATCTAGTATGGAGCATGTCTGCCCATGTAAAGCAGATATATATTGCATTAAACGAAATATGTCGCCTAATTACTAGATGTCTTAGACGAACCCCAATGAAAAAAGCTAGTATATTTGCTGAAATATATATTCCGGACGTCCATCGCAATATTGCATGCAGAAGTGAGAAACACGAACACCTTATGTATGACCAACACAGCCAGAACAGAGGTTTCGCAGGATTTTTATAACCTTCCAGAACACCATCGAAAGCTATCCGGATAGTAGCCTTGTTGGGGAGTTGGAAATGAAAGACTGTAGACATAGACGCAGCTGTCGGAGTGCCTGCCGGTGGGACACCATCTACCATGGGTCGTATGGAGATCTTTTGATCGCTTACACGCCCACGTAAGTAGACCAAAAAAAATCTCCTCAAATGGAGGATTGGCACAGAGGATCCACGACTTATGCGTGTGCATTCATATACAACGAATGTCGCACCTGCTGGCTTCTCCACTCAAATTCTGATGAAATTGAAACGTCTTAACATCTAAGACACTCCCATTTTAGTTGCATTCCTTTGACTTGGGGTGATAGGAGAGGCAGATAAGATAATATCCTTGCATATATATACTTTGTTTTTACCATGTTCATATATTTCGTCATGTATAATCTCATATTATAAAGGAAAACAAAACAACTTACATTTTGAGAAATCGGTGGAGTTAGCAGCTGATGACGTCTCGGCTGCTAAAGACAAAACCAAGAAGATTGCAACCAACAGAAATGCTCCCATAACACGGAGTGTCGTCAATCAACATCAAGGTGTCCAAGGAACTCGTGGGTTTCTACACAGTTTGGTCGTTCACTTCATCACACCACTGTTTCACAGATACGTTTCACTTGCGTTTTGCTCGTTTGATTGAAATCATCTTGCAGAATTTCACATTGAATCTAAAACAAAAAAAAAAGTTTTATTTATTTATAAATTAATCTTTAACGGCTGCGGTATTTGCAAAAATTTAATTTTTATTACAAAATATGATACTTGGGCGATCCAGTAGGGTGGGATATAATAATAGGATTTTTGCCGTTTGAGTGAAGATGAGTTTGATAAGTATAAGGGATGCAAATAGAAATATCTGAAAATGGTTTTTGCAAAATTATAAAATAATAGTGATAGAAAAGTGTGAAAGAAAAAGTAAATGCGATATATGGGTGAATAATCAAAGACTGGTACAAGTTAAGGAATTCTGCTATTTGAGTAGTATTTTCTCAGATGATGGAAGAGTTGAGAGTGTAGGCGTGTAGCGATAGGAAGCAAAGTCAATGGGACACTTTAATATATGTATGATATACTCGAACCGGCCAGTATCAAAATCTGATTTGATGACAGTCCATAATAATATTTTGGTGCCAACTTTTTTGAACGAGAGTGAAACGTGGACGAAAAAAAAGACTGACAAAAGCCAAAATAAATGCTGTAGAAACGTGTGCTTTGAGATGAATACAAGGAGTGACAATGTATCATAGAAAAGGATTAAAGGGATAAATGTAAACTTAAGGCTGATGTACTGAGTAAGATGAAGAAGAGCAAGCTGATATGGTTTGGGCATGTCGAATGAATAAATGAAGAAATAATAATAAAATAGATATGTTATATAGTGCAAATTTCAGTGGAAGACGTTTGAGAGGAAATCCAAGGAAAGTATGATTGGATCAAGTGAATTATATTCTGGAAGAAGAACTTGTAAAAAAGTTGAAAGAAAGTTGAATGACATGCATGGATGTAGAAGAGGCTGAGGATGTGTATCAGGAAAGGAATGTCTGGCGCTCTATTCTCTCTGACTATTCCGATCCAACCATACTTTCCTTGGTCTTCTCTACCAGGTCTTCTACTCACATTTGCACTGTGTGTGTTTTGTCAGTCTTTCTTCGTTCATTCGTTCTACATAGCAAAACCATTTCAGCCTTAAGTTCACATTCATTCCTAATATCCCTTCATTCTGAATTCCGTTTAGTTAGAAAATACTTTAAATTCATAATTTAAAATTAAAATAAATATGTATATTTTGGATACGAGTAATATTTTGGATACGAGTAATATTTTGGATACGAGTAATATTTTGGATACGAGTAATATTTTGGATACGAGTAATATTTTGGATACGAGTAATATTTTGGATACGAGTAATATTTTGGATACGAGTAATATTTTGGATACGAGTAATATGCCAATATGCATGAATAAAATGGATGTTCAAGTTAAGAGAAGTAATGATGAAAGAATAACTTATTGAGTGTACAAGCCAGAAAAACAAGGGATGCGTGGAAACGGGTAGACTGGAGAAAACTGACTGGATCAAATGTACCAGATTTTGAAAGAAAGTAAAGTGAGAAGTATGAATATTAGAATATTCTGCATAACGAGATGTATCAATGTGGAGGAGGAGAAAATTATCTGATTAGATTGAAAAGTATATAGGTATGTTATCTATGCCTACCCTGCAAAGGACACACCGTGATGATATATAACATATGTATGTTAATGATATGGCACTCCTACTTGATCGAATTAGTTTGCGTGATCATCCTGTATATAAAAAAATCGGATATATTTTTGATAGACAGGATGGACGGACGGTAAAGAGCCCGCTAGACATGTCGCTATATTCGTACAATTACTATTTATGACATCTTCAATTTAATTGGTTGATTTATGAAAAAATAAAATAAAAAGAACAGAGCTGCATCGACTGTGGATGAAATAAATTAATAAATAAAGGGTCTTTCAAATTGAGGGGTTTTTTAATTATTGAATAAAACACACAATTTGATAAATTAAACTAAAACAACTTAAAATATATTTATTAACTTGAAGTATAAACGCACAGGACGTACAAATATTCAGAAATAATTGTAACGTAAAGATACTGGCAGAGGAAAAGAAGATACTGGCAAAGGAAAAGAAGCAGAGTTACTTAAGTTATAGAAGCAATCCAACAACAGATGAACACAAAAGATACAAAATAGTACGAAACCGAGTAAACAGTGAAATGGCTAGAATAAAGAAAGATTTTTGGATCAAGTTTACTAACGATATGGAACACGACCTGTATGGAGCACAGAGAAAGATCTGGAAGATGCTAAAAAACCAAAAGAAACCAGTGAATAAATATATTCAAACCTCCAAAATTACAACGGAAGACTGGGAAAGGTACTTTGAAAATCTGTACAAAGATGAAGCGCAACACGACCCCCATAACATAGAAGTGGCAACACCAGATACACTCACAGTACTGGAAGTAGTATCAGCAATAGGGAACTTAAAGAATCGCAAACCTGCTAGCATAGACGACATATCAAACGAGATGATGAAATACGCAGGAAATAATTTAATTACAGAAATACATAAACTGTTTAATGGCGTCCTGGAAAATTCCAGAATACCACAGGAATGGCCCACAAGTATATCGATACCAATATTTAAGAAAGGAAGTAAAAACAACCGTGAAAACTATAGAGGAATCTCCCTTCTGAGTTCTGTGCTGAAATTGTTGACAGAAATATTGAAAAAGAAATTAGAACGCACAATTACAAACAGAGAGGAACAGCAAGGGTTCAGGAGGAACAGATCTACAACTGACGCAATTTTCATCATAAGACAGATAAAAGAAAAATCTATAGAGTAAAACAAGCCAGCCTTTGTGTGCTTCGTATACTTGACTAAGGCGTTTGATATCCTGTTGGAGAAGGGTGTATCACCATCCATAATAAAAACAATACAAGATCTAAACACCAATGGCAAAACAAGAATAAAAATGGACGGCGAGCTCTCTAAAAAGATACCTACTGTAACAGGAATCAGACAGGGCGATAGTCTCAGTCCATTTCTTTTCAATCTGATCATGGACAAGATTACAGAGGAGGTCGCATCTCTTGATCTCGGATATAGGATGGGTAAAAAGCTTATCAGCGTGGTACGCTATGCTGACGACGCAACTATACTAGCAGAAAGCGAAGACGATCTACAACGAATGCTGTAAAGGTTCCATATTGCATCTGAGATATATAACATGACGATATCTGTCGGCAAAACAAAATATCTAACAATATCCAGACAGCCTCTTAGATGCAAATTGGTTGTGGACGATACACCCATAGAACAGGTCATGAAGTTTAAATACCTGGGTGTGGAGATATCTAGCTACAACGATCTGTATAATGAAGTCAAAGAACAGACCAATAAAGCAGCAGTTATCTCCGGATGCCTGAAGAACACTGTTTGGGGCAATTAACACATGTTGGTGGAAAGCAAAGTCAGAATATACAAAACATGCATAAGACCTGTTATGACTTACGGAATCGAAGCAAGAACAGACTCTGTAAGAACGAAACACCTCCTCAGAACAACAGAAATGAAAACACTGCGGCCTATCGTAGGTAGAACCCTTAGAGATAGGATACCTAATGAGGAAATCCGCAGAAGTTGAAACATTGAGGACATCGTGAGATGAAGTAGGTAGAGAAGACGATTCTGGAGGGACCACGTTGAGAGGATAGACCCCGCGAGAATACCTAAGATTGTAATGCACGAGATTCCAGAGGGTCGTCGACCACCGGGACGTCCACCAAAGAGATGGAGAGAAAGTTGGACATCTTCGTCACAGGACCAAAACTGAAATCCTGTTTAAACAGATCGCAAGATCTAGAAGAAGAAGAAGAGTTGTAACATATCGCGTTATAGGGGACAAGTTAACTGCTTAGTTGAAAATGCGAACTCCGTGACCCTTAAATTTTAATTATTTTATCAAATTTAACACAATCCTCAATTCTAATGAATAGCAAGTTATTTAGGTAAATACATTACATAAAACTAAAAATAATGACAAATTAATACATCTTGTTACAAATTAGCAAAAATATGTCAGTTTGTTAAAATCAAATAATATTTGGTGACGTTTGTCAAAAGTCACTACGTTAGTCAGCATTGGCTAGGGATGGGGGTATACGATAATTGGATTTTCGATTTTTTTATACCTAAAATTAAATGTTCGTAATTAGTATTAATTCATAGTGGATCTTGGACTATTTAAAGATATATACAAATCATACAATACATTAGAAAGTCAGTATAGTGAAAATTAGGAATTAAAACGTCAGTTTAGAGAAAAACAGTTTTTCGATTTATAAAAAAACGATTCGATTTGTAAAAAAAAAACGATTTTACCCCATCCCTTTGAGACGTGACATTTCAAATGTCACAGGGACCATCCTATATATTCTCAAGTATAGTAATAATACTTGCACGTGTTAGACACATATATCACCATGCCGTGACCCTTGCTGGGTAAGCCAAATGATCTCCAAACTTTTCTACCCGAGCACACAACTTTCGCCTTCTCCACATTCATACATCTCGTCATGCGCAATTTTATATTATTCATGCTTAAACTTCTTTCAAGATCTGGTTCAATTGATACAGTCATGTTTTCCTTGGCCTACCTCTGATTTGTATCCTCGCTTAGTATTTTTTTGTCATTTATTCTCTACACATGTACAAACCATCTAAAAGCTCCCTGATTTTTATCTTTAATATCAAAACATATATTTTATCAATTTTTGATGTCTTCATTTCACCTTTTTACGCGTGAGACGTGTGCAACTATAGTTGCCTTTCTACGTGCAGTAGTATTTTTTTGTAAGTAACATGGCTACTCCAGCGGTTCGTAACGAAAAGGTTCGAATATTGAGACCAAATACAATATTGTCTTCCAACCACGCTCTTCAACATGTTAGCATCATCAATCCGAATATGTTAAGGGGTACCATATGAATATATATTATCTGTCTTAACAATTCTCCAAGAAAAAAATAGAGCAGGTATTACTTTGTGAGTGCACTTACAACTGTTATTCTTATAAAAATAGAGCAGGTATTACTTTGTGAGTGCACTTACAACTGTTATTCTTATAAAAAATAGAGCAGGTATGACTTTGTGAGTGCACTTAAAACTGTTATTCTCATAAAAAATAGAGCAGGTATTACTTTGTGAGTGCACTTACAACTGTTATTCTTATAAAAAATAGAGCAGGTATTACTTTGTGAGTGCACTTACAACTGTTATTCTTATAAAAAATAGAGCAGGTATTACTTTGTGAGTGCACTTACAACTGTTATTCTTATAAAAAAAAGAGCAGGTATTACTTTGTGAGTGCACTTACAACTGTTATTCTTATAAAAAATAGAGCAGGTATTACTTTGTGAGTGCACTTACAACTGTTATTCTTATAAAAAATAGAGCAGGTATTACTTTGTGAGTGCACTTACAACTGTTATTCTTATAAAAAATAGAGCAGGTATTACTTTGTGAGTGCACTTACAACTGTTATTCTTATAAAAAATAGAGCAGGTATTACTTTGTGAGTGCACTTACAACTGTTATTCTTATAAAAAGTAGAGCAGGTATTACTTTGTGAGTGCACTTACAACTGTTATTTTTATAAAAAAAAAACTCAGCATTAAGATTTATTACCCTTCCTACACATAGATACAACATCATTATAAAACTTTGCATTCACTTCTGATATTGAGAACGGAAACAATAAAAGTAAACGATGTAGACCAAATTAAAATATTGCCATTTTATACATAAAGGCTGCAAAGCGAAATAAAAACAAGGCCGAAATGTTGTTGATGAGCGATCTCGACATTTAACTTTATAACGTCATCACTGCTTTAATGACTGCAGACGCCACGGAAGACGTTAAATTTCATCATGTATAAAGGCCACTAGTGTTAAGTCAGACCCTGTTCAATAAAATGCAAAAATCATATTGTAAACTTGCCTAAGATCACTCTGTGACAGTTTGGGCATGTGTAACGAGTGAATGGACATACTAATAAAACAAACATATAGTGCAAATTTGAGTGGAAGGCATGGTAGAGGGAGACCAAGAAAAATATGGTTGGATCAAGTAAATAGTATTTTGAAAGGATAAGAAATAAGAGAATCGTATTAGCTGTATGAGAAGGTGTATGGATGTGAAAGAGGCGAAATATGTACTCGTATGTCGAAGAAGGAAAGTCTGGTTTGTATTGTATTACACTTTCGTAACGTGTTGAACTTCCATGCGGAATGTCGTCAGTTCGAATCCCGCACTGTACTACTGCCCTCGAATTACACAGGGATTTTTTCCGCTTAGTATTCGGGAGTGCAAGGATACATATGACTTCAGACATACCAATTCTTTAAAAAAGTAAAAAAAAAAACATGCCGGTGTTCTTCGATCGTCTCACTTCGGTGTGCCATTGAATTCAGTTCAGCGGTGTGAGTGGTGAATTTGCTGGTGTGCAACGGCCACTCACTGATTAAAAAAAAATCATCTACATCAGTCTTGCTTTCCAACTGAATTGATCCTTGACTACGAGGCCCAAAAACTATGTTGTATATGATACAGTACAACCTGACGGGATTATTGTCATGTGGCAATCTCTTCCGACCAACCAGAAAGATGTTCAAGAGGCCTTAAGCAAAAAATATATGGAATCGACATTTTAAAAATCTGTCTACTAACGGGAACTGAGCCCCCAACCTTCGGGTTGGGAGACAAGCATCTTACTAACTAGGTCACGGAGGTCGTCATCTGTATTTATGTATTGTTGAATTATTTGCCTCTTTGAATTTCTATCTATTATATCTGTATGTTATCTTCATCATCATCATCATTGTCAACCAGGGTCGATCCACTGCTGGATGAAGGTCTCCCCAAGTTGACTCCAAATAGTTCAGTTTTTTGTTCGTTGATGCTGCCATGCTTTCTGATTTCATCTATCCAGCGTACCTTCGGTCTTCTTCTGGGCCTCTTTATGTCTCTTGGGGTACCATTGGATTATTTCGGATGTCCATCGGGAATCTGACATTCTGGCTACGTGTCCTGCCCATTGCCACTTCATTCTTTTGCACACATTTATAACGTAAGTATCTTAAGTTAACTTATCTTTATATATGTATGTATCTTAAGTTATATACACATTTATTACTGGCGTATAATGAAATGTTTCCAATCGAGTGATGCAATTAGTTAGTTATAATGGGCTACGTCGTTGTTGATGAGCCTCACAGTGGATTATCTCGTCATTCCACTGTCGAAATCAGTCTCCCGCGTTTGCTCCCCCAACAATCAGACATTGGAAGCAGTGCTGAGAGATTTAACCAATTGAATGACTTTAGACATTATTTGCATAACCACCATCCCCCCGCTCATAGGTTTAAATCCAGGTGCGATTTCATTGGGGCTACTAAGCGTCTGAAACAACTACTTACTACTGCTAGAAGGAACGACTGAAGAAATACATCTGGCCCCAACAGGTTGATTTATCTGTAGATTAATCGTTAGATGGCTCTGAACTGCCTTGGAGAACCTGAAGACCTCTTAACACGTTTCAAACAGGAATTGGGAGAGGCAAGGACTTCATATCAAAATGGGAAATATTACTTGATGAATCGATTATATGTACCTGTTGTGAGGAACAGTCCACGTTACACTTGATGCAGTGCCCGAGGAGTCCGGTGTCTTGCACCGAAGAGGACTTGATGTGGAGAAAGCTCAGTGCTATCCAGGTGGCAGAATTCTAGGCGGAAGTGGTATAGTGCCTTTGACACGAAAAGAAAAATATCTCTTATAAGTTATATCGAACCGTTTATACCGATATGGCAAATGTGCATACACAATGCACAAGTGAGAATTAACCCTCCACATCGGGCCATGTTATATAGTTTCGATGGGGGAATTTAAGATTTTTCACTGATAGGTCGAAGAGTTCGGAAGTGAATCCGCCAGGGATCAAACTTGGGTCACCCGCTTGCTTTATGTGAATACTAACCACGGCCGCCGATACATGGTCAAAGTACTGTATTTTATTACACTTTTTGTATCCAGTACAACCTGGTGGGCTTATTATCATGTGATGATTTCTTCCAATCAATCACAAAGATATTCAAGAAGATATAAGTGAAAACCAGCTGACATTAATTTGGTCAAAGTACTGTATTTTATTACACTTTTTGCATATAGTACAACCTGGTGGGTTTATTACTATGTGATGATTTCTTCAAATCAATCACAAAGATATTCAAGAGTATATAAGTGAAAAACAGCTGTCATTTGGTTAAAGTACTGTAGTTTATTACACTTTTTGTATACAGTACAACCTGGTGGGTTTATTACCACGTGATGATTTCTTCCAATCAATCACAAATATATTCAAGAGGATGTAAGTACAAACCAGCTGACATTAATTTGGTCAAAATACTGTATTTTATTGCACATTTTGTATACAGTGCAACCTGGTGGGTTTATTACCATGTGATGATTTCTTCCAATCAATCACAAAGATGTTCAAGAGACTGTAAGTGAAAAACAGACTGGAATCCTTTTTTAAAGTAAACAAGTACTACTAGAAGACAAGTATCTTACCAACCAGGGCACGGAGAAAAGTTCTTGAACTTTCCTTTAGATATGTGATGTTCAAAATCTTTCTAAACTTTATAACAGCCCATTGCTAGATTGTTGATTGATTGTGTCGGCGAGGAAGATCCAGTTCGGGACCTCGATTAGTATGCCGGGCGCGCCCGTCGCGCTGAATAGCATCGGGTCCTGTTATGTGTCCCGGTGCCACAGTGACAAGGATGCCGGCCACCAGAGACGGTGGGTTACATTGAAAAATATTCCACTCCGAGAACAGGGACGTGCCGAGGGGAAGGAGGCCGAGTGGTATGAGGTACCGTTTTCAAATTTGACGTATACTTATATATTATTATGCGGTAAATGATATAAGATCAGTAAAAGTGAATTAACAGATAAACGTTTGAAAGTTATTCTATAAGTTTAAATAGTTATCATAAACAAATACATACAGACATACGAGGGTAGTCCCAAAAGTACTCGACCTAACAAAAGTGAATTAACAGATAAACGTTTGAAAGTTATTCTATAAGTTTAAATAGCTATCATAAACAGATACATACAGACATACGAGGGTAGTCCCAAAAGTACTCGACCTAACAAAAGTGAATTAACAGATAAACGTTTGAAAGTTATTCTATACGTTTAAATAGCTATCATAAACAGATACATACAGACATACGAGGGTGGTCCCAAAAGTACTCGACCTAACAAAAGTGAATTAACAGATAAACGTTTGAAAGTTATTCTATAAGTTTAAATAGCTATCATAAACAGATACATAGAGACATATGAGTACCATTATGCCGTTGCCCTGTCAGCTATGAGTCTTTGAGGAAAGTCGTCAGTTCTTTCTCTCTAAACAGCGTTATATAAATTGATCGTTCATCATTCATAGTTTTCCTTTTGTGGTTATGTAAACTCGATTACAACTTTTTTGAAACTAATAATTATTCTCGTCCGAATATGAGATGTAAAATTTGCGTTTTAGACGACGATACGTCGAGAAGTGTCACTCGAATGAAACTGCGGTATTAAAAATACTTATCAGATACATATTATCCAATTAATTTACTGTCAGTCAGTTTGGAACCAGTTCCAGTAACAACACATACCTAATCATGTAGTTTCATTTATTTAAATTGGCGTTACTGTTTGCGTGAATTGGTCTTGAAACGAATTCTAATTGAATACGATAAAACTAATTATCGTTTTCCTTGACAGTTCAACTCGCAGCACCTGTCGTGTAAGAAAGAGTTAATAGGTTAACCTGCCGAGGAAAAATATCAATTTAATTTTGATGCAGTTAATTGTCACCTGGATTAAACGGACATTGGGCAGTAACGGTTAGCCATCACTCCCAAATTAGTAAGTCAAACGAAGGGTCAATTGCTCACATTTGTAAGTCACTTAAATACAAGAATACACTAAAAACAATAAAAGAATACCTCAGCATTTCAATGTTTGAGTTAGGTGAGAAGTCAGTTGAAATTAATCCAAAGTTTTTTTTCTTCTTAGTATGGTTTCAAGTCTCATAGCAGCATTCATGATGATTCAGTCTCACGCTTCTGGTATGGTTCTGTACATATCCTGGATCATACCAGATGAATACATGAATGAGGGAGTCGTTTACTGCATGTTCTGTTGTCTGCAGTTGATCAAATTCGCATAGCGGTGACTCCTTAAGGCCCCATTTGTACATCAAATAGACGCAGTGGTTGTGGAATTGACAGGCTGCCTCCAGTTTGCTCTACAGTTGGTCCACCTTCTTCTTCTTCTTCGATGGCTCTACAGTTCATATCGGGTCTTGGCCTCCATCAATCCTCGCCTCCAACTCCTCCTGTCTCCCACCGCGGCCTTCCAATCTGTCACTTGTAGCAGTTGGGCCGCGTCTTTTTTCACCTCATCCTGCCATCGCAGCCTAGATCTACCAACCTTTCATCTTCCGCCCGGATGTCCCTCAAGGATCCTATTAGGTACCCGTGATGACGGCATTCTCTGCGTATGCCGAGCCCATCTCAGCCTGCTCAGTCTAGCATGTACAGAGAGCCTGGGAGTTTTATTGATGTTATACAGCTCATCATTGTATCTTATTCTCCAGGTTTCGCCATCGTTCACGGCCCCCAGGATTTTACGTAACACTCTCCTCTCAAATACGTCCAGCATCTCTGCGGCTCTTGCTGTCATCGTCCACGCTTCGCACCCGTATGTCACTACTGTCCTAATTATGGTCTTGCACAGGGTGATTTTTGTTGTTCTGTGAACACTTCTTGATTTAAGCACTGGGAGAAGAGAGAAGAATGTTTTGTTTCCTGTCAGTTGGTCCACCACCAGGTCTTCATTTTTTCTTCAGTCTGTTGATATTGTTCAGTTATTGTAGATCTATTATATGGATCCAAAAAAAATTTTTGTGATAAAAGGGGAGGATTAGTGACGTCGTAGTGTATTGCAATGGTAGCATTTTGCAAGTATTGTATTTTTAAAGTGTAGCTGTGTCTCGCTTGATGTTTATCTGTTCAATATGAAGACAGGTAAGTCACCAAATTAAATATATATGTTGGTAAAGCGCGCATCGCCAAACACATATTTCACCTCCTGTACATTAATCATTTCATGTAATTTATACCGGACGTATGTGTCACAGAAATTAGTATTTTGTAAAATTGTTGTGAAATTCTTATTCTATATTGTTGTATTGTAATGTATCATCTGTGTTTTACCATCGCTTGTGACTATATACATGTACATATTCTAATAAAATGTTCCTTATGCGTGGCCTTCGCTAATAATTGCTATAGATGATCGGACAACCCATACGCGCAGACTTCGCGTGGTATGCGTGGCGCTTGCAATCTATGACGGCATACACGATCGAATCAAGGGGCTTACGATAAGCAATGGGCTGAACATAAATAACGAAAAACGAAAAAAATATGTTCTCATCTACTGGAACGTTTACTGTATTTTTATTTCCACAAAATTCTACCTGCCAAAGAGGACTCTCTTTACCTAGTCCTTCGCGTAAAACGCAAGAAGTAAACTGGAATCTCCCGAGGATTGAGCGGCAGTCATCCACCTATTTTACAGTCTTTGTACCGGTGCAGTTGTACACAGTTCTTAAAATTTCGATGACTTAATTTTAAAATTAAAATAATAATCATTCGCCTCAATAACGCTTTTAACTCTTCCTGTCATGTGTGTGTAACTAACTAGTACACATTGCTTCTAAAAACTTTAATATCTCTACAAATATAATAAATACTGGGTTCAGATTTTAGGTGTTCCTCCGTAATACATTTACGCATTGAATGAAAAAAATATTAATAATAATTATAATTAGCACTTATCGGCTACATCAAAGATATTTTGTGAAAATCGGGAATAAATTCACCAATACAATCAAACGTGTGCCAGTGTGTGACGTAGGTATATTCATTCTAAAAAACGGCTATGGGTGAGGAAGTGACGCTATTCACGTCGCACTCCCACTCTACTTCGGTATATGGGAACGCAATAAATAGAATCTCAGTTTGCAATTGTGTTTCTTCCTTCGAGGTATAACAGTCCGAGACCGAATCCCGTCTCAGTTCTCAGTAGATCTGGGGCATCCATTTGAGGTGGTCTCTTCGCCCGTTTTGTGAACGTCGGCCGATGTTTTTTTTCATGTTTTCAGCAAATAAATTTCAATCGAATAATATCTACTACAGTAAAATAATCAATAGAATTGCTGTAATAAATCTAAAAATCAATCTTTCGTCATTGAGTGATGGATATCTACTACAGTAAAATAATCAATAGAATTGCCGTAATATATCTAAAAAATCAATCTTTGTTTATCAATCCTTCGTCATTGAGTGATGGATATCTACTACAGTAAAATAATCAATAGAATTGCCGTAATATATCTAAAAATTCAATCTTTGTTTATCAATCCTTCGTCATTGAGTGATGGATATCTACTACAGTAAAATAATCAATAGAATTGCCGTAATATATCTAAAAAATCAATCTTTGTTTATCAATCCTTCGTCATTGAGTGATGGATATCTACTACAGTAAAATAATCAATAGAATTGCCGTAATAAATCTAAAAAATCAATCTTTGTTTATCAATCTTTCGTCATTGAGTGATGGATATCTACTACAGTAAAATAATCAATAGAATTGCCGTAATAAATCTAAAAAATCAATCTTTGTTTATCAATCTTTCGTCATTGAGTGATTGGTATCTACTACAGTAAAATAATCAATATAATTGCCGTAATAAATCTAAAAAAATAATACTGCAGTAAAATAATAAAAAAATAATACTACAGTAAAATAATCAATAGAATAGCCGTAATAAATAAAAAAAAATCAATCTTTCGTCATTGAGTGATGGATATCTACTACAGTAAAATAATCAATAGAATCGCCGTAATAAATTTAAAAAAATAATACAACGCTGCATTGAGTCATCTGTGGTGATGCGATAATTGTTACTCAGTCAAGATATAATTTATTATGCATTTCACTGTATTATTTTCACTTTCCCAACAGCCGTTAATGGATTTCCAATTGAAAGTGTCTCATTGGAGTACAATTTATCGGTGGTTCTTAACATTAAAATTACAAGCATTTATCGATTGGCGTTTAAGTACCAGAGCTTTAATGACAATTCTATTTCACGCAATTTCGATTGATATTCGGAGAAATTTACTTTCTAATTCATGTCACACCGTGCTAAGTTTATCTTTAAATACGAGAACAATAACAGGAAAACCGTCAAGAGCAGGAAAATAGTTCCAGAACCCGAGAGGTGTACGATGTAAACGATGCTATAAAATAATAAAAACTATATTGATGGCATTGGTGTGAAGAAATACTGGACTAGTCTTGAATCTTCCATATTATATAGTTTAGAAAACCTAACATTTTAATGATTCACAACAAATTCAATGAAAACTGAAAAAAAACCCGTAGTGTAATAATTTAAAAAAAGAACGAATAAAATAGTGTAATAAGAATATTTTTTGCCTTCGTGTTTCATTCCTGATTTTTCTTTTCCTTTCCTCTCCACTTTCCCTTCCTTTCCTTTTGATTGATGATATCTCACTTTATATGAAAAAGAATGTTCGGGTAACTGTCCGTCTTTGTGGGGTTCGTGGGCATGTGCTCATGTATATATGTATATGGATTTCGTGAGGGATGGATAGTCATTTGAATGATTTATGCGACCACGTAACTTGCTTCATTTACTTTCGTATGGCTGGTTGTAAGAGATTGCCGCTTAGCAATAACCCCGCCAGATTGTATTTGCAATAAAAGTGTTAAATACATAATCTCTTTCCAAGTAAAATAAGATTTTAATTTAATATAAATATTAGTCATTATTTTGTTTACGCTAATATTAAATTTTAAAAAATCTGCAGAAATCTTTAAAAAATTTACTTCAGAAATGACGTCGAGGATGGAAAATCAGTATGGACATTTGATGGGTCCATTGAAACTCTCCTTGTACCCATATAAATAAATTTTGAAAACATTTTTTCTTGACTTGTATTTCCGCGAATTATCGTACTACTTTGTCGTATGGTTGAATGTTTATACTCATAACTTTTTTTTTTTTAATATTATTTATCTGTCAATAATAGTGAGTTTTCTTTCTGAGTTAGAGCGCCCTTGAGGTGAGTTTGCTCTCTTAACTACGATTTACATCGCACTTTTTGTCCTATAAGACGCATCTTTTACTAAGAAAAAACGAGTTAAAGTTGGGGTGCGTCTTATTGCCCGAAGGTATGCCTGAGTTAGAGCGCCCTTTGGGAGAGTGTGCTCTCTAAACTGCGTTATGTACCGTATTTTTAGGACCATGAGTCACCCCTTTTTACTTAGAAAATTCGACTTAAAATTGGTGTCCGTCTTATAATCCGAAGGTAGTGACACATTGTAAAAAAAATATTATACACGCATCTGTTTTTCTATTCCCATTAAATTTCTCCATATTAATTTGACAGTTCATTAATTTAACGCACAAAAAAATACAGACGGATCCATCGAAAAATGTAAAAAAAGAAAAAAAATATGGTATTTAAGAAATGTGGTATAAATAATGCGTTGCTATCAAAGACGACGTAGTTTTTGAAGAGAGTGACAACAATAATTCAGACAATAATACGAAAAGTGACATTAACGAGACGAGTGAAGATGAACTGAATGCTGCTGATACAAGTCATCGTAATCATAATATAAATAGGTCAAAACCCGTACGGTTGTCGCCAAAGAAAGAATACGAGAATTGAATTTTGAATACAAGAGAGTGAGAGAGGATTACTTCGAAACAGATTGAAATTATACTGACCGAACCGGTGTAAAAGGGGACGATGCCAATTTATTTTGAATTGTAATTCATTAAATAATTCATTTATTTCCTATTATATTGAACCTAATGATTACTTGTGTTTATTTATCTTATGCTCTTTTTTTGAGTGCAGACAATTATATGTGGCTTTTTCAAGATGTCGGAAACGCGAAAACATTAAAGTCAATATATCTGAAACAAGTCTTCAAGGAAAACTTTATCAACGATTTAAATTGAACTACAGTAATGTTTATACACAAAACATCGTGTATAAAGAGATTCTTGAGAATTAAATAATTTATCAATCAAGATGTACCTGTTTTATTTTAAACTTTAAACATTAATGGACCCAAAAAACTTTAAGCTGATCTTGCTCCATTCGGTATTTAAAAAATGTACCATTTGTTTTACTTCCGTGAATATTTCACGGGTTGCAACTAGTAATACTTAAAAGTTAAGATCAAGCAAATCATTTTGTAAAGTAAAATCCTCTTTTCTAAAAATTGTCTCATAAATTTGGGGTGCGTCTTATAGTCCGGTGCGTATTGAATTGTATTGTATTACATTTTTGTCGTATACACTACAACCTGATGGGCTTATTGCCATGTAGCAATATGTTCCAACCAACCAGATATATGTAAAAGAGGCCAGTGAAAGTTAAGCGAAAATCAGACTAGGAGTAACAGTTATTTCCCAAAAATCTCTCCGCTCTTGGCCGAAATTGTCCCATGCCTCCCTCATCCCTCAGCCCCCTACCGTTGAAGCGTGTATATCGGTACCAGTTCGAACAGCATTTAGTCTTGTTTGCGCTCCCCTGAAGATGAGGTGAAAGCCTTGAAACCGGTAGGGTTATACCGTACAAAAAAGTGGAATAAACAGTGTTTGATAAAAATAAATTACAATGTCCTTTTATTATAATATTATTATTATGAATTAAACGACAAGTATAAGTAAAGTATCGTTTACAAGTTCAAAAATAAAATAACGACAATTCCCAGTGAAGCATCATATGACGAATATTTAGAAAGTCAACAGATTAATGGAGACTTCGCGACGAAGGTACTTTCAACTCATGCTGGTACGTGATACAGTCACTAAATTTATAGTCTGTCCCAGAGTAACTTAGTGAGAGCTGCAGTGGCGTGCATCGATTTTTCTTTGAGGTAATCACCAATTGGTGTTTTTTTTTAATATCACAAATTCGAAGTTCCTAATTTTATATACAATAGATTTTATAATATTTAAATTTAAAGATGCTCTCTTCAGATGTAACTATGCCTGAATAAAGCCTTAGGATATATGATAGAAACATTTGTCGATGTGATAAAGTGTTACAAAGTAATTTCTTGTTAAATATTCTAATATTTAGTTTGTTAAATATGATAATATTCCAATCATGGATTAGCGCTTCGCTCAAACAGAGATTGTTTATTGGTCTTTCCAATACACCACTCCTCTTTCTTTATGTCGTACTTTATTGTCCATGCAGTGAGACTCTGGAATCAGTTACAAACCAATAAAAGACTCGATCCGTCCTTGGCGTGCTTTAAGAAGCGACTGAAAAACTCTTAATTTCTAGTCAGTTAAATAACGTGTTTCATTCCTGATTTTTCTTTTCCTTTCCTCTCCACCATCCCTTCCTTTCCTTTTGATTGATATCTCACTTTATATGAAAAAGAATGTTCGGGTGATTGTCCATCTTTGTGGGATTCGTGGGCATGTGCTCACGTATATGTTTATGAATTTCGCGGGGATGGATAGTCATTTGAATTATTTATGCGACCACGTAACTTGCTTCATTTACTTTTGTCTGGTTGGTTGGAAGAGATTGCCGCCTGGTAATAAACCCGCCAGATTGTATTAGCAATAAAAGTGTTAAATAAATAAATAAATAATATTTAGTTCCGAATAGTTTGTTAAATATTCTAATATTTAGTTCCGAACACTGTTAAATATTCTAATATTAAGTTCCGAATAGTTTGATGGATTGATAAAATATGAAGACACTGGTGTGGCCATGGGGAAAGGATGGATAACACATGGCAATGCATGGAATATCCGTTGCAGTCGTCTCTAGGAAGACTTTTGAAAAGAAGGAAGGATAACTGGTAGTCAACATCTCAAGAGAGGCAGTCCTGATGATAATAGACAACAGGTCTTACTCAAGGAAGGAAGATAAAATATTATTAATAATTTGGCACAATTTTAAGTCAAACTGACCAGATTTTTATCACAATTCGAAATTTATTGCACCTTCTTTGTGTAATGTAAAGTACAATCTGGTGGATTAATTATCCCGTGAATTTTTTTCCCAACCAAACAGAAATATTTCAAAGCGTTAAATTCAGCTTTAGGAAGACCTTGAAGACGACCCTTTTTGAGACGTCTAAGCAATATTTATGAGTATATCATATATGAACACAACACACGTAAACTACACTCCACCTAAAGCCGAATGTGGTACCAAATATTTATTTTCGTCTTGTGTATTTTATTTAATGTATCGAGTGCAAAATAAAACGAATAAAATAAAATAACGAAAACAAAATAAATTCAGAGGAAAAAAGCTTCTCATAAAATTTCTACAATTTCTCAGACTTTCTACGTTTTCTACTTTTAAAATATAATTCAGTTGATCCAACCAAACTTTCTATGGTCTTCCTCTCACACGCCTTCCACTCACATTCAAACTATTCGATTATATTTGTATTGCTAGTCTTTCTTCATTCATTGATTCGACATGCCCAAACCATCTCAGCGTGCACTTATTCATCTTACTTAACATATTAACCTTAAGTTCACATTCATCTCCAATCACTTCATTCTGTGTTCTGTCATACATTGTCACCCATATATTCTTCTAAGTGCATGCATTTCGTTATGTGGTGCTGGCGACGTATATTGTGCGTGCCATAATATATTTCCATGCCACATTTTAAACGTGGACTACTTGACGCATTCTCTAGCCTCAACAAGATATGATATTTGTTATTTAATGATTTAATATTCATTCTTTTTAAACTGTTTGCTTTTCCTGTGATTATATTTTCAATGTCTTATAGTTAGGTTATTCCGTATTCTGTCATACATTGTCCCCTCATGTATTATTATTCTCAAGAGGTGCAGTACCACGCGGTAGCACACATGACTCCCATGCGGAAAGTTGTCAATTCGAACCCCACGCTGAGATACTCACCTCGAATGACATAGGCATTTTTTCCGTCTAGATATAAAGATACCTACGATTTAAATAAATAATAATAAATAAATACAGGTTTATTGATAGCAACATAGTATGTACATAATACATTTAGATATACTCGTATTTCAAGAACATATTAAAAAGAGAATACATAAAAAAAACAGAAGCTATCAAAAGGTCTGGGCTCATCTAATAACATCCTTCCGGTCAAGATACACCCCACCAATATAGGGCGAGCCCAGTTACGGGGACACCAGATGTTTTTCAGCCCACACTCTTGAACATGTAGAATAAGAAGAGAAAAAAAAAGAAAATAAATAGATTACAAAAAAAAATTCAAGAGAGAAGACATTAAAAGGTCCGAGCTCATCCCACAAACATTCCCCCGGCCGAGATACACCCGACGAATGTAGGGCGAGCCCGACCGCATTTCGGTTATATCTTTTATTTAAAAAAAATGCACGCATTTATTCGGTTCCTGTCAGTCCTTTTCTTTGTGTTATTGTTAAAACCAGAATTACATTAAAATGCCAACCAAAGTACCTCTGGTGGTACTTCACTGGAGTGCTGGTCGCCGCTGGTAGGCAGATACCATTGTAGATAATATCTAAGATGGTGCATGGCATTGTGTTCGCGTAGGACACGCTACACACTTTCCTCTGGCCAAGCCGGATGTAGACAATATTATTGTTGGTTATCTTGTAAAGGCAATCGTACAATCGCTTTGTTTAATGCCCGCTCTTTGGACGCGAACAATGTTGATGATGGCTTTTCGTTAGCCGTCATTGTTAAAGGACCATCAAAATTATATAAAATCTTCTAAATTATGTTCAATCTTATATATACCATACCTTTTCTATCGATGATGCCAAATTCTTACATATCAGTAGTAACGGAAATAAATTGGACAGATTAGAGGCCCTAGAAATTTGTAAGTCAGTACACCGAGGCGAACAACTGGTAAACACATATATCCCAAAAATCTCTCCGCTGCTAGCCGATATCGTCCCATGCCTAACTCAGCCCTCAGCCCCCAACCATTGAAGCGTGTATATCGGTACCAGTTCGAACAGAATTTAGTATTGTTTGTGCTCCCCTGAAGATGAGGTGAAAGCCTTGAAACCGGTAGGGTTATACCGTTACAAAAAGTGGAATAAATAGTGTTTCATAAAATAAATTACAATGTCTTTAAGCATCCACAACGTTAATGCCTTAATTATAAACAATATATCAACCATATTTGTAAGTTTAGAAGACCTTTTTTTCAATACGCAATCCACCCACGTTAGGATTATTTGAGCCACCATTTCAAAGTCACGAATGCAGTCATATAAGTCAATATAACAAGATTTTTTTAAAATGTCAATTTTAGATCATTTTAAGTTTTAAGTGTTAACTTAAATTTAAATTTAACTTCAAATTTTTAATAATCGATCTATAAGTGGACTATTTATTGGACGAGGCTAAGATTGTATTGTATTACTGAAAATGAAAGGCGATTTAAGGCATATAATAAGGGCGCTACACGAGAGATGTCTAGTAAAAGGTTTGAAACTGAATGTAGCGAAATCAAATGTTATAGAAAGAGGCGTAATAAAAATTGTATGCGATGTATGGGTTAGCTAAAAAAACCGGAAGCAGGTTGATGAGTTCTGTTATGTAGGCAGTATGTTTACATGTGGGGGGCGAGTTGAAAGATACGAGTACATTGAAAGAATGGTAGCTACAGGGAACAAAGTAAACGGAGCACTTAATGTTATATACAACAACAACCACGCAATATCAAGAGCAACAAATATGACAATAAATAATAGTGTGTTGGTACCCACCTTGATGTATGGAAGTGAAACTTGGACTTGGCGAAAGAAGGATAAGAGTTAAGATAAATGCTGTAGAGATGCGTGCATTAAGGAAAAATTGTGGAGTGTCAATGTTTGAAAGAAGGTGGAGTGACGACGTCAGAATGACTCCATGGATAAATTGATGTTTTAAGCTTAAATATGGTTTGCACATGTAGAGAGAATTAATGATGAAAGAATGACTAAGCAAGTATATAATATCTAGTACATTTGGTGGCTGCATTTCTTCTTTCTTCGAGGAACTTTTCCACATATATGTAGATCGATTGTAAAAAAAAGTTTTAAGTTTAATTCGTTGAAACATTGAATTTATTGTATTATGTTGACTCATATCGTAATTGCATTAGTAAATTTGATGAGATGGCACAAATAATCATTGTGTGAGCGCTTTGATTTTTATTTAAAAAGGTCCTTAAATAATTTATTTATTTAACACTTTTATTGCAAATACGATCTGGCGGGCGTATTGCCAGGCGGCAAATTCTTCCAACCAACCAGACAAAAGTAAATGAAGCAAGTTACGTAGTCGCATAAATCATTCAAATGACTATCCATCCCCACGAAATACATAAACACATACGTGAGCATACTATATACCCACGAACCCCACAAAGACGGACAATCATCCGAACATTATTTTTCATACAAAGTGAGATATCATCAATCAAAAGGAAAGGAAGTGATGGTGGAGAGGAAAGGAAAAGAAAAATCAGGAATGAAACACGTTATTTTACTGACTAGAAATTAAGAGTTTTTTTCAGTAGCTTCATAAAGCATGCCAAGGACGGAGCGAGTCTTATATTGGTTTGTAACTGATTCCAGAGTCTCACTGCATAGACAGTTAAGGACGACGTAAAAAAATAATTGAACAATAATATAATTGAACAAAATTTACAAAAAAATATTAATAATTTGGTGTAGAAAAAAATTGATTTTCTTCGTTTGACTCGCAAAGGAGTTAGATACATTTGAACTGCAACGACTCATATACAAGTTGAACCATCGTACGAGTATTAAGGTACTTTAAAATACTAATAGGCACTAACTAGAAGACAGGAAGAAGAAGAGAAATCTCCGAAGGAATGTTTCTAAGTGAGTTAACAAAAACCAAATATCAGTACGAGTATTGTTAATGGCGATGGAGATTTGCGGTATTTTTGAGCAAGAGGAGAATTACAGATTTTCTGAATATCTTACCATGATACTTAGCAATACTGTTTCCCTCAACACACCTTACCACAACAGTTTTCTTAAAGAACTTAACTTTCAGTTTTCAGGGATGAAGACTAAAAAATAAAAGTTTTTTGTAATATACTTGTACGGAGAATAAATGGTGTAGAAATGCGTGCACTAAATCCATAACAGTATTTGAGTACCAATTTTGATGTATAAGAGTTAAATTTAGACGCATTAGACTGAAGAAAGCTGAAATAATGCTTTAGAAATGCGTGGAATCAGAAGAATAGATGAGGTGATAATGTATGACTGAATACGGAATTAAATGATTAAGGATGAATGTGAATTTAAGGATGATGTGTTAAGCAAGATGAAAAAAAGCACTTTGAGACGGTTTGGGCCTGTAGAACGAATGAATGAAGAAGTATTTACAAAAAGGGCATGTAGAACGAATGAATGAAGAAATACTAACAAAAAAGGGCATGTAGAACGGATGAATGAAGGAATACTAACAAAAAAGGGCATGTAGAACGGATAAATGAAGAAATATTAACAAAAAATGGTATGTAGAACGAATGAATGAAGGAATACTAACAAAAAAGGGCATGTAGAACGAATGAATAAAGAAATACTAACAAAAAAGGGCATGCAGAACGAATTAATGAAGAAATACTAACAAAAAAGGGCATGTAGAAAGAATGAATAAAGAAATACTAACAAAAAAAGGGGCATGGAGAACGAATGAATGAAGGAATACTAACAAAAAATGGTATGTAGAACGAATGAATGAAGGAATACTAACAAAAAAAGGGCATGTAGAACGAATGAATGAAGAAGTAATAACAAAAAGGGCATATAGAACGAATGAATGAAGAAGTACTAACAAAAAAGGGCATGTACAACGAATGAATGAAGGAATACTAACAAAAAAGGGCATGTAGAACGAATGAATGAAGAAGTAATAACAAAAAGGGCATATAGAACGAATGAATGAAGAAATACTAGCAAAAAAAGGCATGTAGAACGAATGAATGAAGGAATACTAACAAAAAAAATAGTGTAAATGTGAGTGGAATTCGTGCTAGAGAAAAACCATGAAAAGTATGGTTGAATCAAAGGAATGATCTGAAAGAATGAAATATAAAAAGTAAGAAAAATCGAGTTGTACTATATGAAAATGTCATTCTATATTCGGTCACATTATGCTTCTCAGTGCATTCTTCTCAGTTCTACATAATTTATTAAGCTTTTTTCCATCATTTATATCAGTAAAGGATTGTGTGTGATTAAATTAAATAAAAGAATGAATAAAAAAAGACAAAACAAAACAAATATACTGTGCGAATGAAAGTGCTGATAGAGGAAGATGAAAGAAAGTGTGGTTAGGTCAAGAAAGAAAAGTAAAATAAATGGTGGGATTTTGTAATTCGTTTTATCAAACACTGTATATTCCACTTAATGTTCCACCTGATGATGAGGTGAAAACCTTGAAACCGGCAGGGTTATACCGTTACATAAAGTGGAATAAACTCCATTTATTAATTTATTTGTTCAGGTCCTTTGCACATTACAGGTTTCTTAAATTCGTACAAGGACCAAACATAACAAGCACAAAAAAAAACATGTATAAAACAGTTCAACATTTTAAGACTTATAAAAACATGTATAAAACAGTTCAACATTTTAAGACTTATAAAAACTATTGTAAAAATGTATACGTTACACTAAAACACTATGACAAAATGTAGCCTGTAAGATTATATAAAAAGATTAAATTATTCCAAGTACTACACTAAATTCAAGAGATTTTTCCTGAAGGAGCTGAGCGACACATGAAACACGTCTATACTCGTATGATGACACACACGGTTAAAACAGTGTTTGATAAACAAAATTATAATGTGTAGAAACCTCCACAATGTTAATGCCTTAACTATAAATAATATATTGTAGGAGTTGTATGAGGTGTATAGATGTGGAAGAGTCGAGATATGAAAGAATTGCGCTCTGTCTTTTCTGTCTACAATAGCAGGGAAATGACATGATGGTATATATGTTTATATACATTTTACTAGGATATACTATTTCATGCAAAAAAAGACCGCGTTGAAATCGCGAAAAACATGATTTCCATGAGTTTTTGAACAAAAACAACACGACTACTATCCAGCAGCCTTCGAATTCACCTGATCTGGCTCCCTGCGACTTTTTCCTGTTCAACCGACTTAAAAAACCGCTTCGCGGAACGCGTTACAGCGCCCGAAAGGATGTCATGAAAAAATCGAAGACGGCTCTGATCGACATACCGAAAATTGATTACCAGCGGTGTTTCGAGGATTGGATCAAGCGCTGGCGTAAGTGCGTTGCAGTCGATGGGGAGTACTTTGAAGGGGGCCATATCGATTTTGATGAATAAACTTGTATTTTCGATTTTATGAATAAAGTCCTAAAACTTTTTGATCAATGTAGTAATTCAAGAGCTGTATTTCATTTAAGTTCTTGGATTTTATGATCCATGTCCGTACGAGTGGTTAGGATGTTTTGTGATTGGATCATTTCATTTCTAAAGCTGTCTTGGTCTTGAAATTACACAAGTGATCTACGAGTATTTTCATTCGACATCAATTGAGTTCATATCTTTCATTTAGCTTAACGATACTAAATATCCTGGCTATACGGAGCTGATTTGCTTTTCATTCGTCAATAATACTATATTCCTGTCTGGACATTACTTGCAAAATGTATTAATCTATTTTCTGCAACCTTTTGAAATAAATTTCCGATGAAGTCCGCCGATATCGAGTATAATTGCAAGATTTTTTATAACATCGTGCAAATGACCTTTAACACTTGCCACCCTGTGATGTATAGCGAGTGACCAGGACTTATATTTCATTTGATTATTCGACGTTTTAATACATAATAAAAGGATTTTTATAGCTAATTACAAAATCAACCTAGCAGATTTTGTATAATTTTGATTTAAAATATATATTTTTCACTGGACGCTTAGCGTCCAGCACCGTGGCTGACGGATTTTTTTAGCACAGTAAGGCAAGTGTAACGCAAAATATTACAAAAAATAACAAATAAAATTCAGCTATGATATGTAAGCAATATTATGTACCGTAAAACACAACAGGTGCCAACTTTGATCTATGGGAGTAAAACGTGAATGTGAAAAAAATTTATAGCAACCCAATGAATGCGTGCACTGAGAAAAATGCGTAAGGTGATAATGTATGACCTAGTACGGAATAAAGTTATAAGGGATGTGAACTTAAGGCTGATATGTTGAGCGAGATGAAGAAGAGCACTCTGGGATGGTTTGGACGTATGGAACGAATGAATGTAGAAAGACTAACAAAACAAGTATATAGTGCAAATACGAGAGGAAGACCAAGTAAATAATGGTTGGATAAATTGAATGATACTTTGACGTGGAAGAGACTAAGGATGTGTGTCGAAATATGAAAGTCTAGCGCTCTGTCCTCTATGCCTACCCCGACAAGGAAAGGGCATAATGGCATGTATGTGTATGTTTATTGTACAATAGAAGAAAAAAACAGTACAAAACGAATTTAACACAATAAAAAAGCAAACACATACAATTATTTCTACCTTTTTATCACGTTCACGTTTTACTCCCATACGAGTCATCATCTTGTTCATCAAAGTTGATACTAATATACTGTTGCGGAATATCAAATTTGCAGATTTTGATACTGTAAGGTTCGATCATACATGTTTTAGTATCCCATTGACATTGTTTTATGTCGCTTCACGCCGTTTGATATCCCTCATATATATTATTACATTGAAATATATTTTTTTGATAAAAAATTTAAAAAACATTTTTTTTATCTCTACGTGGAAATTTTAAATAAAAGCAAAACGTCTCGAGAACCGTTGATTCGACTTAATACGAAAATAGCGTGAGGAAGTTTTTTAAGTAAAGTTCTAAAGACACGAAACGACTTTACACCGTATTTATGATACGAGTAGATTACACGATTTAACTGTGGATGTCAAATAATAGCGCTATACGCCATAATTTTTCGGTACAAAAATAATTGAATTTTGAAAACATATTTAAAACGGTAATTTTGAAATATTTAAGATTGTAGCCGTAACATTGTATTCAGCCCCAGTAATCGAGCCTTCGAGTTGAGAACCACTAGGGCAGGCACATAACTCACGGTTCGTCATTGAACGTATTGGTAACAGTATCGTACGTGAAGAGAGAATAACAACACTCGCACACCTACTAGGTGCATGCAATCATTGTTACCTGACTAATTGTTTTACCATAGTAGGACCTTTTCTTTCTTTCTTTTTGATTAATCGGGAATTGATCCCGGGTAGAAATTCCCGGGTAGAAATCAAGCGTCTTACCAACTAGACCACTGAAGTCGTCATAAATATGATGAATGTGGTAAAAAAATCCATTTACCATAAATATGATTAATTATAACAGAGCTTGTTCTCATAGTCAACTTCGCCACTACGAACAAACCCTAAAGATTAAAACTGCAACCGTAGCAGTTTTATAATAAAATCTATGACTGTAGAAGAGGTAAACGACGTGTGTCAAGATAGGTAAGCTCTATGTCATTGTATTTCTTCATTAATTCGTTCCACATTCCCAAACCACCTCAGAGTGCTGTTCCCCTTATATCAGCGTTAAGTTCACATTTATCTCTTATCACTTTATTTATTTTATATCATGAATTTAGGAATTTGTACAATTTTACATCCTTTTTTATCGTGTCTTGGTAGGTTTAGAAAATTTCTCAAGTGATTCTAAGAGCATTGAAGAAATAGTGTCCACAAGCATTCATTGTATTGATGCATTTCAAACAAAACCACAACACGCCGTTAACAGCTTCAATTTGCTACACGGAATGGTGAATTCTCGAATTATCTGTGGGAAAGAGGTTATACAAACAACGTCAAAGAAATTCTATAACTGGGCAATCAGAATGAACGAGGAAGTGTATATTTTTTTAAAATTATAATACGGCGTGCAGTAAAAGCCCGTTAATTAGATAAACGATGATTTGTGATTTGTATTTTTCGCTATTTTCTAGGTTCCGAAATTGACTATTCGTAATAAATTTTATTGTTAATTCGAAAAACCGCGTATTTTGTTATGTTTTTTTCGCCAAAAAGTATTCATGAATTCTAAAAATTCGAAATTTTCTACCCTATAGTTCGGAAATTCTAGGATGAGTCTTGTGACAGCTCACAAATTTGCCACAATACAACCTTGTAACGATGTTCAGTAACTTTAATTATTTTATAAACTTTAATATAAGCCTCAATTCTAATAAATAGCAAGTTATTTAGGTAAATACATTGCATAAGGTTGGTTGTATTGAGGCAAATTTGTGAGCTGTCACAGGACTCATCCTAGAATTTCCGAACTATAACAAAATCATGGATGCACGTAATAAGCCCTGGCAGTGGGACAACCGGTGTATTACGCGTCGACGAGCGGTAAAATTCCCGGAGCTTGGGGGAATTATCTCAAGATTATTATAGGAAGTATGTGAGTTTGATTGTTCTTTTTATATAAATTATTACGTATTTTAAAGTTTTTTTTATTTTACTTTTAATAATTTCACAACTATGAACATCAATTTGTCAAAAACTTTGAAATGTCAGATTATAGACGACCTCCGTGGCCTGGTGGTAAGACACTTGTCTGCCAATCCGGAGGTTGCGGGTTGAATCCCCGCTGAGACACAGATTTTTTGAAATAGGATACCAGTCTGGTTAACACTTAGGGCCTATAAAAACATATTTCTGGGTGGTTGGAAGAGATTGCCACATGGCAATACACTCACCAGGTTAAAAAAAATTATAATATTGTGCGACCAAATAAAAGTCACCATATTTATGTTATATGCGTGAAAATAAACATAAACTAGTTAATTTGTGTTAACAAGTATGTTAACTATGTCAAAATCAAATAATTACAGTGTTTTTTTTCCATTTGTAGGCGTTAGCTGCCCAAGGAAAATAATAACTAGTTTTTTTGTTTTCACCAATGAATATGTTATAACGTCTCATTATTATTACGAAAAAATGTCGATAAAATTATATTTGAGGAGGATTTGATATTCAAAAAATAACATGTCGACCAAATCAGAATGTTGGGAAATTGCAAAAAAACTGTTAAAAATATATGACATAATAATTCATTGTAAAAATATCTTAAATCATTAAAATCGCTTAAGATGATTTGTTGTTTAAAATCGAATCATAATAATTGAAATAGTTATTCTAGTTTAAAATATGGACATGATCCTTTTTGTAAGAACAATTCTACTTTAATCTTTTTTGATTGAACATGTCTGGGACCTGATGTTTTTTGTTCGATTTCAAAAATATTATACAGGTGCTGCAAAAAATAATCAAAAAATAATTGGGTAGAGTAATTTATTTTCATTTTAATCAAATAAAATAAGTAGTGTTACAAAATGTGAAGAAATATCACTATAAAACTATAAATATATGTTGTAATTTATTTTTAACAAACACTGTTTATTCCACTTTTTTGTGACGGTATAACCCTACCGGTTTCAAGGCTTTCACCTCATCTTCAGGGGAGCGCAAACAAGACTAAATGCTGTTCGAACTGGTACCGATATAGACACTTCAACGGTTGGAGGCGGGGGGGGTGAGGAAGGCTAGGGATAATTTCGGCCAAGAGCGGGGAGATTTTGGGGAAATAACTGTTCAACAAATGCTCCGATCGGTATACTGACTTAGAAATTTCTAGGGCCTCTAATCTGTCCAATTTATTTCCGTTGCCGCTAATATGTAAGAATTTGGCATCATCGATAGAAAAAGTATGATTCTCACGGTGACAATGATTAGCCATTTCAGAATAAATTAGAGGATTTGTTAAGGCAGATTGGTGTTCACGAAATCTCTTTTCAAAAGATCTTCCTGTCTTTCCTATATAGAAATTATCACAGTCAGCACATAAAAGTTTATACACACCACTGTTGCTAAGTATTCCATTTTTGCCTTTCCCATTAAATAAGAGTTTCCGAAGATTAAAGTTAGTGGGGACAGATTAGAGGCCCTAGAAATTTCTAAGTCAGTATACCGATCGGAGCATCTGTTGAACAGTTATTTCCCCAAAATCTCCCCGCTCTTGGCCGAAATTATCCCTAGCCTTCCTCACCCCCCCCCTCCCCCACCAAACGTTGAAGTGTCTATATCGGTACCAGTTCGAACAGCATTTAGTCTTGTTTGCGCTCCCCTGAAGATGAGGTGAAAGCCTTGAAACCGGTAGGGTTATACCGTCACAAAAAAGTGGAATAAACAGTGTTTGTTAAAAATAAATTACAATGTCTTTAAACCTCCACAACGTTAATGCCTTAACTATAAACAACATAAATATATGTAGGTAGATAAAGCTGTATAATGACATTACACTGCGCGTACGATTTAAAACAGACTGTTGCTGGTGAACTGGTATGAAGTTAGACACAATCGGAAAGCTATGATTGGTCAATGATTGGACTGGACAAGATTCTTTTTGAAAAAAATACTGTTTTTTATTATGATTTTAAAATGATTTATGTGCTTTTTTCATTGAAATGAAAATATTTAAACGGCTTCATACCATCGATAAGAAAAAATCTGGTTTATCAACTCATTTTTTGTATCCGATGGACATGGTCTTTTTTTAATGTTACCTCCTCATTTGACTTGCAATATTTTTATTGGAAATAGTTACGTTGGTCCTGTTATTGAGAAATGCTGCGCGAATTCTTGTTTTTTTTAGTGATCGTGCTATTAGTAATCGTTTTTTTTTTTTCTGAAACTTGGTCCCCTAAATTTAGAATTAACGGATTTCACTGTACAATAAAAAATATATTCAAGCTGGTCCAATCCGCTGGTAATCAACGGCTGGTGAATTTGACCTAGATGCAGTCACAATCCGGTTTAGTGATGACAGGTTCACGCTATTTTTGCTTTTGTTACAATTCCATTGTTGTTTATTTATTTGAACACTTCCCAGAAATTATTATTGGTATATGATATAATTATAGCACCACTTCTAAATTATTATTCAAGTGCTCTTTTTCTGAGAGATGAAACTCAATTGAGGAAACTTCAAATTATACAGAATGAGGACTAATATTTCTTATACGAGTATATATTAATACTTGCTGCGCGTTATCACCTAAACCTGTGCTACAAAGTTTTGACATCTTTTTGACGTTATAAAATTATTTATTTGTTGTAAACTTCACAGTTTCCGTAAATTTAAGGTTATTTATTTGTCAAAATTACATGGTAACAGGTAGGCCTCGGCCACACAGGTAGGAGCCTCGCTTGGTTTTTAGAGCTACGCTACGAGCTAGGTGAAGAAACCCACACTCACGATAAAATAATAAATTACTTGTTTGTATCATATAACATACGAGAACTCTATTCTAATCTTACGAATACATTCTCGCCCAAAATGTTATATCAAGCAATTTGCACTGATCATCAACTTGTTTAAAGACCCGTACATATTGAATCTAATTCGACATTCTACTATCTAAAGAAGTGGATCGTTTGAAATTTGAAGATCCATTATGTATGCATTGGAGTCAGTATTTGCATAGCTAAACATATGGCACACAAAATAAAACGCTATTATCAAGACCATACTGGAATGTTCATTGTATAATGTGAATAGATATAGGTAACAAGTAGTTAGTTGTTGGAATAATTCCATGAATCATTAGTTACGTGAAATATTAAATATTACAAATGTTTTTTTTTCAAAAGGGGTAAAGCAAGGATGTATTATGTCACCCAGGTTGTTTAATATTTACATATATTCATATATGTGGATGTGGATGTGTGCGGATTGTTGTATGCTGATGACATGGTGGTGTTAGCGGAGAATGACGATGAATAACTTGTATAAGATATGTAATGAGTAAGATAAGAAAAAACATGTTGCGAAATCCCAAGTTTTTTAAAAAAAAATTTTTAACCTGGCGAGTTTATTGCCATGTGTCAATCTCTTACAACCAACCAGAAAGTTGTTTTTATAGGCCCTAAGTGTTAACCAGACTGAAAGTTATGGTGATATAAAGTGTGAGTAGAAAAGATAATGCTATATAAGGATGAGTCACGGAAGAATAGAAACCACTTGAAGAATTCTGCTATTTAGATAGTATTTTTTTAAATTATTTTTTTTAAATTTTTTACACATGACAAGAAATATATAATACATTATTTGCGAAAAACAACAGGTATTTTAATTTAAACACACAATTTTAATTGATCTGGGTTTGTTGCCTTTCATTTGTCGTATCCCCAGTAAACTAGGCTTTTGCCTGTATCTCACTGAGGACATATAACGATACTTCTTTCCGATTCCCGTTGCACATTATTCCCATTCAATGTTAGAAAAAACCGCAGTCGGTAGCCCGTGGAACCGGTAGTTATATCGTATTCATCAATTCACCAGACACATGAGGTTTGTATCTCACTGAGGACATAGAGACATGACAGAAAAATGTGGCGGTATGTCCTCTACTTTACCCAACAGGGAAACGTTTTAAAAAGATCTTTAAAGTCATGCATTCATATGGTATACAACAACGTATTCCAGTTGGTGATGTGGACGCGTTGAAGATCGTGGCCAGGAGACAATATTATTTTCGACCCCGGTAATCAAGCATGTAATATGCATGTTACTCAAAGTTCGTAAACGAACGCGTTGGAAATACAGCCACATGTAGTTATACAACACTTACACTCGTTTACTGCGTGCTAGTGTTGTTATCAGATTAAATCTTAAACATGACTAAAACCATCGGGTATCGAACCCGGAACACTCAGATAGAATACCAGGGTTTTTTGCTAACTGGGGCACGGACTTAAAAGTGATAAGGACTAGGATGAAAAAAAGAAAGATATCATCAAAAGTGATTATTTTACTAAATTAAAACATGATTACCATGTAGCAATATCTTTCAACCAACCACAAAGATGCTAAATAAACCTTAATTAAAAACAGATAAGATCTTATTTTTATTTGGGTTCCAACCGGTAATCGGGCCCACAACCTCCGGGTCGGAAGACAGATTTTTTACTAATAAGCCCGTGGAGTTCGTCTTTTTCCAAATCAGTGTTTGAAAAATCCATTAAATATTTTCATCGCATTATGAAACGATAGTTAGAATTAATTATTCTTGCCAGTCGACATTTTTGCTTTGTTTTACATACCTCGAAGCTAGCATATGCATAATGATTGACGTTGTGTGCTATATTTGTCAGTGGTCGCCATTGAAAGGAATCAAAACGACATAAATTTAATATTCAACACCTATCAAGGATTAAACTAAGGATACCAATAAGATTAAGACGACCTCCGTGACCCAGTTCAAGGATCCTGAATTATGGCCCGCGAGCCAGATTAGGTCCGTCGAATGAGTTTATTCGGGCCGTAGAAGCTTTGACAAAAAATAATACATTTCTTAAAAGTATTGGCTGAATATAATACACATACATATCATAGCGCCATTTTCCTGAAAGGGTAGTTTAAAGCAGTTTCTAATTAAACGGAATACAGAATGAAATGATAAGCAATGAATTTGAACTTACGGCTGAAATGGTTTTGCTACGTAGAAGGAATGAATGAAGAAAAACTGATAAAACAACTAAACAGTGCCAATGTAAATAGACGACGTGGTAGAGAAGACCAAGGAAATTTTAGTTGGATTGGCATAGCCAGAGATGATAGAGCGCCAGAATTTTCCAATCTCGAGACAAACCAACATAAAACTCGCTCCGTCTTTTGCATGCTTTAAGAAGCGACTAAGAAACTCTTCATTTTTAGTCAGTAAAATAACGTGTTTCATTCCTGATTTTTCTTTCCTTTCTTCTCCACCATCCCTTTCTTTTTGCTTATTGATGACATCTCATTTTATATGAAAAGGAATGTTCGGGTGATTGTCCGTCTTTGCGGGGTTTGTGAGCACATGCTCACGTATGTAAGTGTTTATGGATTTCGTGGGGATGGATAATCCTTTGGATGATTTATGCGACCACGTAACTTGCTTCATTTACTGTTGTCTGGTTGGTTGGAAGCCGCCAGATTGTATTTGCAATAAAAGGGTTAAATAAAATTTAAAAAAAATTAAAATCCTTACCCTCTTTTAGATCCATACTACGGCTGACAATCAATCTCGAACGCAAGGGTTTGCCTATCATATAATTATTATAATAAGTTAATTCGGCATTTCATCCTGTAAAAAGGATGATTTATGCCGACGGGTAATTCAATCATATATAACCCTAGAGTGATAGTTGAATTAGTAGAATGATAATTGAATTCGTAGAGTGATAGTTGAATTAGTAGAGTGATATTTGAATTAGTTGAATAATAGTTGAATTGTAGAATGAAAGTTGAAGTGTAGTGATAGTTTAATTAGTAGAGTGATAGTTGAGTTAGTATGTTAGAGTGATATTTGAATTAGTTGAATGATAGTTGAATTAGTAGAGTGAGTGATAATTGAATGATAGCTGAGTTAGTCCAAAAGAGATTTCTGCGACACCTTTCATGCAACGAGTAATTGGCAACTCAACTATAATTGAATGATAGTTGAGTTGGATTTTAACAATGGCTTTATCGCACATTATTTTTAATGAGTATGCTTGGCAATTACCCCTTAAGCGTCAAAATTGATCTACGTGTCCGTTTGCACATGTAAAAATTACTAATAGAAAAAATAGCAAAACCCTTGTTAATTGACGATTTATTAATGTTCTTGATAATTATTTACGTCATGGTGAAATAATTAATGGAAAAGACTAACAAAACAAATAAAGTGCTAATGTGAGAGGTAGAGGAAGACTTAGAAAATTATACAATAGTTAATTAAGTGAATGATATTTTGAAAGAAGAAACTTAGAAAGTCAAACAAATCGTAGATCTATGAGGTTTAATATATGGATGCAGAAAAGGCGAAGGGCGTGTGTTGATATTGAAAAGTCATCCACTCTATCTTCTATGCCTGGCCTGGCAGGGAAGTAAAGTTATAATATCTGTGTATGTATCGTAAAGCAAGATAGTTTTCACTGCCGAATTCACAAATGGTGGTATTAAGAGTGTCTCCACTCGCACACGGAAAGATCTTGTTGAACATTTGATTGAACTCCTTAAAAAAACTTTGTAGGCATAACAGAGCCACTTCACAAAGAAACATAATTAATCATTGTTTCCATTGTTATCATTTTTAGGTTAGGCTATTAAGAGTGTCTCCACTCGCACACGGAAAGATCTTGCTGAACATTTTTTTCCCATATCGATGTCTCTCATATCTCGGTGAATAAATTGAAGATTGAACTCCTTAAAAAACTTTGTAGGCATAACAGAGCCACTTCACAAAAAAACAATTAATCATTGTTTCGATTGTTATCATTTTTAGGTTAGGCTATTAAGGGTGTCTCCACTCGCACACAGAATGATCTTGTTGAACAAATTTTTCCGATATCGATATTTCGTTGAATAAATTGAGGTTGAACTCCTTAAAAAACTTTGTAGGCATAACAGAGCCACTTCACAAAGAAACATAATTAATAATTTTTATCATTTTTAGGTTATTGTATTTTTATGTTTTATGCATTTCATTTAATGTATCAAATGCAAAATTAAAGAAATCATTATTATAATGGACACAAAATAAATTCAGGTAATACAAATATGAACACTACACTACACCTAAATACGAATGTGTCACTATCACATATCGCAAGATCAACAAAGGTTTCTTTGTAGTTCGTCTCTTCCTGGTAAGCTTTACATTTTTCTTACCAAATGTGTTTTTATAAAATTATGCGGGGAAGTAACTAATCTAATGGCCACACCCACAACCTGTCCATCATTACATTCAACTTATACAGGATATCCCAAAAGTCATCTAGGGATTTAAAAATCTTATAATTTCAACATTTTTTTTTATTATTCATGAATAATTTTATACAGAATTAAAAATTACACATTTTCTATGAGTAATTTTTTCAACAATTTTGGTGTGATTTTTTAAAATCGTCTGTATAAACAATTTATGAATGATAAAAAAATGTAGAAGTTTTAAGATTTTTAAATCCTTATTTGGCTTTAGGGACACCGTATAAATTTATTTTGTAGTATTTTTAATGTCAATAATAGTGGGTTCGAATTCCGAGTTAGAGCGCTCTTGATGAGAGTGTGCTCTCTAAACGGCGCTATAAAAATTATCCTTTTATTATTATTATCATCATTTAACAAGTATTTATAACAATGCATATAAATACACACATACAATCACGCCATTTCCCTTTCGGGGTAGGCAGAAATAGCAAAGCACGATGCTTTCCTATCTCGATAAACATTCTTAGCGTCTTCTACATTCATACACATTATCATACAACTTCAGGAATTTCTTTGAGTTTCTCATAATACATACTCGTACATATAATGGGTTGTCAATTATGAATAGTAAATCTACTAGCCATTAGAGCTTTAGCACCGACAATAATGCTTTTGGTATCTAGGAATATACATAGATATCAATCAATATGGTGTTTTGTCCCTACAAAGGAAATTTGACAACAACCTTAAATTAAAAAAACTTACAAATGATACATTAATTTTATAAAATATAATAAAATAAATATTCGTGCACATTTATCAAAAACTAAAAACATTTTACCTTCTATGAGTTGACAACAATTTTTCCAAAATGATCCTTTTCCGACTTCTAGCTGATTTTCAAAAACTTCAATTATAAAAGTTTTATTTTAAAAATCAACACTATATAAAACTTTCTCACTTGAAGTCGTTTGTCACCGTAATATTACGTCACATTTTTTTAAAATTCATCTAAAACTGTAAGTAAAACAAACTCACGGTGATGACAAACAAACAAAAACAATTTGTTGCACAACTCGTAAATGATTCAATCATTGACAATACCACAAGACCACGCTCACGCCGCACTGGTCGTAACAACACTGATTCTGATTGGGTTAGCAGCACAAAGCCGCGGTTCTGTAGATTATGGTAACTGGCATTATTATTGACCGTCTATGCTTTACTTTCTCGTTTAAAATTATTAGAAATTAAAAAAAAATATATTTCAAAAACATAAATGTTCGGTTACATTTGTGGAAATACCCAAAATGTCTTTAAAAGAATCTTATTAATATTATTAATACCAAAGAAAATTCGGGGATATCTAGTCGTATTTAAACAATATAATGAAAATATTTACACGAAACTCCGTAATATTTTTAGTGTACCCGGTGGTAAGTAATGCACATCGGGGTTAAGAAAGAGACTCCGCCATAATCGGCTAACTTCGGCTTTGTAGAGCGTCGTCTCTGTCGCACGATGCGACTGACAAATCGCGACGGAACACGTGTATGAATGACAGAGATGACGCCCTACAAAGCCGAAGCTAGCCGATTATGACAGACAGTCTCTTTCTTAAGCCTGATGTGTATTACTTACCGCCGGATACTGTACTTACAGTTACGCCGTATCCTTGTCATGATAGGTAGACAGAATTTAGCACAAGACTTGTCTATCGCCTCACATATCTTTCAACTCCTCTGCATCCAAACACTTTCTAATACAACTCCTACGATTCTTTTAATATATTATTCGCTTAATCCAGCCATACTTTCCTTGGTCTTCTAACACGTCTTCCCTCACATGTACACTGTATATTTATTTTGCTAGTCTTTATATTAGTATAATTAAGTTAAAAAATAGGTATGTTTTATATTTAAAATTTACAATGAAAGATTTTGTTTACGTTTAAAATTATTATTCAAGTAATTTACTATTAACTGGAACCCAGTAACAATGTCTATTGAATCCAGTAATAATTATTTCGGATAAGTTGGAATATTTTCTTTGAAAAAAAAAATACATTTATCTTTGTATTTCAATATAAAATAACAATAAATATACCTCTGAATCTACCATAAACAGTATTGAATTAAAGAAAAATGTAAAGAGTATAGCATAGACGATCAATAATGGAAAGTAGTGTTTTGGCGGGAGGCATGAGCTGTCACGCTCGCCATAGAGTGCCGTTATTTCTTAGGAAATAGTAAATGGGTAGGTAGGTACTAGACGCAACACGCACTGCAGGCTGCGACCTGTATTCTCCAACACGGAGTTAGAAGCACGAGCAGACGGAAAAAAATAAAACGTGTTTTTTTATGTACGTGTTCCCTTTGTACCACATAGTACAACATCTTACTGTGAATGCATTAACAACAAGATAAATTATTGTGATAAGATTATTTTATATTTTTGTACACATAATATCATGTCATATTCCTTTTTGGGTTATCTATAAATGCACATAGCATTTATATAACTCACGCGAGTGCATTCTATTTAATTTTTCACACTTTCTCATATGTCGAAATTTCGCCGATTTAATTAATCTTATTATGGTTTTCGATTGTCCTCTCCCTCGTTGGTCATTAATTTCAAACGTAAATGTATTACTATATAGTATAAGACAATAATACAGAAGTTTGTCAATATCTTACGAAAGTAAATGTTTAAATACATTCCAGATTTTATTAATTTAAAATGTATCCTATTTCACAAATGCTTGTTTTTATCGTATTTATAACATCCAAATTACAGCAAGCTGAAATTTTTTGCTATTTAGATAGAATATTATCAGATGATGGAATAGTTTAAAAGTACTCGTATATCGGAAAGGATATATAGAAAAACATCTCTTACTTGGTCAGTTCAACGAATTAGGATTATTCCTCTTGTGCGTTGTCCTTTCACCCTTCCAGTAACCACACACCTCTCCAAACTGTCTTCCTGGCCACGAAGAATTTGTCCAAATATCAGAGGACTCATCGAAGATATATTTTCGACAGTCTGTTAAGAACGTAGAGAGCAAAAAATAAAAAGTATGCTCATGTCAAATGAATTTAAAACTCTCCAAACTGTCCCTTGGCAACAAGCAATGTGCTCAAAGAATCGGAAGACACACCGAAGGCATATTGTCGACAATCTGTCAGTAATTCGTAGTACTTCGTGAATGGAGACGTTAGTTCGCCTTGCTGTCCGTGGAATTCGTAACATTTCAAAAACATATATTACTTAGGGCAAGTAGCGTCCCGGGGCCTGATCAGATCACATCTACAATGATAAAACACACTTAAAAATGTATAGCACTATTACTGAAACATGTAACATAATAAATTTGAGTTTTATTAATAGGTAACAAAGTAAAACGTATTTTATCAAATCAGACAATATCAAAATCTGATAAGACGATAGTTCACTAAAGTGTTTTAGTGCCATCTTTGATGAATTAAAGTGAAACGTGGACGTGAAAAAAAATTAGAAACAGACGAATAAATTCTGTAAAAATGCGTGAACTTAGAAGAATAATGGGATGACGCAAATCGGGATGAAGAGATTAAGGATAAATGTGAACTTAATGCTGATGTATTGAGTAAGATGAAGAAGAACACACTGATATGGTTTAGTCACGTGGAACGAATGAGTAAAGAAAGATTAATAATAGTTCAAATATGAGTGAAAGGCGGTGGAGGAAGATCTAAGAAAGTATGGTTTCTTATGCAAAAAGGAAAAGTACCATAAGAACTAAGAAAAATTGTTGGAGCCGTATGAAAAGATGTTTAGATGTGGAAGAGGTGAAATACGTGTGTCTAGATTGAAATAAATGACGATATGTCTTCTCTGCGTACCCCAGCAGGGAAACGGCACAATGGTATTTATGTATGTATAACACCCATTGTTAATCATTAATAATTTAACGAATTCCATTGGCTAATTGATAAGACGCTTGACTTTCACCGTGTCTATTTTAGTATGTCTAAACTCGAACATTCAACAACTAAGACCGAAGACACTATTATCTCTCGTCCACATTCTTTAATATGACCGGATTATCTGTAAGATTTGTGGAAGGCTGACATACGAAAGAAGAATTCATAATTTCTTATCCAATCATATTATATGATATAATAATACGGAATTTGTATTGTAATGTGTATTACACTTCCGATATGCGTATTACAAATTAGCGTGCTTCTTGCTACATGGCATTTTTTTCAAGACAACTAGAAATGTGTTAAATAACACGACTTTTAGGGGTAGACAGATAGAACATATCTGCACGCCTTTCTATCCGTGAACATAGTTGTCGCCTCGTCCACATCCATGGATCTCCTACAAATAATTACACGCGCTAGACGTGTGCGAATATTGTTGCCTGCCCACGAGCGGTGGTATTTCCAAAACGCACGACGGCGACTTTGAGTAACTTGGCTACTCCAGTGGTTCTTAACCCGAAAGCTCGATTGCTTGGATCGAAGACAACATTGTCTCCCGACAACGCTCTTCAACGATAACGATAGGCAATAACTCATAATCGAGTCAGCCATCATTTGAACGAATAACGCCTGTGCGTGTATTTGTTTATTGTGTACATGCTGTTGCAGTTCAGAAAGCACATACTCATGACAGAAACCTTAAGTTCCGATTGTAAAGATATTAAACTTCCAGCGATCCATATGTTTACTTTGCTGCAGCCTTTCGTGAAGCAGTTTTTATAGCACAATTTTGTTGCTTGATAACGCTGTACATTTTTTTTATAAAAGCATATTAGCGACATAAATGTTTTATGTAGCTAATACGCTTTTATAAAAAACGTCAGCATCATCAATTCAGATATGTTTTTAATTACAATTTTGTTGTAGACAGTACAATCTGGTGGGATTCTCTTCCAACCAACTAGAAAGATGTTAAAGCGACCTTAATGAAAACCAGACTTGAATCCTTTTTTACAAAAGTAAATCTGGGTTCCAACAGAAATCGAAACCGCAACCTCCGAGTTGAGAGTTAATCGGCTTACTTAGGCCACGTAGCTAGTCGAGGGAGTACTACACAAATAAAAAAAAATATTAATATTTAAGGCATTAACATTGTGGAGTTTAAAGACATTGTAATTTGTTTTATCAAACACTGTTTATTCCACTTTTTTGTAACAGTATAACCCTACCCGTTCAAGGCTTTCACCCCATCATCAGGGAAGCACAAACAAGACTCAAGTTTTGTTTGTACTCCTTTGATGATGAGGTGAAAACCTTGAACTGGTAGGGGTATACCGTTACAAAAACAGTGTTTGATAAAACAAAAAATCAAAAAATATACGAGTAGTTTCCAAATTTAAAACACAATTTCGAACATAGTTACTTTATTTTTAATTATGAAAAAAAAAAACTTTCAGCCTTTTCCACAATGCATTTCAGAGTTGACCACATAATTTGTTTAGAATTTCAACAATCCCTCTACATCATACCATATGTCTCAACTATCACCCTGCCACCCTACACCTCTCGGTCCAGCAGTTACCCAGCGATTAGCCAGTTGACATATTGACCCTGGCCTCTTGACTTGTCTACTCCCAGTACATATGTTCAACTTAACACGAAACTCTACATCAAAGATTCACAAAGTGGTCTATATGGACCCCCAAGAGTCGATTTCGACTTGCAGGGGGTCTACGTCAGCGAGAAAAGAAAATGGGGATGCACGAGATGTAAATGGGGGTCTACGTGAGCGGATCCCATTTAGGCAGATCATCATCAATATTTAGGCGTTCCATAAATGCCTTATTATACCTAACACATATTGTATGTACATAACGTATATGTATATATTACAAGAAGAACTGATAGGAATAAGCACAAACGAAGAACTTAAGGTGCAGTTCAGAAAGGGGTATCTTAAAATATGTTATATGTTCCAATAAAACAAAATAAATAAATAACACGTAGTACAAATTAATCATTATTTAAGGACTATAAATTGCCGCTATTGGAAGAACTATAAATATAGCAACTGCGAATCTTAAAATATGTTATATGTTCTAATAAAACAAATAAATAAATAACACGTAGTACAAATTAATCATTATTTAAGGACTATAAATTGCAGCTATTGGAAGAACTATAAATATAGCAACTGCAAATCTTAAAACATGTTATATGTTCCAATAAAATAAAATTAAAAAATAACACGTAGTACAAATTAATCATTGTTTAAGAACTATAAATTGCAGCTATTGGAAGAACTACAAATATAGCAAC
Source organism: Odontocerum albicorne (assembly GCA_949825065.1). Classification (NCBI taxonomy): domain Eukaryota; kingdom Metazoa; phylum Arthropoda; class Insecta; order Trichoptera; family Odontoceridae; genus Odontocerum; species Odontocerum albicorne. The sequence goes on from OX463848.1 coordinate 5,797,350, forward strand.
TGCGAATCTTAAAACACGTTATAATATATTGTATATTCTAACAAAACAAAATAAATAACACGTAGTATAAATTAATCATTGTTTAAGAACTATAAATTGCAGCTATTGGAAGAACTACAAATATAGCAACTGCGAATCTTAAAATACGTTATAATATATTGTATATTCTAACAAAACAAAATAAATAACACGTAGTACAAATTAATCATTGTTTAAGAACTATAAATTGCAGCTATTGGAAGAACTACAAATATAGCAACTGCGAATCTTAAAATACGTTATAATATATTGTATATTCTAACAAAACAAAATAAATAACACGTAGTACAAATTAATCATTGTTTAAGAACTATTAATTGCAGCTATTGGAAGAACTACAAATATAGCAACTGCGAATCTTAAAATACGTTATAATATATTGTATATTCTAACAAAACAAAATAAATAACACGTAGTACAAATTAATCATTGTTTAAGAACTATTAATTGCAGCTATTGGAAGAACTACAAATATAAAAACTGCGAATATTTAGATAGTGTGCTCATAATATCGATTTGGAAGATACATGGAGATGTCCTATAACTTAGCGAATGCATCGAAGATATTCCATAAATGCAATAAAGAGTGTAGTAGAAACGCTACTGACCGGGAGAAATGAAAGCGTATCATTATTTCTGCAAGGCGGTCATTTCGATCGCAAGATCGAGATGATGATCACAACTGCTCTCTAGAAAGCCTATTACATAAAAAGAAGCCTAAACAAACGTAACTTTAGTTTCAGATTCCACGTGGAAAAAATAAAATAAATAAAGTCCACTGTTACAAATATCGTCGTGTGATTGTGTTCTGCGCCACCACACCACGTCATTTGTACCTTTGTAACAATACAAAGGAAATGGCGCACGAATGGCATGGCATATATGTACGCTCCTACTTACATGGACCCGTTCCAAAGAGTCAAGACACGGTAAACAACTTAACCCGCCAGACTCATGTTGTCTGTCTCTCTAATATTAATACATTAATAAAAAGGTTCACTTGAATTGCGCCGTTTAGACACATAAAACCCCCTGTTTAAAGAATTCATGATCAATATAAGTATCATAGTCATTATATTCAACTAAGAGACACCCTCCTTGATCCACATAAAGTAATCTTGGACTATACTTGAGAAAATGTAAGATGGTTCCTGTGACATTTGAAATGTCATATCTCAAAGGAATGGGGTAAAATCGTTGTTTTTTACAAATCGAATCGTTTTTTTTTTAAATCGAAAAATTGTATTTCTCTAAACTGACGTTTTAATTCCTAATTTTCATTATACTGACTTTCTAATGTATTATATGATTTGTATCTATCTTTAAATAGGCCAGACGACAGGATACGTAGCCAGAATGTCAGACTCCCGATGGACATCTGAACATGGAAATAATCAAATGGTACCCAAGAGACATAAAGAGGCCCAGAAGAAGACCGAATGACGCTGGATAGATTAAATCAGGAAGCATGGCACCATTATATGGCACTAACGAGCAAAATACCAAACTATTTGGGGTCAGCTTGGGGAGACCTTCATCCAGCAGTGGATCGACCCTCGTTGACAATGATGATGATGATGATGAATGTCTAACTTGAACTATATCAAATGGATCAATCATAGATAATAAATATACTAGGTTAGTCAAAAAGTTTTGAAAGCGGAAATGAAAATACATTTTTTTGGGGGGAAATCACTTTTATTGCTCATAAGATCAATACGTCTCCTATAAGATCAATACACTTAGTCCAACGATCTTCCAACTTTGTTGTCCCATCACGGATGTGACTTTCTGGAAGGCCTGCAAAATACTCCTCTACGACGGCTATAACCTCTTCGTTTGATGAAAAATGATTTCCACAAAGGAATTTTTTGAGGTGTGAGAACAGTCAGAAGTCAGAGGGAGCTAAATCTGGCGAATAGGGTGGATGCTGCAACAATTCGTAATCACACCACTCCTTAGCCTCTTGTTTTGATTCAGGATCATGGTGGTAGACCCAAGTCTCATCCATAGTGATGAATCGACGCAGAAAATCCTTTTTATCCTTTCGAAATTGCTCCAAATGTTGCTCAGAAAATCGCATTCGAACGTGTTTTTGTTGCATTGTTAGCAAATGCGGCACCCATTGTGCACACAGTTTTTTGAAACCCAAAACTTCAGCCAAAATATGCCATGTTGTTCCATGTGAGATGCCTATGGTGTCAGCTATCACATCCACAGTCGATCGATGATCTTCCAAAACCATATCCTGTATTTTCGCTATGATTTCTGGTGTTGATGCACTTTTTGGACGTCCTGAGCGTGGATCGTCTTCAACGCTTGTACGGCCACGCTTAAACTCCAAAACCCATCGGTGAACGGTTGGAAATGAAGGAGAAGACTCCTTTAATACTTTTACCATCTTTGCATGGATCTCAGTAGCCGATAAACCTTCCAAAACAAAGAATTTAATCACTACACGATATTCGTATTTTTCCATTGTTAAAAAATACACTGACACGTCAACTTCAAATGGCTTGTAAACAAAGAATAAATTGACAGATCGAAATGAAATTTTGAGTACGTTCTTATGAAAGATGAAATATTAAAATGGCGTAGACATTTTGATTTTTCTACTACTCCATAGATGTCGCTTTCAAAACTTATTGACTAGCCTATTAGATTTGGAGAGGAAAGAAAAATCTTAAATAAAGCACATAACAACACTGACTTAAAATTTAGAGAAAGAAGACGCGGTTTTCGTAATGTTGTGGAATACAAAAATTTAATTAAATGAGTTATTCCAGTTGCCGCGCCTTTCTGAAGACGTCCATCTTAAGAATTGACAACGAATGTACCTAATTGAGTAATTGTACCTTAATTAATGTAATTACGGTTTTGCAGGATGTTGACGATCAATAAAAGAATTATGTCTTCAATAATTTGTAAATTACTCACTATTATATAAGTTCTTTATTTATTTAACACTTTTATTGCAAATACAATCTGGCGGGCTTATTGTCAGGCTGCAATCTCTTCCAACCAACCAGACAAAAGTAAATGAAGCAAGTTACGTGGTCGCATAAATCATTCAAATGACTATCCATCCCCACGAAATCCATAAACACATACGTGAGCATATGCCCAAGAACCCCACAAAGACGGACAATCACCCGAACATTATTTTTCATATAAGGTGAGATATCATCAATCAAAAGAAAAGGAAGGGATGGTGGAGAGGTAAGGATAAGAGAAAAATCAGGAATGAACAACGTTATTTTACTGACTAGAAATGAAGAGTATTTTCAGTCGCTTCTTAAAGCATGCCAAGGACTATACGAGTTGTACGAGTATTGATTTGTAACTGATTCCAGAGTCTCACTGCATGGCCAGTAAAGGATGACGTAAAAAAAGAGGAGCGGTGAACTGGAAAGGCCAATAGACAATCTCTGTTTGAGCGAAGCGTTAATCCATGATTGGAAAGACGCTGAAAATTTTCAGCGAGATAAGAGAGGGTGGCGGGAAGTTAAGCATATTATACAATAGAGACAGTATGTGAATTTGGCGTCTATTTCTAACATTCAACCAGTTCAATGCCTTCTGGTATGAAGTTACTTGATCGTACTTTCGTAGGTTGAAAAAAAATCTTAGACACACATTTTGAAGACATTGCAATTTGTCCAGCTGTTCCTCAGTAACATCCAAGTAACAGACGTCCGCATAGTCCAGAATCGGAAAGAGCAGAGATTTTACGAGTAAAATTTTGGTTTTAGTTGGTAGGAATCTTTGCAACACTTTAAGGGAATGAAGGCTGAAGAAGATCCTTCGGTTTACCTCATTTATTTGATCTCGCCATGAGAGAGTGTTAACTATTAGCACTCCTAGGTTTTTAACAGTTTTATGTAATGGTATGATAGAGCCATCAAGTAATATTGGAGGAAGTAATTCAGTGTTGAATTTACCGAGAAGCTGAAGACTGCCAACGAGGATCGCTTGAGACTTCGTAAGTTACATTTGTTTAAAACAAGCGGTCTTATCTGGTTTCACCTGGGTGTTTTTCACGATAGGGGAAAGTCTATCTTTGACCAAGAAAGACCCAAATTAATATTAAAAGATTGTCAGGAAAGCCATTTCGTATTTTAGCTCAACGTCGTAGTAGTTCTCAAGCTTCACTAAACACTCGTAGACGGTTTGCTATCGAGATTTTCAGTATCTTGACAGTGTCGTGTCGTAGAACACTTGTTATTCTTGATAAAATCTTCGATTTGGTTGTCATCAGTGACAATCAACTTTTCAGAGCGGACAACATTTCCTAGTGTTGTATCAGAATTATGATTTTTAACCACATTTGACAAACACGATCGTTTACTACATCTTCGCCATACACTGAACATACTCGTATATGTTATGTTTACGGCATTTTTTTTCTTTTGCGACAGCAAAAATAAAGCACCGACAAAACAACTTACTTTTTTAAAAATCAAAACAATGCTAAAAACCACTTAGGAAAAGTGCGTAAACAATGGTCGTAAAAAAACGCTAAATATACGTTCAGCACGTTTGGAATCAAGTTAACAATGAGATCCGAATCTAGTCCTAACGAAATCTATCCGAGAAAAACGAAACTACTTGCCGGACAACCAAGTATATAATATCCTATTTTTTTTTCTCTTTCGTAGTACCCTCCAACATATCCGAAATGATAATTCTGACATTTTGAAAAACGTGACTGGGAAACAATAATATCTTCGGTCCCAGTAACTGAGCCTTCGAGTTTAGAAACACTGGAGTAGGCACGAAGCTCACGATTCGTCATTACAAGTTTTTATACCACTACAGCACGTGAAGAGAAAACATCACTCGCTCGCATATTTGTGACCTGACGAACTCTTTAAGAAACTGGTATTCTTTTTTTTATTTTTGGGTGTCCGATACCCCCAAACGCAGATTTTACTAACTACGCTACGGAGATCGTCCTTATCTGATAAAAGTAAATTCCATAAAATAATCTCTTTTCCTAACTTACGAGTAGATGACCTTACAATGCATATAAATATTTAACATTCTAGGGCTTAGATCGGCTATCTCCGCCGCAATCAAATGTCCTTGACACTTGCCCGTAAGTACCAACCGAAATTGCGAATGGAACGGAGTCCACCCTCGCACCCTGCGCCATAGATATCTCACTCGCTGGCTAGTCCCAATAAGAAAATTTGCGCGTAATTCAAAACTATAGTATATTGGTATGATGAGCTAGCTAGGTCTTGGCCCTTGGGACTTAGTGGAGGAGTCAGTATGGCCCTTAGGCTAAAAAGTTTGGAGATCCCTGTTCTAGGGGATTTATCTCCAAACCGGTCCTTTACTCGTCGTCTCCCAGTCTCCCTTCTCTCCCAAGCTCATAAACCCTGCTGCAGGTTACCCAAATCTTCTGTCTAGGTCTGCCAAGTGACTTTCTTCTATGTTATTGGAATTGCATAATGACAACGAAAGTAAAATTTATAATGCGCCATTTAGAGAGCAGACTCTCCTCAAAATTAAAAATATAGCAAAAAACAAGTTGAGTGGTACATCGTGATAGCATGGTGGTGGGTGCTAGCATCTTCTAGTATTTTCCCATTTATTTGGGGCCATTAGTTTAGTTCAAGGCATACTCGTAACTGGACCAAACGAACTTAGGTCAACTGGTTGTGGATTTGGTGTTTTTTTATTTTGGCACTCCTGTGGCCTGACTAGAAAAATTCTTATCTTCCACTCAGACGTTTTGGGTTCGATTCCTGATGGAACACAAAAATAAGTTGAAATGGGTTCCAAACTATTTAAGAGTTCGTCTACACGATTATGTTACCTTAGTGACACTTAATTTTTTCAAAATTTTGAATATATACATACTATACCATCAAGCCATTTCCCTGTCAGGGTAGGCAGAGAGGACAGAGGTCAAAACTTTTCTCGATATACATTCACAACCTTTTCCATATCTATACACATTCTCATACAACCTCTACGATTTCTTTGACTTTCTACTTTTCCTTCTTTATAAATTATCATTTGTTTGATTCAACCATTCTTTTCTTGGTCTTCCACTCACAGCTGTATTCTATACCTGTTTTGTTAGTCTTTCTTCATTCATTCGTTTTACATGCCCAAACCATCTCAACGTACTCTAATAAATAACGTATTTTTTAATGATTTTTAATAATTTACTGAACATTAGGTCAATGAAAAAGAACGACACCAAACCAGACATGGAGTAACCCAATTGTTACATTTTTACAATTGATTAATTACGACGTGGAACTATCGTTAGCAAATAACTATAGACACATATTAACTGTAAAAGATTCCTTGTGATTCTAGCAGGAGTGTGGAATCCAATGTTAATCAATATATCAGAGCTATCGACGATATTATGAACAGCCTAATAAAAATACTATAAGCCTCACCTCTTTGTTGGTAAACCTCGCACATTGGCACAAAAAAAAATTGGTACCTCATCTCAGAGATTAGATGCGCCCGCCCAAGGGTTAAATAACAACTGTTTGTATTTTATTAAAAACTTGATTTTACATCGCTTTCCGAAACTTAAATTGCATTTATCTCAAAACTCAATATTTGGACTCAATACTTAAATGCTTTTCGCAGAACAACGACACGTAATCATTTTTGTCGAATAATTAAAATATTGTATTTAAGCCACGCAATAAATCAAATTGATGCATCCACGACATCAATTTAATCATTTCCATTTGTCCCCATCAATTTAGACGGGTCATTCTCTGGAATTTTCCATAAATAATACGAATTTTCTATCATCGATCAAATTGTTTGTCTTGTCGAAAAAGTTTATTGCGGGAAATTGGCTCGCGTGTTTTTTCCCCGCCAAAATAAATATTTATTTTTATCATTTTTTGTCGATTTGACATTTTTCGAATATCGAGGCCATAATCGTGTTGCCAACGTTCTGAGAAAAAACTGATTTATAAAATATATAAACAATTCCGGCATATTTCATTTGGAGATGGCAGAGAGGACATATCTATACACCGTTTTATCAACACATAATTTTTGTGACGTCCACGTCCATTAACCTCGTGATAAATGTTATTTTGTTCCTCACACTTCTCACATTTCATTTATATAGTAAATACTAATTGAATTTTTATTTTTATTGATTGGTATTTTCAAGCATCATATTTTATCAGAGATGCGAAGAGAATGAATGTTTAAGGATATGTATCCTGAGGGAGAGATGATGATAATTTGTTGATAAATAAAACACGTTTTCGATCGCAATGCGGAAAGAGGAATTTTATTGGCAACGTAGGTATTTATACTATCCCCGCGTGTGTGCGGGAATGCGAGTAAGATATCCTTCGTCTCGTTTCTGCATTCGCAAAACGATTAATGTCGTATGTAGGTGATAATTTATTTACGGAACTGGCGAGACAGGTGTGGTGCGTTCTCGCTCTAGTATGGAATGCTTTCCGCATCGGCTATGGGTTGAATGACCGGACTTTGTACTGTTTGTTTTGCATTGCTAAGGAATGTAAAGGTCATTTCATCGGTCATTGACCGCGTGTGCGACCGCCACAAATGTTACAACATTGAAAGTAATGATTAGAGAAAAGTGTGAAAAGAAAAGTAAATGTGACACGTGGGTGAAAAATGAAAGATTGGAGCAACTTAAGGAATCCCACTATTTGGGTAAGAAAGGGTCTTTCAAATTGAGCGTTTTTTTAAACACAGGTGCGTCGTGAACTTACCTGGGTCTTGTGACATTTGAGAAGAGTAATGTATGACATTTATAAAAATGGAGTCGTATACAATACAACAACCCGTTCAAATTGTTGAATTATTTTATGTATTGTAATCTCCGGAAACGGTGATGTTAATTGGCCACTAAGATCATGTGACCTGACACCGTTGGACTATTTTCTCTGGGTTACGTGAAAAGCCAGGTCTATAAGAATGACCCCCGATCAATTCCTAAGCTGAAGGACGAAATTATTCACGTTATTGGTGAGTTAAAACCGCAATTATGCCAAAATGTCATTAAAAGTTTTGACAAAATCGTGGACATCTGTGGAGCTGTAAGAGGTGGACATTTGGCAGGTATTGTTTTTTCTGTTTAAATGTCAAACATTATACTTCAATGACCAATAAAATTTTTTTTGAAATCTAAGCTAATTGTGTGTTAGTTAATAGTGGACATCTGTGGAGCTGTAAGAGGTGGACATTTGGCAGGTATTGTTTTTTGTGTTTAAATGTCATACATTATACTTCAATGGCCAATAAAAAGTTTTTTGAAATCAAAGCAAATTGTGTGTTCTATTCAAGAATTAAAAAAAATAGAATTAAAAAAACCGCTCAATTTGAAAACCCCTATATTTTCACAGATAATGGAAGAATATTCTATCAAGACGAATATCGAACGATGTGTAAGCGATAGGAAAAAAATCGATGGGGCACAAAAACATACAACATGTATACTCGAACATGACAGTATAAAACTATTAAAATGATAGTCCACAATTATATTTTGGTGCCATCTTTGATATATGGGAGGGAAACGTAGACGTGGAATCCGATTGATTGGTGCCAAATAAATGCTGTTGAAATGCGTGAAGATACGTTATTTTATGTTTTATAATTGTTGCTGTGATATACTAAGGACATTCAAGGGTCATTTATTTTGACATTAGGATTATTGAATTGTGTTCCTCTTCTTCTCCCTGAGTATTTTACTTTTTATAAATAACATATTAAGTATAGGTAAGTCCAGAAATTAAGTGTACTGAATTTTTGTAGGTTACAATTTTTTATATTTAAACAAAAAAATTACGTGGTTACCGTAGTACATATGTAAGCTATTTTTCGACATAGTCGCCATTCCTCTCAATGCAGGTGGTGAAGCGGGGTATCAACTTTTTGATGCCTTCCTCGAAGTAGTTTCCCGCCAACCCCTCCGTTCACTTCTCCACCTCCTCCTTTACCTCCTCGTCGGTTGAAAACCTTTTTCCACCCATGTGCAGCTTCAGAGAGGTAAAGAGATAGTAATCTGAAGGTGCTAGGTCAGGGGAATGCGCGGGATGGTTCAGGACATCCCATTTAAACGAGGCGAGCAGTTCCTTCGTGGCGTTGGCCGTGTGTGGTCTGGCATTGTCGTGCAGCAGGCAGACTCCCTTTGTCAGCATGCCTCTCCTCTTGTTCTGAATCGCCCTCCGCAATTTTTTTAGGGTCTCACAGTATCTTGCAGAGTTGATGGTCTCCCCTTGAGGCATATATTCAATTAAAATTATGCCTTGACAGTCCCAAAACAATTTCGTCAATTTCGTCAGTCACAATTGAAGGTCTTCCGCTCCTCTGATCATCATGCACAGACGTACGACCGTTTTTAAACTCGCGACACCACTTGTACACACTCGTACGACTCATAGCTTTATCACCATATGCAGTTTTCACCTCATTATAAACCTCAACCGGAGGTTTTCCCTTCCAAACGAGATAATGGATGACGCCCCGTATTTCACACTTGGCGGGAGATTGGATTTACATTTTTCACGAAACGTGTTGTCGCGTCGACACTTGTCAACGTACTGACTTCGAACTCGAACAACGAACGTCTCGTTGCGGAGGGGAAGGGTCAGGCTGCACGGAAGTGTAGCCAACATGTCGAAAAATAAAATCTATCCTGTCGTGAGAGCCTCAGTACACTTACTTTCTGGATACGCCTCGTATAAATATTAAAAAAAAAATCAATTTTTTATTTATTTATGTTAATATTGTATAGATACTTATTACCTTCTTTTTTGTACACAGTATAGCCTGATGAATGGGAGAAGGTGACTAATGGAAAGTGGAGAGGTCTATATTCTCGAGATGATGGCTCTACAACAGTTAGGCCTCGGCCACACAGGCAGGAGACTCGCTTGATGATTAGAGCTACGCTGCGAGTTAGGTGACATATCCTAGCGAACCAACGCACCGCATACTATCGCAATGGCCATACTGCACGCTTCGCGCCACACTACATGATAATTTGTCACCGAGTGAATCTCCTAGCGAACAGACGTGTTGGTTAATTTTATTGTGTCACCAAGTGATTTAACAAGATGGCGGAAGTTTTAATAACAGCTGCGTATAAAAGGGAGCCGTTGTGGAACGCATCAAGCAAATTATACAAAAATATACCTGTAATAAAATCACTTTGGAATGAAGCTGCACAGGAAGCAAATAAAGATGGTAAGTTGTAATGAAATTGGTTAATTTTGAGAGTGGCATCGTGTGTTTGACTCAATCGCTCCCAACTGTCAAATGAATTTGTGCGTAGCACTTTGGTGGGGCCATGCATGAAGTCACCTAGTATATGAGTCACGTAAAACCTAGCTTAGCACCTAACGAAGCTTTTTGGTGTGGCCTCGGCCTTAGATGTCTGAGGAACAGTCAGCGTGCTGCAAACATGAGTCAGCGTTATCATGCGACTGTGACATCTCCAGGAGTGACTACGCATCTAGAATCGGGCTGTTCTCTCACAGATAACATGATTGATATGTAGAAGCAGCTCGAGATTGACGCAGGAATGGCAAAACTATCCTCGACTACGAAGCTCAGCAACGACTATCGATATTCAGAGTAAATTAAGGATGTACTCTTAAAAGAATGGCATTCGAGAAACAGCCACGCTGAGAACAGAATGGAATGGTAAAGTTAAATACATTTTGATAGAGGGAAAGGTAAAATCCATGAGAAACAGAATACTATGTATGACGAGATGTATACGTATGTATGAGGCACAGGTTGTTTGTGTGGAGATCTGTCATCTTTGCCTACCCCAAAAGAGTTATGGCGTAATGGTGTGTATAATATGTATTCATAGTAAATTTGATGTTAAAAACTCAAGATAAAAATTAGACGCTTATACGAGTATAACATGTGTTTGTTACTTTCTTTTAATACTATACGAGTATTGATATATACTGGAAAAATGTTCTTTTTTTTCGCAAATGCTTTAAATAAATTTCATGTTTGAAAATATTTTTTTATATATTGTTTAAGAAGTGCCTAAGTGTGAAGGTTTGTACTGAAACAAAGTAAATTTAACTATAAAAATATATTTTTATATACATTGTAAAATTTAATAAAACTTCTTGGAATTAAATAAAATTGAGGATAATAAACGTTAATGTTGGCAACACTTTATCAATTGAATTGAATAAAGTATGTACTAACACACGTAGGTTCCTACCTACTATGTAAGTTTAATCGTTTTACCGGGAAAAGCGAACAAATCTCTCTGAGCTTTTGTAACAATGGGCAACCCTCGATATTTATTATGGCAACCTCCAATTATAGGGGCCAATTATATTCCCAGTTTCTTCATACGATTTATATCTTCTAACGGCTTGTTTTCCTAAGTTTTTGCCCACGGACATGCGCACGAATATGAACACCTGAAACGGATTTGAGGGAAGAAATGTTTCAGTTCCCGCGTTGCGGTCATGTTGTAAGGGTGCGTTTCAGTGTTTTTCTTCGCCGCGCGGAAGATAGTATTGTCGAATTCGTATTCTAAATATTTGACGTTTTGATAAATTAACAAAGACTTAAACTTTTATTTTGTCAAACGATTCGTTAATTTTAACTAAATTTGTATTCTAATGTGTAATGGTATCACTTTTATTAAAATGTTATGTTGTAATAATTGAGTGATAAGTGTTTTTTAATACTTCGAAACTTTTGTTCCTTATTAATTTCTTATAAAGAATTTATTATTTTCGTATATTTTTTCTATTATTTATGCCGCAATTTATTTGACGTGAAACATTTTTTATTTTATTTCAATTGGATAAAAAAAACGTCTAAAACTTTTAAGTGTATTTTGACAACTCTGCATATTGGTAAGTGTATCTAGGTTGACATTAATATTTAAGTTTTTTTAAACATTTATTAATTATTCATTTCCTTTGAACTGTTGAATGTGTTGAGTAAGTACCTATAATAGATTAATATATAGCCTTGTTTGTATTTACAAATACTTTAGTGAAATATCCAACAAAAATGTTTTGAGATTTCATACCTTGATAACAGTACATTTTGTAACTTGAAAATGGTATACTTTGTAGCTTTGAGTGTGCGTTTTATTACTTGATGAAGAGAAAAAAATCAATTAATGGGAACATACTGTATCGGTTGACGCTATCTAATTTTGAAATTTGCATTCCGTTAAAAAATGCACCTCGCGGTGTAATCGTCATGAATGGTATTTTATTTTTGACCAAAATATGATTGTTGATTGTGATTTAGGAATTATCTGATGATTGGGCAATTAATATAGAAATTGTCCGATGATTGGGCAATTAATATAAACATTATCTGATGATTGGCAATCAATACAAAATTTGTCTGATGATTGAGCGATTCATACAAAAAATTCTAATGATTGGGCAATTAATATAAAAATTGTCTGATGATTGGTAATGAATACAAAATTTGTCCGATGATTTGGCAATTAATACAAAACAATCTAATGATTGGACAATTAATGTAAAACTTGTGTGATGATTGAGCAACTTACTTAAAATTTGACTGATGATTGGGCAATTAATATAAAAAAAATCTGATGACTGGACAATCAATACAAAAAATTTCTAATGATTGGGCAATAAATATAAAAATTGTGTGATGATTGGGTAGCTTACATAAAATTTGACTGATGATTGGGCAATTAATATAAAAAATGTCTAATGATATGGCAATTAATACAAATTATGTTAATAGTTTTACTATCGTATCTTCACCATCCTAACATCAACCACTGGTTTTATATAATCTTGGCCTCACGAGGGTTTGTAATGCAGGGCTGCGAACCAACGGGGGCAGGGGTGTTTTATAGCATCCCCATAATGCTGACTCAACAAAAAGCGTGATTTTAGATTACAAAAGTTTATATTTTAATGCATCATTCATTAAAAGGATTTTATTGATCAAATAGTTTCTTCTAGTCTGAATAAGAATCCGTTGTTTTAAATTATTGTTGTACGACAATACAGTTTAAACTATCGAATTTAATGCCAAGTGACAATATTTTTTAACTAACTAACTAAATTATAAAGACTTTTTAAATGAAACTTAGAATAGTTACTGGCAACATTGAACTTAAAAACATGGGCCTTACCATCAAGCCCATGGAAGCCGTTAATGGTTAAGATTTTTGTAATTTTAATTTTACAAAACTGCAAAGAAATCCAAGTAATTTTTAATACCTTCATACAATGTATTTGTAAATTGCCACATGAATATTCCTTACAACCATACAGAAAGATGTTAAAGATTCTTTGAGTTAGCATTTAAAAAAAAAACATTAACCATTAAACCTTTAAAAAACATTAAACATTAAAAAAAAAACATTAAAGATTAAACATTTAAAAAAAATTTAAAAACATTAAACATTTAAAAAACATTTAAAAAACATTTAAAAAACATTTTAAAAAACATTTAAAAAAACATTTTAAAAACATTTAAAAAAAATTAAAAAAACATTAAACATTTAAAAAAACATTAAAGATTAAACATTTCAAAAAAATCTGGATATCAACGTAAATCGAAATCTAAAATTATAATAAAAAAGAAGCGCCAACCCGAATTCTGCTCGCTCCGAGAAAATTGAAGAAACTTTTCCAAGCAATCGAAAAGGTGTTTAATAAGCCTTTAGTGAAAACCAGACAAGAAAAAATTCGTTTAAAAAAAACTGGGTTTCAACGAGAATCAAATCCACAACCACCGAGCTGAAAGACTGGTGTCTTACCAATTAGGCCACGGAGGTCGTGGTTTACTCATATTATATTATGAATTTATTTGGCCATGCTACATTTTAGTATCTTTTATGTTAAAAATATTAAGCAATATAATGGATATTATTATTAAAAAAATCGTGGTTAAATACCGTCTCATTTTTGTTCCATTCAACATACACCACCATCATCATCATTGTCAACCTGGGTCGATCCACTGCTGGATGAAGGTCTCCCCAAGTTGACTCCAAATAATTCGGTTTTTTGCTCGTTGATGCCATGTGAGGCTGCCATACTTCCTAATTTCATCCATCCAGTGTACCTTCGGTCTTCTTCTGGGCCTCTTAATGCCTCTTGGGTGTCATTGGATTATTTCGGATTTCCATCGAGAAACTGACATTCTGGCTACGTATCCTGCCCATTGCCACTTCATTTTCTTGCACAACTTTATTACGTCTTCTTTCTTTCTTTTGTTGCGAATCCAGGTATTTCGTTTACGGTATCTTTTAGTTTATCCCAAAATGCATATCTACATGCCCCTTTGTGCGGTCTGGAGCTTTTATGTGTTCTTTACTGTGAGCGTCCATGTCTCTCAGGCATACGTAAGTACTGGGAGAATACACTGGTTGTAGACCTTTCGCTTCAAAAATATTGGGAGATCATTTTTGAAGATGTTGTTCAAACGTCCAAATGAGATCCATACTAGTTTTGTATTTCGTGCCATTTCCTCCGATATACCACCTACAAAGGAAACAAGTTGGCCCAAATACACATATTCCTGGACAAGTTCCAGCCGCTTTCGATCTACAATTACTAGTTATTCAACATAACATGCATACCACCACATAAATCTAAATCAGTTTTAAAAGCTATTTTATTGTACAATAAATGAAGACAGTTCACCGTGCACATTTAGTTGATTTCCAACTCATCGAATAACTTTTTTCAAGTTGTCGAGCAAACGGCTGAAGTAACTGTGTTAAGAAAGCGGCTAAGCCGTAACGCCACGCCGTCCTGTTCTGGGCATCCGTAAACGGCACTGTATACCTCATTATCGCGCTTCATGGGCGTTATGAATAAGTTATTTTATTAGTTGATTACCTCTTTCATACCCGCAGGTTATCTCTTCACAAATCTCTGCCTTTTTACTTTTTCTTAAGGTTATATTCAAATCAAATTGAAAACCTTTCTAAAAATAAACTGACTACTTTTATAAAGCTTTTAAATAAACAATATCAAATTCGATTAAAATAACTTTTTAAAATATGGACATATATGATATATGCAAAAAGGACTCAAACTATAGAGTCCATTTTTTTTTGTTTAATTTAAAACAGAGTTTCTAAACTTTTTTTAACCATGGCTCAGATTAGCGTAATAGTTTTGATTTCGTGACCCAAGAAAAGATAAATAAAATAACATGTACAAACAACGATTAAATCAATTTTAATGATACAAAATACAGTACTTATGTTGGTAACAACATTAAATCTTATTAGGGTGAACCTTGGCTTTAAATTAATTTTGAAAGCTCATCTAATCTTGGTGTTATATTAGGCAGGCTGCATCTAAGGGTTTCTTCAGGCTGTAGTCTGCTACACAAATTGGTTTTTGTTATAGTTTGAGTTGAAAACCCTGTTTCACACACGTATGTAATTGCTAAGGGCTGTTATGCGTTCAGTTTTTCGTTTACTAATGTTGACGAAAAACTGAACGCATAACGTTTTCGTTTACTAAATTATGTCCCATGTAATTGATGTTACTAAATAAAAAAAATTTGTACGAATCTTCAAAATTAACTCCATTTTGAAAGTCTATTTATTTCGAAGACTATTATTTCCTTTTTAAAGTATTCACAACGTCTGACAGAAAGCCATTTTTATTTCCCATTGCTTTGGATTTGATTTTTGACTCACGTCGGCAAAAACTTGGAAAAACGGCGGGAAAACTTAGTCAATATGGCGAAGGGATATTCGAAAAGGCGCGAAATGTTTCGCAGTTTGCGTAAGAAAGTTTTCCAAGGGAATAATGCGGGTCATAAAAATATTTGAAGCATCCAGATCACGAAATTTTATTTGGAACTTTTTTTTATGAAAAAAATACTAATTCATTTACTAATCTACCTGCGTCGCATATTTTACGATCATCGGTCGCAAAATTTATGGTTTGTTCTTTTTTTTCGTCGTCATGTTGGCACGGAGTTTCAGTGTGGAATTTAATGCTTTTGAATTATTTTCATATGGCAACGATTTTTCATGTAGAAAAACTCGTAAAAAGTTTAAGTGAGGATATAACGTATTAATTTTATTACTATAGCTGAGTTGTCTTTAATGTTTTCTTACTGAGACAATAATATTTTATTGATTTTTGTTTCAGCTTTTATTGATCTTAAATGTGAATAAATAAAGTGATATTATTAAAAAATTGCGCCGAGAAAGTAAAACGCCAAAATTTTTCGCCTCGTCATTTTGAAAATATTGTGAAGGGGTGCAAATTGACACATGTGACAAGTTGGTTGATAAGAATTCCTAGTTATTTCGAACGCCCTTAAGTTTACTATCTAAATAACATACTTACTTACCACCATGCCGTTTTCCTGTTGGGGTTGATCAAAAGGATAGGTCGCCATACTTTCCTATTTTGACACAAATATTTCGCCTCTTCCACATCCATACATATTCTCATACAATTCGTACGATTTATCTAACTAATAAAAAAAATATTTTCTAGGACACCATTAAAAGAACGGTATTCTTCTCAATATATGCATTTCAATACTATTTATTCGTCTTCTTTCACTCTTTCTACGTCCACGTTTCACTTTCGTGCATCACAGTTGATACTAAAATATTAATATGTACCATCATCATAACCGATTTCGATAGTGTCCGGTTCGAGTATATATGTTTTAGTGTCTCATTGACTTTGTTCCATATCGCTATAAGTCGTTCGATACCCTTGCAAACTCTTCCATCACCTGAAAAAAATACTGCCTTAATAGCAGAACTCCTCATGTTGTTTTAATATTTCATTGTTCACCCATGTATCAGACGACCTCTGTGGCCTAATTGATAAGACGCTTGTCTCCCAGCTCAGAGAATGCGGGTTCGATTCCGTTTAGAACCCAGATTCTTTTAAAAAGGATTCCAGCCGGGTTTTTACTAAAGGCCTGTTTAAAATATTTCTGGTTCGTTTAAAGATATTGCCACATGGCAATAATCCCGCCAGGTTGTACTGTATATAACGAAAGTGTAATACAATACAATATATCGCGTTTACTTCCTTATATACATTGTACCTACTATATAGGTACTCGTATCGTTTTGCAAATTTGCTTAGTACCTTGGTAAATTTAACGCGTTTTTCTTAACAAATATATTTTTCTAAACATATACAGATGCCTGGAAGTTCCTAATGTGACGACCGCAGCCACCTTCTTCCTATCATTTCTCGACTTTTTTAATCTGCAAAAAAAGATAGGAGAAAATATTTTGAGATATCTGCACTTGTTCATTGAAGTGAGTAAACGATGTATGTATTGTTTTTTATTTTGCTAAACAGGCTTTTTTTTTGCACGGCATATGCTCCTAGCCTTCTGAGCCCTGGCCTGTTGTGTGCAGTAGTAGTAAGTTTGAGCTACTACACTTACCAGACTGCAAATTAATGTATGTATGAGCGATTTTGGTGTTTCTTTATTCATATACGAGTATTTCTTCAAATGCACACGTATAAAGAATCATAGTATAAATAGGCCAAAACCCATACGACGGCTGTCGTCAAAGAAATAATACGAGAATTGAATTTTGAATACAAGAGAGCGAGAAAGAAATACTTGGATTCTCTCCGAAAGTAATTCGAAATTCGAATCTCGGTGGGTCCGTAATAAATGAAAAGATGGAAACTATACTGAATGAATTTTAAATATCTAGCTAACAATTTTTGAACCGGTATAAAAGGGAACTATGAATAAATTATATATATATAAACAAATTCTACATTTATAAATATATCTTTTCATATATGTAGAATTTGTTTTACTTCCGTGAATATTTCACGGGCTGCAACTAGTTTTCTTTATACGAGTATTTGGTACAAACTGGATCAAAATCGTTTGTAAATTAATAAATTTCTTCTCTATGATTTATTGTGAATTCTATCATATTAAGCCATAACCAAAACATTTTTTAATTACATCAGTTTTAACAATTTGGCGTTTACCGTCTGTTTAATTTTGTTATTTTCAGCAGTGACTGCCCAAATTACCGAACAAGCCGCGATGATTAATATGTGTGTGCCGAGAATAAAGATAGATGGAGCCGAGGCTTGATTTATGCCCCTGTATGACCAACAGCGCCATTTTATTAACGTTACCCTCACGTGTTTTAAATTAATTACCAGTTTATGGAACTTAAAATATTTTGCTGAATTTCATACATTATCTGAAAAAATTCTGTTTGATGATTTCATATTTTGTCCTTACGAATGAAAAAATCATTAGTGATGAGTAATGATCGAGTAAAAAAAATATTAAAGTTATTTTTATATAAATTAATATTAACTCGTTATGGGCAAAAGGGTGTGAAATAAAAATTTGATTGGAAGGATAAAAAAACTTATATGAGTAATGGGAAAAGAAAGATCTGAGAATAAATGTTGCGAAAACTAAAATTTTGCTGATAGAAAAGTGTGAAAGAAACAGCAAATACGATTTATGGGGGGACAATGAGAGATTAAAACAAATTGATGATTTCTGTTACATAGATAGCATTTTCTAAGATGACGGAAGAGATACGAAAGATATTGAATGGTGAGAAACGTTGGAAAGAAAGTCAATGAGGCCCTTAAACATATGTAATTGAACTGGGCTGTATCTAAATCCGCTAATCCGAACTGGGCTGTACCTAAATCCGCTAATTTTAGTACCGACTGCAGAGTTACGTAGGATATCAATGAGGCCCTTAAACAAATGTAATTGAACTGGGCTGTATCTAAATCCACTAATTTTAGTACCGACTGCAGAGTTACATAGGATATCGAACTGGGCTGTATCTAAATCCGCTAATCCGCTATCTAAATCCCCTAATCCGAACTGGGCTGTACCTAAATCCGCTAATTTTAGTACCGACTGCAGAGCTACATAGGATATCGAACTGGGCTGTATCTAAATACGCTAATCCGCTTTCTAAATCCAATAATTTTATACCGACTGCAGAGTTACATAGGATATCAATGAGGCCCTTAAACAAATGTAATTGTACTGGGCTGTATCTAAATCCGCTAATTTTAGTACCGACTGCAGAGTTACATAGGATATCGAACGAATGTCGGGAAAGAAGAAAATATAAAAAGTAAGAGAAAATGTAGAAGTTGTATAGATGTAGAAGATGCGACCTCCGCGGACTAGTTGGTAAGACGTTTGTGTCCCAACCCGAAAGTTGCGGTTTCGACACCCGTTGGAACCCAGATTTTTTTAAAAAGAATTCCTATCTGGTTTTCACTTAAGGCCTTTTTAATATCGTTGTAGTTGATTGGAAGACATTGATACATGGCAATAATATACAATACAATAGGTATATCATATACAGCGAAAGTGTAATACTGTACAAAGTGGCGAAATATTATACATGTGAAAGATAATCTAGCGATATGTCCCCATTGCCGACCTCAGCAGGAGAACGGCGTGATGGTATTTTAATGTAAAATGTTGCATAATTTAAGTTTAATCATTAAAATATATTATAAAAGATATAGCAAAAAAAAAACTAAAACAATATTATTTCTTTTTTCATACAACCCCTAAGGAAAACTGTCAAGATATTATCAGTAAAATGTCCCCTACTGCATACCCTTTCATGAATAACCCATTCAATCCCGAAGTATAACTGAAGGGTTAAAGATTGCTTTTCAATTAGACCTGATTTAGCAAATCCATATCAAACACCACACCGAAATCACAGTAATACAAACCTTATCACGTCTTTTCCCAAGGGAATTGTTCCTTTACAAACAGTATGTGTAGGAACTGTTGTAATACCTTCATTTTATTCCTGATCACGTACAATTCGCGCTTATAATCTTCTCCTTCCGAGGAATTTGGATAATTTACTTATCTCCGAAGGTTCTTGGCTATGTAGAACGCTTATGTTTGGAATTTATTACTTCCAATTAATAATAATCTATAACTATCCTGGATTACGGACTAAGAGGGGTTAGGACGATTGGTGACTCTTTTCAATTAGGGCATTGAAAGGATGATAAATCTCGAATCGATTTATCTGTAGAGTGACAAATCAAATAGGGACCGAAGCTATTCTTCTGTTTTTAACATTATTTGATAAAATGGCGACGGTGTTTCCATCACATATTAGAAAATAATACGTTTATTTGTTGAATTTTTTTTAACGTGTCTGTAAATGTAATATTATTTGACTTAAAAAAATATATTAGAGTTAAAGGATGATAAATCTCAAATCGATTTATCTGTAGAGTAACAAATCAAATAGAGACAGAAGCTATTCTTCAGTTTTTAACATTATTTGATAAAATGGCGACTGTGTTTCCATCTCATATTAGAAAATAATACGTTTATTCGTTGTCACTCTACAGATAAATCTCGAATCGATTTATCTGTAGAGTGACAAATCAAATAGAGACAGAAGTTATTCTTCAGTTTTTAACACTATTTGATAAAATGGCGACTGTTTTTCCATCACATATTAGAAAATAATAGACAAATCAAAAAGAGACAGAAGCTATTCTTCTGTTTTTAACATTATTTGATAAAATGGCGACGATGTTTCCATCATATATTAGAAAATAATACGTTTATTCGTTGTCACTCTACAGATAAATCTCGAATCGACTTATTTGTAGAGTGACAAATCAAATAGAGACAGAAGCTATTCTTCTGTTTTTAACATTATTAGATAAAATGGCGACTGTGTTTCCATGACATATTAGAAAATAATACGTTTATTCGTTATCACTCTACAGATAAATCTCGAATCGATTTATCTGTAGAGTGACAAATCAAATAGAGACAGAAGCTATTCTTCTGTTTTTAACATTATTTGATAAAATGGCGACGGTGTTTCCATCACAGATTAGAAAATAATACGTTTATTCGTTGTCACTCTACAGATAAATCTAGAATCGATTTATCTGTAGAGTGACAAATCAAATAGAGACAGAAGCTATTCTTCTGTTTTTAACACTATTTGATAAAATGGCGACTGTGTTTCCATCACATATTAGAAAATAATAGACAAATCAAAAAGAGACAGAAGCTATTCTTCTGTTTTTAACATTATTTGATAAAATGGCGACGATGTTTCCATCATATATTAGAAAATAATACGTTTATTCGTTGTCACTCTACAGATAAATCTCGAATCGACTTATTTGTAGAGTGACAAATCAAATAGAGACAGAAGCTATTCTTCTGTTTTTAACATTATTAGATAAAATGGCGACTGTGTTTCCATGACATATTAGAAAATAATACGTTTATTCGTTATCACTCTACAGATAAATCTCGAATCGATTTATCTGTAGAGTGACAAATCAAATAGAGACAGAAGCTATTCTTCTGTTTTTAACATTATTTGATAAAATGGCGACGGTGTTTCCATCACAGATTAGAAAATAATACGTTTATTCGTTGTCACTCTACAGATAAATCTAGAATCGATTTATCTGTAGAGTGACAAATCAAATAGAGACAGAAGCTATTCTTCTGTTTTTAACAATATTTGATAAAATGGCGACTGTGTTTCCATCACATATTAGAAAATAATACGTTTATTCGTTGTCACTCTACAGATAAATCTAGAATCGATTTATCTGTAGAGTGACAAAACAAATAGAGACAGAAGCTATTCTTCTGTTTTTAACATTATTTGATAAAATGGCGACGGTGTTTCCATCACATATTAGAAAATAATACGTTTATTCGTTGTCACTCTACAGATAAATCTAGAATCGATTTATCTGTAGAGTGACAAATCAAATAGAGACAGAAGCTATTCTTCTGTTTTTAACAATATTTGATAAAATGGCGACTGTGTTTCCATCACATATTAGAAAATAATACGTTTATTCGTTGTCACTCTACAGATAAATCTAGAATCGATTTATCTGTAGAGTGACAAATCAAATAGAGACAGAAGCTATTCTTCTGTTTTTAACATTATTTGATAAAATGGCGACGGTTTTTCCATCATATATTAGAAAATAATACGTTTCTTCGTTGTCACTCTACAGATAAATCTCGAATCGATTTATCTGTAGTGACAAATCAAATAGAGACAGAAGCTATTCTTCAGTTTTTAACATTATTTGATAAAATGGCGACGGTGTTTCCATCACATATTAGAAAATAATACGTTTATTCGTTGTCACTCTACAGATAAATCTAGAATCGATTTATCTGTAGAGTGACAAATCAAATAGAGACAGAAGCTATTCTTCTGTTTTTAACAATATTTGATAAAATGGCGACTGTGTTT
This sequence comes from Odontocerum albicorne, assembly GCA_949825065.1. NCBI lineage: Eukaryota > Metazoa > Arthropoda > Insecta > Trichoptera > Odontoceridae > Odontocerum > Odontocerum albicorne. The sequence goes on from OX463848.1 coordinate 5,819,662, forward strand.
CCATCACATATTAGAAAATAATACGTTTATTCGTTGTCACTCTACAGATAAATCTAGAATCGATTTATCTGTAGAGTGACAAATCAAATAGAGACAGAAGCTATTCTTCTGTTTTTAACATTATTTGATAAAATGGCGACGGTGTTTCCATCACATATTAGAAAATAATACGTTTATTCGTTGTCACTCTACAGATAAATCTAGAATCGATTTATCTGTAGTGACAAATCAAATAGAAACAGAAGCTCTTCTTCAGTTTTTAACATTATTTGATAAAATGGCGACGGTGTTTCCATCACAGATTAGAAAATAATACGTTTATTCGTTGTCACTCTACAGATAAATCTCGAATCGATTTATCTGTAGAGTGACAAATCAAATAGAGACAGAAGCTATTCTTCTGTTTTTAACATTATTTGATAAAATGGCGACGGTTTTTCCATCATATATTAGAAAATAATACGTTTCTTCGTTGTCACTCTACAGATAAATCTCGAATCGATTTATCTGTAGTGACAAATCAAATAGAGACAGAAGCTATTCTTCAGTTTTTAACATTATTTGATAAAATGGCGACTGTGTTTCCATCACATATTAGAAAATAATACGTCTATAAATGTAATATTCTTTGACTTAAAAAAATATTATTAGAGCAAGGATAAATAAATATGTAAAATTAAAAGCTTTGACTTACGTTATGGTTTTAAGTGTTTCACTTCATCAGGGGAGCACAAACAAGGCTCGATTGTAAACTAAGTAAGTTATTTAGTTCTCCACTTAAGAGTGTTCTCCCCTCAGCAGCAGTGAAGTTAGTTGACTCGCTTCATTACTCTCGCTGCACCCGGTCAAGGGATGCAATGAGTAATATCTCCAAGTTCCTGAGATTGACTTTCAGGGTTGATTTGTTACATCATCTAGTTAAGTAACAGTAAAATAATAAATAGCTTCAAATTTAAAAAGGATTGCTCTCCGTGTTGTATTTAAACTATATTTTTGAGTTGAAGATCGTTCATTTTTTTGGCTTTGATTTGAAATAAACGTATGTATAATACATCATTGAATAAAACAGTTCTCTGTTCGATCACGGCTTAATTCCTCGATAGTTGTCAAATTAAAAAAACTTCAGAACAACACACATAGGTGTCAGTACATTACATATATGTGTCTATTTTTCACATTTTACGTTCACGAGGACAGGTAACTAATTATTGTTCTATCCTTTCATCCCCTTCCGCCACAAATCACAACTCATCCCATTAGTGTCTGCTCTAATCGCTTCCAAACCCTCCCGAGCTTCCGGTTCCCAACCTTCTCGCATCCTTCCGATCCGCAGCTCAGGTGCAGCCTGAAGTATATTGACTTAGGACGAACTCTTTACTGCTTTTAGATCGTGTTGTTTCTTCATGTTTTCGGTAGCGGCCATTTTTTTGGTTTAAGGGTTGAATGTTTGTTTTTATTTGAGAGAAGTTAGCATTCTGATAGGATTATATTGCTAAATTAATATAAAGCAGACATTTTTTTGTGATTTTAATGCCCTGTGAAAGAACATATCGTTACAAAAAATTATTTTAAAAACAGAAATGGAAATATTCTGATGCCCATAAATGACATTTATACAAATTAAGTTTAAAATATCGTAAAAAAGCTAAATATTATATTTTGAGTATGATATTTGTAAGGTAGTACCTTTACGCCTTTTACTTAGCTGCTAAAGCAGCATAAGGTGTATGGCAACACGCTGGACTTCAGTGTGGAAAGTCGACAGTTCGCCGTGTAGTATTTGGTAGTACTAGAGTAAAAGAATATAAGAATACCTTTAACTTTGGTCACATCTATCCTTAAAAAAAAAAAGATAACATTCAGATGTGTCCGATCGTCTCACTTTGATGTGCTATCGGACCAAGTACAGCGGTGTAGCCGATGAGTTTGCTGGTGTGCAACGGCTCACTCGCTTTAAAGAAAAAAGAAGCAAAAAAAACTCCATGGCACAGCTTCGCTTCCCAACTGAATTGACGACGGAATGGCGAGGGGATCCTCGACTACGAGGCCCAAAAATAACGATGACATGCCATGTGACGTATGGATTACTCATGCACCTACGTGGTTAGATCAAAAGAAAATTTCCTCACATGGTAAATTAGTAAAGAGGGCCCGTCTGTTTGCATGTGTGGTGACATTCCATGAACGTTGCACCTAATGACTTAAAGTAACATTCAATCAATATATACAGCTTTAACCCTTCCTGTCCTGTGATGTGTAACTAGTACACATTGCTTCTAAAAACCTTAATATCTCTATAAATGTAATAAATATAGGGTTCAGATTTTAGGTATTCCTCCTTAATACATTTACGCATTGAATGAAAAAAATAATATTAATAATAATTAGCACTCATCGGCCACGTCAGAGATATTTTGTGAAAATCGGGAATAAATTCACAAATACAATCAAACGTGTGCCAGTGTGTGACGTAGGCATATTCATTATAAAAAACCGCTATGGGCGAGGAAGCGACGCTATTCACATCTCACTCTCACTCTTCTTTGTATATGGGAGCTCAAGAAATAGAATCTCAGTTCGCTCGCTTGACTCGCTCAGTCGCATGCTTTCGTTCAAGATAGTCGTCTCGCCCATTTTGTGAAGGTCGTCCGATGTTTTTTTTCATGTTTTCAGCAATTAAATTTCAATTATTATCCTTTTTGACTTCAAATTTAATTAATTTAAGCGATTTGCTAAGAATATTCTTATTTTTCCGATTTTAAATCGCTCATTTTTACATGTATATTCAATGCACAGCACCGGAATCGGTGGATTTTTTTAGCACAGTAAGGGAAAGGTTAAAAAGAATGATTTAACACTCAAATATAAAAAAATCTACACATTAAACTTAAATTTAAGTGTCAGACATATTTTGCTTTACAAAAGCATTTTCAAACTGTACTCGATACATTGCATACGAAGTTTGTACAGTTTTGATAACTCTTTTAAGTAAATTAATATATTTCAACTTAATTGACATCAACGTTGGGTGAACATAGTATTTTAGTCATAGAAATCCTTATACCCTCGAATACTTCTTATTCTTCCCAGTTTCATGTCAGATCCCCCCAACGTTGAATAGCAACGTTGAATGTAGATATCTTTGTCCCCGGCAGCCCGAAAAAGATCTCCAACGCCCCTTATGCCAATCCAATCACGTATATTGTAGAGCCAGGAGATTTGCCTCCTGCTCCTATAGTCGTACGTATAAGGTATTGTTCTTCACTATGTCAAGCCGGGAGATTCTTAGCACCCCTGACCCATTTAAGGGTCGCCCGGGACTTGGGGCCGTGGCTTGATTTCTCTCCATAGTGATTTCCTGGGGAGGGATATCTAGATTTCTCTCCATAGTGGTTTCATGGTTTCCCCTCGCCTTCTCTGGAGAATTTTCTGGTGGGGCTACCTTCCCTTAGCTGGGTGGATCCAGTTTTATGGCACTGGAAACTCGCCATTCATCCACTCTCTATCTACTAGGGCACTGATAAAAATGCCAGTGGTCACATTGCCCGGGGTTCGCGGGGTCTGAGAGACCACTCGTGGACGCTAGAGTTGGACTTGGTAGTAGTGTTACTGGTGACATTGCAACGTGGCGCATTACGACATTTTGTAGAAGTATACTTTCCAGCCAAGCATACTCCATCGTAGCCCTACTACCCATTGGAACCATACTAAGCGGAAAAAAATGTTTTTGCCATTTGGGAGGAGTAGCACAGCGCGGGATTCGTTCCGTACGCTAGTCCAGTGCGTTACCGCGAGACTATGCACCACACAATGGTATGTGGGGGACACTCCGACGACTGTAAATATATCTGCAGACTTTCAGTTCTAGCTCTCACATGATACTGATGATAAAACTCATAATTAACTTTAAAATGAGATACAAAAGTCGAAAGTTTATAACTAAAAAGGGATTAATTAATCATAGATGACAACATAGAAACAAGTAGCCCCAGCAATGGTCGGTTATAAAGAAAGCTATAAAATTAAAATTGAGCTTTATAAAAACATTGTGTAAGAAGGCAGTGATTAATGTGTAAGAGCTGTCAACACGACCAACAATAAAGGCGGAGTGTAACGTTTATTCGAGTTGTGCCGGGAGAGGAATGACGGAGGAAAGTTTGCTCCAGCTTCCTGGCCATAACGAGTGTGGCCGTGGAAGATGGCTCGGGATGAGAAACTTCTTTATTCATTTTATTTCACTCCTAACTTCGCCTATATTATTTTTCTAACCAGATTTTCAATGGCTTTTGTTTAATTTTATAACGGCAATTTAACTTTTGAATTCCATAATGACGATTTCCTTGACCTAGTTGGTAAGACGCCTGTTTACCAGCCCGGGGGTTCCAGGTTCAATTCTCAATAGTATAAAAAAAATTAACAACTTATTTGACACCTTTCTGATTGCTTTGAAGAGATTGCCACATTACAATAAACCCGCTAGTTTGTATATACAGAACAATAAACTATCTCCCCTGTACATTTTTCTATTGGGGTAGGCAAAGAGGATATAGCGCCAAACTTTTCTATCTTGGCTCACACACGTTTCCTCTTTTACATCCGTACACCTTCTCGTACGAATTTCCCAATTTATTTTATTTTTAATATTTCATTCTTTTAAAATATTATCATTTTGATTCAATCGTTCTTTTCTTGGTCTTCCTGTACCACGCTTTTCACTCATATTTGTACTAAATGTTTGTATTTCTTCATTCATTCGTTCTATATACCCAAACCATCTCAGAGTGCTCTTGTTCATCTTACTCAACACATCACAAATCGTTGCACATTCATCCCTTATCATTTTATATAATACTTTGTAAAACGAATTTCGGTCCCGTATTTGCGCATGATCGATAACAGTTCGAAAAAATGACATATTAGTTTCACCCAGTAAATATTTTTCAAAACAATTCGTCCTTCATATGATTGTCTTCTGATTCCTGATTTCTGACATGTACAATACAAAAGACAATGAAAATATGCATAAATTCTGACGTCACGTCATTAATGTGCAGTGAAGTGTCAGGTCTTGAAGATTTTGACATATGACTTTGAAGATCAACTGCAGTCTCTGGTTCCAAATATAAATTAGGATAAGTTGTCAAAAACATGTCTGAAAATGTATTGATATATAAGATGTTCTATCAATTGACATAATACTCGTAGAAAACCCCTACATAATGTATGTGCTGCACACAAGAAGAGAAGTGAGACCCGGTACACGTGTAAGGAGTGTGATGTAACTCTCTAGAAAAGAGAATGTTGGATGGTTTACTTTACTAAACTTTATTGAAGTATTTTAAACAAATGTACAAAGTTTGGTTGCGATATTCTTAATATTTATTTAGATATGGCAATTTCATTAAATTCATCACTAAAATAGGAATTCCTCACCCCCCCCCCTCGGCAAACAATTCCACCACCCATCGATCTTTCGCCCCCCAGAGTGCATCGAGACCAGTCACCTCCAGCGTCCCATATGCAAACATCGCAACCCCACGCCCCCTGTTATCTCCATATGCACCCAAAAGCACACATCACCCTCCCCCACCTTAAATCGCGACTTCATATTAAACAACTTAAAATCAGCAATTACCGAAGCCATAAATCTACTTAACTTCGTCCAGGAAAATGGCTCGCACCTACTCGAACACCGAATTTAGGTACTCACGTCCGAAATCAATTCTCCGCGCCCCCCCAACTGCAAACGTCCCCGTCACTCTGAACGCCCCTCCAACTGTTAACGCCCCCGTCACCTTGAACGCCCCCCGTACTCTGCACCGACACCGACTCCTCCACCGGCAGATGACAGTCTTCCTCCATAGACAACCGCGTATCTCCCATACCTAATATGTTTACGTATTAATATCTTTAAAAAAGTCACACACGTCTCCCCATATACCTATATATAGTATATATACAACATTTTATACTTTACTCAAAATCATCTCGCCTCCATTATTTTTTCACTCACACCCATTTAATATATATAACCGTGTGTGATATCGCACATTCACAAATCTATGTATATTTGTATGTAATATTGTTTATATATCATCAAGTTTATATAAGTATTTAACGTTTTATTATTTCTCATAATCATTCATCAAAAATTAAAAAAACTATCTTTCCCCATTTCCTCAAAAGAACCAAAATATCCAACCAAATATCATACCAGTCAGCACTTATCCGATGAAGGAGTAAGGCGTCCTACCATTGGACCGAGACTCCGAACGAGATATTCATCACTTGGCCAGGAATTCCTCAAAAACAACTCGGACACTGGGAAATGTTGTCTTGATTTCAATCGGGTCTTAAAGTAGTAATATTCAACATAAAAAAGATGTATTCATTCACCTAGAAAAAAAGTGTGATTTGAAAAAATATCGTCACCGTCGTGGCATGCCCCTGTCGAAGTAAGCTGAGAGAACAGATTTATACTTCATCCCATCCAAGCATTCACTTTTGTCACACATTCTTATGTATACTCTCATACTTAAAATAATAAGTTTGCCTGAAGAACACCTCACGTTAGAAGATTATCACATCATTTCCCTGTTGAGTTAGAAAGAGAGATGTCGTTTAAACAAACATCTTTTGCAGTTCATTCATTTGGGATTTTTTTAGTTTTTATTTAAACGTACAACTCGAAAAATTTTCAATCAAATTCAAACATTTTATAAATTACGAGTATATTGGAAACTAATCAAATTTCAATTGAAAATCTGTTCGTGAATCTCAACTCGATAAAACAAGCTCAGCCAAATGCAAAAATTGCTTTCGTTATAAACTTTGCATTATCTTTTTGAGTCGCTCTCCAAGGGAAATATAATGATATAAAATGAAAAATGCTTTTTTGCTAAGTTCTTTAATTTAGGTGTGGACTTAAGTAACATTCGTAAGTTACGTAAAGACGTCCAAGTCGATTTGCAAAGAACGAACTAAAATAGCTAATTTTTTTGTGAAAAATCCAGTAGATATTACGAAAGGGAATTTATTTAATTATGAATAAATATATTCAACGCTTTCGTACTTTTCATATTCAACAAATGGTAAAATATTAGATATGTTCGAGGCTAATTTGAAATGTTTTTCGAAGTTGTTGCAGTCGGTGGATCTAGTCTAATGGTTAGCATTTACGATAAGCAAGCGGGCGCCCTAGGAAGGGATTCACTTCCAGATTGGTTCTCTTAGACTATTTGTATATGAATTTATTTTTTCTGGAGCTTATCATAAATCTTTATAATGCCATCAATCAACATAAAAATAGCACTATATAAAAATCATAACGAAAGGCTTTTAGACCTGCCAATTGGCTTGTATGGAGCGTGAACGATGCACTTGTCGAGTCATATACTGGTCACTCAAACATATTCACTTTGCGGTCGCGAGTGTAAGTTGCTAGTGGTGTTTCTTGCCAACTTTTTGCATATTCTTATTTAATATTATGTATATACTATCACATTTATTTATGTATTTAATCATTTTATAATTTCTCATAATCATTCATAAAAACAACATCCTATCCTTTCCCGATTCCCAAAAAGATCCAAAAAAAATTTCCATAAATATCATAACAGTCAGCACTTATCCGATGAAGGAGTAAGGTGTCCTACCATTGGACCGAAACTCCGAATAAGTTATCCACCACTATAATTGCCAAATTTATTGACACCACCATGAGAATGAAGGCTGCAACGCTTTTGAAAAGTAGTACATCATTTAAACCAGTGTTTCCCAATTACTTTCATGTAACGGCCCCCTAAATCTGAAGTAATTAAGTCCCCCCCCCCCCACAAAAAAACCATTTTTTTATAGTTGAAGATTTATTTGGCAATAATTATTACAATTAAAATACACATATTTATATTCAACACAAAATTATAGGAACTTGCTTAAAAACGTTTTTTTTAAATAAAAACTATACTCACATGAAACAATTTAATACTCACATGAATATTTGTACTTTGTACTGAATATTTTCACGACCTCTACGAGAAATCCCGCGGCCACCCAGGGGGCCGCGGTCCCCAATTTGGGAAGCACTGATTTAAACCAACGTAACACGCAAGAACTCCGAACATTTTAAACTAGTGGCACAAATTTATTAAAATACAAAATTACACAGTACTCCATAAAATAGCATTCAAATCAGGACCATTACATAAAGGACCTTTCACTGATTTGTAAACACAAAAAATGACTCAAATTCCACAGAATCAATAAAAAGGAATTGCACCAATTATACTTTTCCATTGGATAATTTAGATGCGATTTGAGTTTTAATTTTGTGTTGACGTTATCTCTTACTAAATTTAATCTGTTTTTAATCAATTTCAGTTTTATATCGACTTTATGCACGAATTTTAACTCTTTCCCCGCGGGGAGCACAAACGCCTGTGATCTGACGACAATCCAAGTTTCAAATCACAAATACTTAAAAAAAATGACACAAAACCGGAATAAAAATTGAACTAAAACTTAAAATAATCTTTATTCTAGCGACATCTCTGAAAACCTTGTCAAATAATATATTAGTTTATGAGATATTGTTGAATAAACAGAGCGCCGAATTTTTTTGGTTTCTCAATATTTCCAGCATTAACGACCTGTCGCGCGGATCGAGTCCTGCGATGAGTCTCTCTTACGTAAATAAACATTACTAAGTCTCTCTTACGTAAATAAACATTACTAGTGCTATATGCATTTGATTGGGTGAGTGTCATGAAGCATTGATTTGATCGTAGCATTCCTTTGTTTATTTTACGTAATGTTAAGTTTATCTCCTTTATTTAATGAGTCTCCTTAAGAGTAATGACTATTATTTATTATCAGAAAATTACTTAAGTGTCATGTTTACTTGGTGTTGTAATCAAATATCAGTGGTTCTAAACAAAATATGTGTTTAAACTTAGAAATTAAAAAACGCTGAAATTGTGCCGCGCACAGGATTCGTGGAATTTGATTTTTAACGCGGTGAACAGGTTATCTTATTAAATTGTATAACTTAAGGGCCACGAAATTTCTGTTTCCAAAAGCCGTTCCCATATATGATATTTTTTGAATTCTTAAATTTCATCCTCGTGTTTCAATGTTACATCATTTACAAAGAAAACGTGCATTTAAAAAACATGTAATTAATTTATGACAGTACGAAACAACTCAAAAAAGTTCTCCTATAAATTAACATAAAAATGAGTTATCATATTTTACTCTTCCTTCGACCAAATGCTGGGTTCAAGATCATTTTACCGCATAAATTATAATGATAATAAAAAGGAAGTCTGTTTTTTTTTTCGTAACTTCCAGAGTTAAAATTTCCATAAAAGTATCTAATTTTGTTAAAAAGAAACCTCAGTCCCAGAATTGTATTCTTTTCAACTGATTCCTTGAAATTTGGAAAGTTTTTAAGAAGTTTCACCATTCGGAGTGTTTATTTACTTAAAAATTTAAATATTTCACAATGGTTTTTGGTGGGGAGACTTTTGTTAACATAAATTATTGAGGGCGGACTTAATAATAATATTTTTCAACCAGTATTTTGAAAAACAATGGCACTTTGTAAATTTTGTTGTTTCAATTACGAGGCATATCCAGAAACTAAGTGTACTGAATTTTTGTAGGTTACAATTTTTATTATTTAAACAAAAAAATTACGTGGTTACCGTAGTACATATGTAAGCTATTTTTCGACATAGTCGCCATTCCTCTCAATGCAGGTGGTGAAGCGGGGTATCAACTTTTTGATGCCTTCCTCGAAGTAGTTTCCCGCCAACCCCTCCGTCCACTTCTCCACCTCTTCCTTTACCTCCTCGTCGGTTGAAAACCTTTTTCCACCCATGTGCAGCTTCAAGGAGGTAAAGAGATAGTAATCTGAAAGTGCTAGGTCAGGGGAATGCGCGGAAGGTTCAGGACATCTCATTTAAACGAGGCGAGCAGTTCCGTCTGGCATTGTCGTGCAACAGGCAGACTCCCTTTGTCAGCATACCTCTCCTCTTGTTCTGAATCGCCCTCCGCCAATTTTTTAGGATCTCACAGTATCTTGCAGAGTTGATGGTCTCCCCTTGAGGCATATATTCAATTAAAATTATGCCTTGACTGTTCCAAAACACGGATGCCATGATTTTCTTGGCTGAAATTGTGGTTTTGAGCTCTTTGGCGAAGGGTGAAGAAGTGTGATGCCACTGTTGAGACTGCTTTTTGGTTTCAGGCGTGTAGTGTGCAGCCCAAGTTTCATCTCCAGTAACGATGGAGCGGAGAAATTCATCTCCATGGAGTTTGCAGCGCCTCAAAAACTCTTGCCCAGCCTCCACTATTTCGCACTTGGCGGGAGATGGGGTTGACATTTTTCACAAAACATGTTGTCGCGTCGACACTTCTCAACGTACTGACCTCGAACCGGTCTAGTTGCGGAGGGGAAGGGTCAGGCTACACGGAAGTGTAGCCAACATGTCGAAAATAAAATCCATCCGGTCGTGAGAGCCTCAGTACACTTACTTTCTGGATACGCCTCGTAGTTTTCATTTATTAAAAAGACAAGTTACACGAAAAAACCCTCAAATTTCAACACTTCAATTGATCTCTTGGAAATGTTACTGGTGTTTACTAATAAAACGTGTGACCACCTTCTGTTGAGTGAAGTCCTAATTTCTCATACCACCTTTGTCGATCGATTAATTCACTTATTTTCCTTTTTAGGTCAATTTTGCTATTTGGGGAGCATGTTTAGGAAGTATGGTATAATAAAGATATTAGAAGCGTATTGCTACAGGAAAAATGTCAACGGCACACTAATAATTGTTTATGTCAATTATTGAATCGCAAAATCTTTGAAAATACCAGTGCACAGTAGCGTACTAGTTCGAAACTTGTTGTATTGAAGCAAAACCTGAAAGTTTGTGATAGAGGGTAATGGGAGCAGAATAAATGGGGTAGAAATGTGTACAAGTACCCTTCGGTAAGTAATACACATCGGGCTTAAACTCAAAACGTATGAATGATAGAGACGACGCTCTACAAAGCCGAAGTTAGTCGATTATGGCCGACAGTCTCTTTCTTAAGAAAAAGGCTGTCGGACATAATCGGCTAGCTTCGGTTTTGTAGAGCGTCGTCTCTGTCATTCAGATGTTTTGAGTTTAAACCCGATGTGTATTACTTACCGCCGGGTATTGTACATTGTGTAGAATATGTAGTATTGCAATGTTTGATCGGATAAAATACAACGCTGTGTTAGAGACGGGTCTAATTAGAGAAATAGAGAAAAGGGTTTTGAGATGGTGTAGCCATATTGAAAGAATGAGTTGCAAAAGATTTACAAAATAAGTATACATGTCTGAAATTAATGGAGAGCGAGAAAGAAGTAGGTAGGACATAGTCAGCCAATTTTTTTTACAAGGCCATCCTCGGTTAGACTGTGTAAGATTTGTAACGTATATGGTTGAAAATCCTCCACGTTTAAAATTTTTTTGAGGGTGTTGCGAGGAACCGCAAGTTCCAAGAATGCTCGAATAGTTGATATCTTAGGGTTTCCTATTATCTTCGGTATCCCTCATTCATTCGGTTCGGCTGCTATGGTTGGTCGTCGAGAACGAGGTTTATCCAATACACTCCATATTTCATTGAAATTTTTAACCAGCTTTCCCACGGTGCCAAAAGAGATGTGAACTCAATCGGGATGACGTGAATTGAATTAATCTGCTACCAGTCGATGTGAACAATGCGTTCTTATTTCGTCAAGCTCATTAATCTGCTACCAGTCGATGTGAACAATGCGTTCTTATTTCGTCAAGCTCATTAATCTGCTACCAGTCGATGTGAACAATGCGTTCTTATTTCGTCAAGCTCATTAATCTGCTACCAGTCGATGTGAACAATGCGTTCTTATTTCGTCAAGCTCATTAATCTGCTACCAGTCGATGTGAACAATGCGTTCTTATTTCGTCAAGCTCATTAATCTGCTACCAGTCGATGTGAACAATGCGTTCTTATTTCGTCAAGCTCATCTTCTACAGTCACTTGTTTTCTGAAGAAGAAACAAAATATTAGTAATATTTTTAATTTATGCACCTTTAACTAGCCCTCAGGAATATTTGCTTATGTGTCTAGACTTAACGCACACCTTGTATAGCCCAAATTATAATAATATTAAAAGGACAATTTGTACAGCACCGTTTAGAGAGCAAACTCTCCTCACGGGTGCTCTAACTCTAGATTCGACGCCACCCATAAATTTTGATAAGACCTGCCAAAAATAATTGTCTTTAAGTGCTTCTTAAAGCTGCACATGTCACCCATATTTCTAATACTAGGAGGTAGACCTTTCCACACCACAAGACCAGCAACGGCAAAAGCTCTTTTATAATACCCTATCCAATTGGATTGATTTGGAACAGCCAATTTATTAGATTAAAAAATCGACTTCAAAGTTCTACTTCTCTCAGTGGGAACATCTCTCAGACACAGATTTGAGAGATACAGTGGAGACATCCCATTAAGATATTTGATTACAAAGAGATAACATTTATAATCAATCCTTTCGAGACACTTAAGCCAGTGGAGACTTTTTAGAAGCAGATCCGCGTGGTAATATTTATGACTACCTTATACCAACCTTACAGCTGCATTGAAAACAGACTGGAGTCTAGAAATTTGTGAATTAGACAACCCTGAATAAATAGTTACACTAATCCATGCGCGATACTACAAATTAATTTATTCGGTTTTTATTGCCTTTGTTGGAAGACATCCTCGTATAAATTTTAACTCTCAAATGCTTTAGAAATCTGAAGAAACCGTGTAACCAATTGGCCTATCGAAGGAGAGCTCAGTATCAAGACAGCCATCAAGAATTTTGTACCACTTTGGGAAATTTAATACTAACACCCAAAACAGATAAAAGCATCCCCGACAACTAATAAACCGACTCATAGTGTTCTTTTTTATTTTTTTATTAAACAAGTAAATTATTATACAAACATTTGTCAAGGCTATACCTATATACAAATTTATTACTTAACTAATCTTAATTATATGTTATCATTTACGAACTTATTTAATCTTATTTTCCTACATATCATTTTATTTTATTTATTCAATCTTAATATATGAGATCTTAGAAATAATTAACACCTACATACTACTTATAACTAGATAACAATTCTTACACTAATTATTCAGCAACTACAAGTCCACTCGTTCAGGCTACTTGTATTCCATCACATTCACTCAGACCTTGGTCGTCCCAGCTAATACTGTAGGTGGACTAGTCAGGCAACAGATAATGCTTCGGGAGCTTGTGCTTATAACGGAAGGGTAGGTCAGATTTACTCTCGTAAGCCCCCAGGGCAGCGACTAAGGGATTTCTGTGATTTTGTTGGCTTTTATAGAACTTCACGGTCCAAGCGAGGATGTGGTGTTGTAGGGTTTCTTCTCGCTGTTCAGCGTGAAGTCGGGTAAGATTTGTTCTGGGATGGGTGTTAAAAGATATCTTGAATGCCTTGTTCTGCACTCTCTGTAGTTTCAGGTGATCCGTGTTGCTCACACTACCCCAAACGGGTGCAGCATAGGTCAAGATAGGACGAATAAGGGTTTTATAGAGGAGGAGCTTATTTTTGTTTGAAAGGAAGCTGCGTCGATTAAATATCGAACTGATAGCCCCTATGCCCTTGTGACCCTTCTGTGTGATGGTATTCAAATGGGTTTTCCACGTCAGTCGCCGGTCAAGGTGCAGGCCGAGGTATTTAACCACGTCCTGCCACTCAACCAAGCAACCACCGATGAATAAGGGCAACCAACCAGGCAACCACCGACAACTGATAAACCGACTCATAGTGTTCTATAATAGTTCATCTTAGTTAATACATCAGCTTTAAGTTCACATTCATCCCTTATCCCTTTAGTTTCCAGCTACTATATGTAGTATGTATATGATCGCAATCACAAGTGCTTGGCAAAATTATTGCATAGTATTTGCGGAACACACAGAGGAAAGAATCGTTTTCAAGTTTCAAGCTGTAAATCCTCCTAACCGATAGATTTAGATTTAGCAAAAGGAACCGCTGCGGAAATATCTCGGGTAGAGCAATACTCCTCGGAGCCGTGATTTACCCGCCAAGTTTTATGTTATTGTTTTGCTTGGACTGTTTCCAGCAACGATTATAATATTTCCACTGGAATAACAAAACGCTGAAAGTTTCAACTATTTCGGCGTTAAATTGAATAAGTTTGTTTTCGTTGTAATTTTGTAAGATTTCGCTGAAAATAACTGAAAGAGCGAACAAACGACCATGATGATTGCGACGAATTCTGTAGACGGTTTGCATTGAGGATTATATCAGAGAACTTGAAAATTTGATAAAACTAAACTTTAGGCACCTCTTATGAAAAACTGACACAAGTCTAAATACTATAGTTTTGATTTAATTGGGGTTTTAAACATATTTCGCCTCTTATGCATATAATACATACACCTTCTCATACAATTTCGTACTTCTTACTTTCCCTTCGTTTAAAATATCATTTACTTGATACAACTATACTTTCTTTATTATTCCTCTAACATTTTCACTGTACATTTGTTTTGTTACGATTTATTCATTCATTCGTACCATATACTCAAACTTGATAATACTATATTTTGTAAATAAATAAATAAAATATATAAATAATAAGTTTACTAATCTAAAATAACACATATTACATACTCGTATGTGTAAAAGTAAAGGAAAAAAACGTTTAAGACAGATAATCTATCAAAAAGTCTGGACTTATCTCATAACATCCTCAAAACTGAGATACACCCCCATTAAAAGGAGTAACGTTTCACTCGTATATATCAATGTTGGCACTAACAGGTTATTGTGAACCATAATTTTTACAGATCCTGATATAGTTTTGATTTGAATATACGAGGATTGATAAAAATATAACGAGAACTTTTTCATTCCGCGGGTTGTTGGTTTTGATTGATTTCATCTTTTTTCTCACGTTAGCAACACTGATGTACATTTCAATTTTCAGACATATTGGATAGACAATTTTCGTTTGACATGCAAGTATTTACAACGTGATTTTTTTGCGCCGTTTGCGTGAGGCAATCCGAAAAAAAATTTATCAGAACTGTGGGCAAATAACTCCCAGAATTTGTAATACAACAATACCAGTTCACACTTCACCACTATTCGTAAATTTTTGGCCAAAGCCAACACCGTCGTAATGCCGCAGCCACCGTATTTACCAGATATGACCTCCTGGAACTTTTTCCTGTCCCCGATGATACAGATAATATTGAAAGGACAACGTTTTGCGACCATAGAGGAGATAAAGGTAAAATCACTGGGTGAGCTAAAGGTTATACCAAAAAGAGCATTCCACAAATGTTTTGCGTATTATAAAAAAACGATGGCCAAAGTGTATTTCATTCTATGGGGACTACTTTGAAGGGAATAGTATTAATACTAATGATTAAATAAGTACTTTTTTATATAAATAAAAATTCTCGTTCCTTTTTATCACGCCATGTATAATATAATACATGTGTATCACGCCATGTATAATACTCGTATATGTGTATATGTAAAGCATCGGAAAGAAAAAAATTGAGAGATTAACTATCCAAAGGTCTGAACTCTTCTCATGACATCCTCACGATTGAGATACACCCCCATTAAAAGGAGTAACGCTTCACTCGTATACGAGTATACCAATGTTTTTTTTAATCAACGTTACACGGATTTGTCCTGTTATATAAAGTGGGTCTGCTTCTAGAGTTAGCTTATTCGTAAGGAAGAATATCAGCCAGGATCCTAATCGCCTTTTGCCTAATCGCCTAAGCCTAATCGCCTTTTGTTCTGTACCATAGATATCTGAGGACTTTTTTTTGTCTTTGTTCTATATTTTTTTTTATATTTGATCTGATGAGGAACCCAAACCGTAGATGCATATTCTAATTTGGTTCTAATTAGATAATTATATAAGTTTTGGAGGATATCGGTGCTATTAAATTCTCTTGATATTCTCATTATAAAACCGAGTAGTTTGTAACAGTCCGATATCAAACGTGAGACATGGTTAACGAACTTGAGTCCGACATCGAAGGTTACGCCCAAGTCCTTGAATTCAGAAACTCTGTTTAGTGCCACTCGCTGTATAGTATACTGATGGTGGATTGATGAAAACGATCGACTATAAGATACACAGACACATTTATTAATGTTGAACAGAAGATGATTTTGCTCAGACTACAGGACCTAGATTTTGCTCAGACAACAGGACCTAGACTCCCTAGTCTCCAGGAGACTAGGGAGTCTAGGTCCTGTTGTAACTGTGAACAGTCGTGAGGTGAATTGATCTTTTTGAAAATTTTCAAGTCGTCAGCGAGCAATAAACATGTCGAGTGACTTATGGAATTTTGAGTATCGTCTATTATTATGATGAATAGATATCTGAGGATTTTTTTTTGTGTTTGTTCTATATTGTTTTTATATTTGAGCTTATGAGGAGCCCAAACTGTAGATGTTGGCACTAACACGTTATTGTGAACTATCATTTTGACAGATTCTAGTATTTCTTGGTTTGAGTATACCTATGCGCATGATAACTACTATATTTTTTCAGTATTCGACTAAAACGAAAACTTTTTCAGAATACTAATGGCTCTAACAATTATAGCAATGTTAATTTTTATGAAATTGTTGGATATAAATTATTTTTAATCTTGATTATTCTATTTTCTTTCCATCGTTTTTAGTTGCGCAACGTTGATTTTGTTTTCTAGATCCATTATGTAAATATTTAATCTAATATTCAAAACAATTATGCAAACAGAATTATACGATTGCCACTAAGCGAAAAACACGCCATATTCTTAACATCGATTTTTTTTAAATTTTATTTGTTATAATTGAATAAAATAAAAGTAAAAATAAATGGAATACTATTATATGTTTTACGGTTATTATTAAATTAAACGGTTAGAATAAAATATTAAATATGTCTGCGCGGAAAAAAAACAGCCAACAAATTGAATACTTCTTTTTTAATTTCTAATATTGCATGAACATAATATTTTCATCACTTATGTAAAAAAAACATATACACACATATTTCACGTCTTCTAGATCCATACACATTCTCATATAGGTCCTAACATGTTTCATAGATTCATACACATTCTCATATAGCTCTTAACATATTTCATAGATCCATACACATTCTCATATAGCTCCTAACATGTTTCATAGATCCATACACATTCTCATATAGCTCCTAACATGTTGCATAGATCCATACACATTCTCATATAGCTCCTAACATGTTTCATAGATCCATACACATTCTCATATAGCTCCTAACATGTTCATAGACCCATAGACATTATCATATAGCTCCTAACATGTTTCATAGATCCATACTCATTCTCATATAGCTCCTAACATGTTTCTTACTTCTTACATATTCGTTTTTCAAAATAGCATTCACTTGATTCAACCATACTTTACTTGGTCTTACTCTACCATACCTTGCATTAACATTTGCACCGTTTACACATTTTACACTTGACAAAAAATGTACATTATTTGCGAAAAAACAACAGATAATTTAATTCGGACACACAATTTTAATGGTTGTGGGTTTGTTGGCTTTCATTTGTCGTGTCCCCAGTAAGTTAGGTTTTTGCCTGTATCTCACTGAGGACATACAGCATGAAAAAATAAATTGACACTTCTTTCCAATTTTGGATTTTATAAAACCCCGTTGTACATTCTCATCAACCTGACAAACAGTGACACTCAGTTACACATGTATGATATACATCACGCGAAATTAAACTCCTCACACTTCATCACTCCAGACATACCAAAACATTCATCCCACAATATACCGTACACAAACATAAAACAAACAATAAAAATACATATATAAATATAAAACAGGAAAAAAACACCACACTCAAGAGCTCACACAAACCTCTTCCACAAGTGATTCCTCTTGCAAGCCCAAGTTCTCAAACTCCTGTCGCAATAACAACCACACTCCGATCGACTGCCTAAACTGTTTTCCTCCCTTTACCTTTATTGAATTCGGCACCCCATTGTATGTCATGGGAGCTAAAAAGGCATATTGCCTTTGAGCCAAATATGTTTTAACTCTAGGGATGGTGAACATTTGATCAGTTGCCATGCGTGTCATGTGTCTCTGCTGAGTCTGCATCTTCCCTTCTTCTCGATGGTAGTGCCAGAGAATGGATTTGAGATGTAAATTGGCTATGTTCAGGATCCGATACTCCCTGAAAAGATCCGCTGTGGGATGTACATTTATTTTATTTGTCTTTGTTCATTTATCTGTTCCACGTGCCCAAACCATATCAGAGTGATATAACTAACTCAATACATCAGCATTAAGTTCGCATTTATCCCTAATCGTTTCGTTTCCTATTTTGCCATGCAGTATCATCCCATGCATTGTTCTAAATACATTTAGAACAAAGCATTTCAACAGCAATTATTTGTGTCTTTTCAGTTATTTTTTTACTCCCAGTTTCACTCCCATACATTAAAGTTGATAATAGAATACTTAGTGGACTATCATCTTATCAGACTCTCATCTTATCAGACTATCATCTTATCAGACTATCATCTTATCAGACTATCATCTTATCAGATTATCATCTTATCAGACTTTGATATTATCTGGTTTGAGTATTTATTTTTTTTGCCCCATAATGTTTGATTTCTATCGCTAAACGCCGTTCGACATCCTTCGTAACTCTTTCAGCATCTTAGAAAATACTCCTTAAAAAGCAAAATTCTACAACTTGTTCCAATCTGTCGAAATTCACATACATATCGCATTTACTTAAAATTTTATGTGATTAAAGTGCATTAAATGTAATTCTTACCATTAACACTTGCCGTACGGTGATGGATAGCGAGTGATCATGACTTATATTTTATTTAATTTCTCGAAATATACTGCTTGCAGGGTCTTCATACTTTATGTATTCCTCATCGAAACCTCTATGATTTGAATGATGGCATTAGGAAACAAAACATTCATAGTTAATTCAACAGAAATTAATGATTTTAAATCGCGAATTGACAAAATGTCAAACACTCATTCTTTTTTGACAGTTCGTACGTATAGCGCCCGTTCCAGGGGTTCGTCACCAGTTTTATAATCCTGATTGTTATTTTTTATTTTTATCTGGTATGTTTTTCTATTATCATTTTTTATCTGGTATGTTATATTGTACCATTACTCTTTTTATAATAAATGTACATTTTATTTATTATTTCATTTTCAAAAATATAATAATTGAGATGGCGGGAAATATCGACGGCGATGATAGCGATTTGGAATTTAAGGCGACAGGCAATATATCAGAATCAGAAGATTTTTTCGAGGTACAGGATGAAGTATATTCTGATTTGGAGACGAGTGAAGAAGACGAAGAAATATTATTTACATCAAAACATGGATTCGAATGGAGTTCATTACGAGTACCACCTCAATCTTCGAGGCATCGGTCGGGTATCAAATATTCTCATCGAAGATTCTGGACTGAGAAATTCAAGTATAAATGTACATTCCATAAAAGATATGTGTTGTCTGTTTGTAAATGAAGAGGTGGTAAAAGTGATGTTTAAGAAACAAATCGTCATTTAAATCGAATTCATTCAGAAAAGAACCAACCAATATCAAAAGACGAGTTATATGAATTCATTGGAATATTGCTCGCACCTGGCAGAAATCGAACACGAAAGCTATCTTTGAGTGAATTGTGGATAAGTGAAAGTCCCTTTTGCCAGTCATTTTTCACAACAGCTCTGTCTCGAGATAGATTCATCTATATTTACAGTCATATTCGTTTTGATGATAAAGAAACCCGAGAAGAGAGATATCAGGGTTTTTTCAGATAAATTAGAACCAATTAAGTGGATTTCAAAAATGTTTATGGATATGTGCAAAAGCAATTATTCTCCATCTTCGAATATAACTGTAGATGAACGTTTGCCAAACTTTAGAGAGAATTGTTCATTTCGCGTGTACATGAAGTCTAAACTTGGTAAATATGGCATCAAAATCTGGGTTGCTGCCGACTGCGGCGGCATATGACGCATAACAAATTTACAGGCTTATTCTGGTATGATAAATAATCGTAGAGAGAGATAAATCAAGGTAACTGAGTAGTTATAGAAATGGTTCAACCGCAGTATGGCACGAACAGGAGGATAACCACAGGTATTTTTATTACCTCCATCAAATTAGCCGATAATCTTTTATTAAAAGGTTTAACTCTAACTGGCACGCTTCGAAAAAATAAAAGAGAAATCTCACTTGAATTTATACCGTCTAGAGAGAAAACAATCCATAGTAGCTGAAAATAAAATACTTGTTTCGTGTGTACCACAAAAAATAAAGCAGTATTATTATTATCCACTCAATTCAATGATGCAGAAATTGATTATTCAGAAAAACAAAAGCCACTATAGTAATTATACATCATTATAATAATACGAAAATTGGAGTAGATACGGGAGACCAAATTACTTGAGAGTACTCTTGCTCAAGGTCAACGAGAAGATGGCCTTTCCGTCTTTTTATGGAAATTATAGATATGGCTGCATTGAATGCATACCTCTTATGGATAGACAAATATCCAGAGTGGAAACAAAATAATTAATACCACCGAAAACATTTCACAAGAGAGTTAAGTTTGGAATTGGCAATGCCCAATATCTTAAAAAGGAAAAATAGCAACAACAAGATGCTTTTAATACAGTTTTAACATATTGTGGCGAGTCAATATCCGAAACATTAGTAAATAATACCCTGTTGGCACCCCGTGAGGTCCTCAAAAGAGGAAGTTGTGGGTTTTATTAAAAACATTCGAGAAAAAAAACCAGGCTATTCTGCAATATTTGTCAAACACCTGCGTGTTTAGTACGTAGAATATAGTAAAAAAAAAAGTGGTTTCATGCCCCAATTGCGATAACTTTCTCCACAGGATTAAACTTTTATTATATGATATGTTTGTCCTATTTTCAAATTTTCTGTAGTGTTTATATTTTCCAAATTGCATATATTTTATTGATTTGAATTTCGTGTTTGTTTATATATAATTTTGAATTTCGTGTTTGTTTATACTATATAAATTTCTCGCCCTAAAACCTTGATTTTTGAATTTATATATTCATTTTATATTTTGTTTATATGTTATTTATTGTCTTTATTCGAATTATGGTGTTATTGCCAAAAAAATACACGCTACATTTTATTGTATAATTTTATGAAAAAAAATTAAAAGGCCGGAAATCTCTTATCACGCATGCGCATTCTGAATGTTGCGCAGACCGAACGACGCAGCGTAAAAATAATATTCTTATAGAAATGCCTTTCTGTTTTAGCTCTTATTTTATCATTTCTTACCTTTATTTTATATTATTCGACATTTTATTACATAATAAAATGATGTTTATAGCTAATAACAAAAAATAACCTAGCAGATTTTGCATAATTTTAATTTGAAACATACATGTTTAGTGTACCCTCAGTGTCCAACGCCGTTACTGGCGTAATTTTTTAGCACAGTAAGGGAAGTGTTAAAAGGTTGGAGACCTCTTTTCAGTCATGCGCATTCTGAACGTTGCGCAGACCGAACGACGCAGTGGGAAAATTATAATTGTATAGAAATGTCACTTCTCTGTTTCAACTATTATTTTATCATTTCTTACACTTATTTTATATTATTCGACATTTTATTACACAATAAAATGATGTTTATAGCTAATGAAAAAAAAAAACTAATAGATTTTGCATAATTTTAATTTAAAACATACATTTTTAGTGTACCCTCAGTGTCCAACACCGTAACTGGCGTAATTTTTTAGCACAGTAAGGGAAGTGTTAAACATAATTTAAAAAAATAAATCATATGGGTTGATACATTATGCCGTTGTTTTCTCTAAAATCTCAAATATTATTGAATGTGGGTTAGAATGCTTTTTGCATATACATATGTCTTGATTTCCAAATTTTTAAGTTTTGGGTTCAATTGCTATTGGAGTATACAAAAAGTAAAAGTATTGTCGTATTATTATAAGTATTATTTAATGTCGTGTGGTAATTTTAGTAATCCTACTAGAAAGGCATTTAAGTAGCTTTAAGTAAAAAAACAGAATAGAACCCTTTTTATAAAAAAAATCGGCGTACCAGTGGGAATGAATCGAATCCGCATAAAGCCTTTAAAATATTTCCGATTGGTTGGAAGGAATTACTATCCAGCAAGCTCGCCAAATTGTGTTGTAAATAACCTAAAGGAAATAAAACACAATTTTAAACACGTTAAAGATTTTTTATTTTGAAATACGAGTATAACAAGGATAAATAAATTAATATGGAACGTTATAAAAGGTCCTTTAAATTTAGCGGTTTTTTAATTCTTGGGTAAAACACAGATGGCGTCGCGAACTTGCCTGGGTCTTGTGACATTTGAGAAGTGTAATGTATGATATTTATAAAAATGGAGTCGTATACAATACAACAACACGTTCAAATTGTTGAATTATTTTATGTATTGTAATCTCCGGAAACGGTGACGTTAATTGGCCACCAAGATCATGTGATCTGACACCGTTGGACTATTTTCTCTGGGGTTTCGTGAAAAGCCAGGTCTATAAGAATGACCCCCAATCAATTCCTAAGCTGAAGGACGAAATTATACGCGTTATTGGTGAGTGAACCGCAATTATGTCAAAATGTCATCAAAAATGTTGATAAAAGAGTGGACATCTGTGGAGCTGCAAGAAGTGAACATTTGGTGGATATTGTTTTTTGTGTTTAAATATCATACATTATACTTCAATAACCAATAAAAAGTTTTTTGAAATCAAAGCAAATTATGTGTTTTATTCAAGAATTAAAAAAGTTAGAATTAAAAAAAAACCGCTCAATTTGAAAGACCCTTTAGTTCATATTTGTACTCTGAGAATGTCACTTATTGAAAAATTCAAATGAAATTTTGATGCGAGAAAGACCTAATCCACATTTTACCTGTTGTGAGAAAATTGAGGAAATGTTCAGCCCCTTTCTATGGACTTATGTGGAATTATTTCTTTTCAAGAAATTGTAGGACACCTACCTAGTAAATAAATAATTGTCAAAATAATAAGTGAATTGTTAAACACAATTAAATTAAATTAATTATTGTTAATAGTAAACATACAGGGTCAATGACCGATGAAGCATTCATATATTGTTACACGCTACGAGCAACAACAATGTTTACTATTTACAGTGTCTGCGACTTGGCTAGCCATCTCCAAATACAAATAATTAATCTACCGCCAATTCATGCGCTAGAGCAAGGCAGATATGTATCGCGAATGTATTCACTCATTTGTATAAATTGTCCGCGCGCCGAGAAATAAATATATTATTATTGTCATTCATTCAACTGTCAAGACTTGTTATTTATTTACCCGCTGTCCACTTATCGTTTTATACCCGCATTCCTGAGTCTATATTCATTGAATACAAATCAAGATCATCACGCGTATCAAGATAAGCAATCCGCTATATTGATGACCCTGAACGAGAAGGAACGCAGAATCGACTAAAACGAAGATAGCGATGTCGATATCAAAATCATCAGCACGTCCTAATAGGACACATGCTACATTGATAACGACCATCGTTACAAAATAATTTAACTCTAATAAATTCATGTAACTGGCTTGATTTTTTTCCCAAAATAAGTTTACTCTATATTTTTTTGATATTCTTCTTCATTAAAGTTCATCTCCTCTTCAGATGTTAGCGATCATCATTGGCTATCTTGACCTTAGAGGCAGCAGCCCTGATCAAAGATATGACACCACAGTGAAACCACTCATGTTACAGAGTTACAACTTCTTCCCGCATGTCTTCAATCTTAAATTATCAGGGATCGAAAAATTTTATGTTGTTTTCCTAGATTTATATGTCTAAAATACTTAAATTGTAGATAATACTTCATTACATTTATTCACTCGTTTTAAGATGTCATCATTACGGACACATTTCAAAAGCTTCTAGTTTATTTTTTAACTTAAGTTAGTGTCCACACTTCAGCATCATGGAGAAGTAAGTAAAATTTGTAGCGAGACAACATTTTCATACATATAGTACATAAGTCGAGATTGAAATCCTTGTTGCAGAGAAGATATCGCATTTTTTAGAAGATCTACTTCCTAACATCTCCACTGTAACTTTGATCTCTTGAGACTCAAATCATTCAGTCAGCATCCCACATATTCATATTCTTGGACTTTCTCAATTTCAGTATTTATATTTGATCTCTCAAAATGCACCTTTATAATTACTTTCCTTTTACTTGACATTCATAAATTTCGTTTTTTGATATATTCACTTCACGTATTATAATTTTGCAATGAATATTTTGATGACATGGTTATGCTTGCAGAAAATGAAGATAGTTTTAGAGAATTGATAAGACAGCTGTATGAGCGATGCTTAATAAAAGGTTTAAATTAGTGAAATACAATATTACAGCTTTAAAAAGTGGTGTGGTAAAATGTATGTACAATGTATGGGCTAAGTCTGAGAAACTGGAGCAGGTTGATAAATTCTGTTATTTGGGCAGTACGTTAACGTGTGATGGGTGAGTTGAGAGGGGCATTGAAAGAAGGATAGCGACAGGAAACAAGGTAAACCGAGCTTTAAATGTAAAATTCAACAAATGCACTTTGCGTTTTATTAAAAGTAGCAAAATTGACAATACACAATCGTATGTTAGCGCCTATATTGACGCATGGAAGTGAAATTTGGATTTGACAGAAGGACAAAAGTAATATTAATGCTTTGAGAATACATGCACTAAGATGGACTCTCACTGTATTAAAGAAGGCGGAAAGAAGTCATTAGAAATAAATTCATGGAGGAAATGGATGTTTTAAGTACGTTAATAAAGCAGTTTGAAGATATTATAATTTATTTTATCAAACACTGTTTATACCACTTTTTTTGTGACGGTATAACCCTACCGGTTTCAAGGCTTTCACCTCATCTTCAGAGGAGTACAAACAAGACTTGTTTGTGCCGCACTGAAGATGAGGTGAAAGCCTTGAAACCGGTAGAGTTATACCGTTACAAAAAAAGTGGAATAAACAGTGTTTGATAAAATAAATTACAATGTCTTTAAACCTCCACAACGTTAATGCCTTAACTATAAACAATATAAAAACTTCAAGATGGGAAATAGGGAGAGTGAATGACTAAACGAGTATACAAAAAGTGATAAAAGTATAAGAGGCTGGCCGAAGAAAATATGCTTGTATTAATAGACCAGATTTAAAAGAAGGTGAAGTGAAAAGTATGAAAAATTAAGTATTTTTCATAACGAAATGTATGTGGAGAAGACATAAGCTGTGTGCTTGGTTAAAAACGTTTGGAGATATGATCTCTCTGCCTTCTACGCAATGGATGCGACGACTTTATGATATGTACTCGTATATATTAACAACAAAACGTTTGGAGATATGTTCTCTCTACCTTCTCAGCAATGGATGCGACTTGATGATATGTATATATTAACAACAAAACGTTTGGAGATATGTTCTCTCTACCTTCTCAGCAATGGATGCGACTTTATGATATGTATATATTAACAATAAAACGTTTGGAGATATGATCTCTCTACTTTCTCAGCAATGGATGCGACTTGATGATATGTATATATTAACAACAAAACGTTTGGAGATATGATCTCTGTACCTTCTCAGCAATGGATACGACAACTTGATGATATGTATATATTAACAACAAAACGTTTGGAGATATGATCTCTCTACCTTCTCAGCAATGGATACGACAACTTGATGATATGTATATATTAACAACAAAACGTTTGGAGATATGATCTCTCTACCTTCTCAGCAATGGATACGACAACTTGATGATATGTATATATTAACAACAAAACGTTTGGAGATATGATCTCTCTACCTTCTCAGCAATGGATACGACAACTTGATGATATGTATATATTAACAATAAAACGTTTGGAGATATGATCTCTCTACCTTCTCAGCAATGGATACGACAACTTGATGATATGTATATATTAACAACAAAACGTTTGGAGATATGATCTCTCTACCTTCTCAGCAATGGATACGACAACTTGATGATATGTATATATTAACAACAAAACGTTTGGAGATATGATCTCTCTACCTTCTCAGCAATGGATACGACAACTTGATGATATGTATATATTAACAACAAAACGTTTGGAGATATGATCTCTCTACCTTCTCAGCAATGGATACGACAACTTGATGATATGTATATATTAACAACAAAACGTTTGGAGATATGATCTCTCTACCTTCTCAGCAATGGATACGACAACTTGATGATATGTATATATTAACAACAAAACGTTTGGAGATATGATCTCTCTACCTTCTCAGCAATGGATACGACAACTTGATGATATGTATATATTAACAACAAAACGTTTGGAGATATGATCTCTCTACCTTCTCAGCAATGGATGCGACGACTTGATGATATGTATATATTAACAACAAAAAAAAAACGTGAGATTTTTTAAGTCAAATTATTTTTTCATTAATAAGTTAATTTAACAAATAATTTAAACTTATGACAGTTGCGTGTTAAAGGTGCGTATTGATGAATTCGAAGAGAAACAACTGTTATATTTTACTGCAATGTCTGTTTTGATTCCCAGTTATATCTGAAATGAGTAACTTAATATGAACCTAAAGTTTAAGTATACACTAAGTTGTACCAGTCAGTTTTTATGTGATGAAAATAATTTACTTTATTGAAATAGTTATGTTACTGATGTAGAAGTTTTCTTAGAACTTCTTTAAAAGTTTATTAGCCATTAAAATACTATCTAAATAATAAAATGTTTTAAGTTAATAGATTCAGATAAGCTAATGACTTTTGAATTTGCATTTTCATTAACTTTGTGTTAATTTATACAAAATATCTAAATTGGCGATGCGGACATAATGAAAGGCGTAGCAGGGAGACAACATTATATTCGGCCTCATTAATCGAGCTTTCGGGTTAAGAACATCTTGCGTATATTTCGTCATTACACGTATTGGAAATACGCACATGTAGAGATAACAATACTTGTTTATATCTAAAGTGCGCGAGTATCGTCATCAAATTAACTAATTTTCAACACCAGGATCCTTTAACTACCCAAAACCTCTTAACATCTAGACCAGGGGTCTCCAAACTTTTTAGCCTAAGGCCCACACTGATACCTCCACTAAATCCCAAATGCCAAGACCTAGCCTAAATTTTACAATGTCTCTCTCCGTGGTTGCAGTCCTAAGACTGGTTTGCAGCAATTTCAACTCTTCTCCTCCATTCCCCCCTGTCCTGTGCGGCTCTTTTTAAATCTGTATATGTTGAGCAGCGCACGTCCACCAACAGGTCCTCCAGGTACTCTCGGCGTGGGCGTCCCCTAGAGTTTGTCCCCTCGGTCATACCCTCCATTGTGGCATGCAAGAGGCCCTCTTGTCGTATTATATGACCGATCCATCTTGCACGCCTTTCGGACAGGATCCTGAGCAGGTGCCTTCCTCCTTCGATTCGTTGGAGAACCTCTTCATTTGTGATGCGGTCTCTCCAGGAAATTCCTAATAGTCTTCTATAGGACCACATCTCAAAAGCCTCTAGTCTTCGTCTATCTCTTTCGGATAGGCACCATGTCTCGCAGCCGTACATCAAGATACTCCATACATAGGTCTTGATGAGGAGTATTCTCAGTTTTAGGTCTATATTATTTGATTCTATTATTTTCGACCTTTTATTAAATGCAAGTCTAGCCTGATGTATACGGCTGTCGACCTCGCTCTTGGACCGACCGTCCCATGTTATTTTGCTCCCGAGGTAGACAAACTCCTTGGTGTTCTTTAGTGGTTTACCCGACATCACTATTCTCATCTGGTGTTGCGCTCGGCCTTTACAATGTAATCAATATAAACTATGACGGGCCGGATATGGCCGGATACCGGGCATATCCGGCCCGCTACCGCGGATTGGTGGTGCTCGCGGGCTGGTGTTGGCCCGCGGGCTGTAGTTTGGAGACCCTTTATCTAGACCATAGAGCTCGTCATAGCTTAAATAAAAAGATCTTTAATATAAAATATTTATTTAAGGTATGCTATAAACTATGCTATGAACTAGTGGTACCGAACCAGTCGACCGCGATCTACTAATAATTTTAAATAGATCATTACATGGAAGAAATTATAAGTAAAATCTTAATACAGAAGAAATTTCAACTCAGCAATACTTTGTGTGAATCTCAACAATACTTGCAAATCTCAACAATATGTGCAAATCTCAACAATACTTTGTGTGAATCGTACAAAACTAGAGTTGGGAATAATAAAATTCAAAATGATGTATACATGAAATCCAAAAACTATTTGAAAATACATTAAAGAAAAGTGCCTAATTTTGACAAATATTGCACAAAAATAATGTCTTGTTTTGTCTCTACATAGTTGATAGAATCTGCATATTACGAAATGAACATTTTAAAATCAGAAATAAGAAATTCTTTAAGTAATGAAAACCTTGACCGTAGTTGAAACCCTTTGGTCGTATAATTCCTACTTTGACAAAATTGCCAAAACTAGTTAATGCCAACGATTTCATAAACATTTATTTTTCTTAAATTAGCATTTATTGTGTTTCTAGTATATTTGTTCTTAATATGATAAATGTGTAAGCTTGATAATGTATTATATAATTTTTGGTTAATAATAAATATTATTTTATTATATGTAATTATATTTTTGTATTTTTTCTATACACTTTTAGGAACGCTTGTTCCTTAAAGGAGAGATGATGAGGATGATTGTTGATAAATAAAAACTTGTCGAAATCGGAATATGTAAAGAGGAATTTTATTGACAAACGTCGGTATTTATAATGTTTTTGAACGTGTGCGGGAATGCGCACGAGATATATCGCGGTCTCGTCTTTGCGCTTACAATATGTTTATTGTCGATGCGTAGGTATCCTTTTGTTTTGAGAGACAGCGCGAAAGATGTGTTGCTCTCTCCTTTCCTCATGGAATGCGGTCTTCACTGGTAGTGAGTTGAATGACCGACCGCGTGGACTTTGACATTATTTATCTCGCATTGTTAAGGTGGGCAAAGGTCGTCTCGTGGGTTCAGTGACCGCGCATATAGTCGCCACACACTGATAGATTGAGACGTCATTTAAAAAAAACATAGATCACATGTACAAAAAGTTGGGCACCTCTGCTATAAACGATGCATGTCAAGAGTTTTTGGATAACCTGGAGATCCTCTAAAATGTTTGTAAAGGAATTATTTTTAATCTATAGACATATGATCATACTCGTATATTCAAATACTGTGCCAGATTCTAGTGGCTGAAAATAAACTCAACGGTTGGTCAACCCACTTTGGAGTATTGATAATTCAAGCTGTTCTCAATATACAAGTGAAAACTTCCAAATACTTACAGAGTATGGGCTATCCCTCCGATCTAGTTGCGGCAGAGTTCTTTATTGTATTGTATTACACTTTTGTTGTATACAACCTAGCGGGCGTATTGCCATGTGGCAATATCTTTCAGCCAACTAGAAAAAAGCCTTAAGTGAAATCCAGACTGAAATCCTTTTTTTTTAATATAAGTTCCAGCGGCATTTTAACCCGCAACCTCCTGGCTGGGAGACAGGCGTTTTACCGACTAGGTCACTGAGGGTGTTTTATAATTATCTACAATATATCTGGAGCCCAGTTATCTTAGACCTTATCATTAACATAATACATTTTTTACATCTACGAGGGTTGAAAATACCATAAATTAACGAGATTTTTTTAAATGCCACACAGGTTGGAACTTTATATACCAACACATTTTTTTTAAATTTATTTTACACATGACAAGAAATATACATAATTTGCGGAAAAATAACAGTTAATTTAATTCGGACACACAATTTTAAGGAATCTGGGTTTGTTGCCTTTCATTTGTCGTGTCCCCAGTAAAATAGGTTTTTGCCTGTATCTCACTAAGAACATATAGCATGAAAAAATAAATCGACACTTCTTTCCGATTTTGGATTATGTAAAACCCCGTTGCACATTCTCATCAACCTGACACTCAATTACATATGTATGATATACATCACGCGAAAATAAACTCCTCCCACTTCATCACTCCAGACAGACCAAAACATTCATCCCACAATATACCGCACACAATCATAAAGCAAAAAAAAAATTGTACAAAAATATAAATATAAAACAACACCACCCTAAAGAGCTCACACAAACCTCTTCCAAGAGTTATTCCTCTTGCAATCCCAAGCACTCAAACTCCTGTCGCAATAACAACCACGCTCCGATCGACTGCCTAAACTGTTTTCCTTCCTTTACCTTTATTGAATTCGGCACCCTATTGTGTGTCATGGGAGCTAAATAGGCATATTGCATTTGGGCAAAAGATGTTTTAACTCTAGGGATGGTGAACGTTTGATCAGGTGTCATGTGTCTCTGCTGAGTCTGCATCTTCCCTTCTTCTCGATGATAGTGCCAGGGAATGGATTTGAGATGTAAATTGGCTACGTTCAGGACCCGATACTCCCGGAAAAGCTCCGCTGTGGGATGTACATTTATTTTGTTTGTCTTTCTTCATTCATCTGTAATGTAATGTAACACATAATATAACATTTTATGCTTCACTCGGCTTGACTTTGTTCAAACGACCATACTGGCTCATACGATGTGATATCGATAAAGTAACCAAAGTATCGATAAAGTAACCAAATCCTATCGATAAAGTAACCAAAGTAGCACTATTATATCAAAATATAAAAAAGCTACAATCATAACAAAGTTAAAAAGATGCTTGAGTATTTTTGTAAAACCAATGCCTCTATGTAAGTTTTTAGAAGTTCGTTCTCGTTGCTGGGGCTTGTGGTCGTTGCTGGGGCTCGAAGTCGTTGCTGGGCCTCATAGCCGTTACTGGACCTCGTAGTAGAGGATCCCCTCACCATTTCAACGTCAATTCAATTCGGAAGCTAAGCTGTGCCGTAGAGTTATATTTCCTTATTTTATCATTTTCTCCTCTTTAAGTGACTGGTAATCATGACAAGTATAGTTGAGACAACATTCCTAAAAAAAGATATTTTATATAATTTTCAAATACCCCCTTTCAATAACTTTAAATAATATTTCAATATTCCATGAATCTGCTTTTGATCCTTTTGAAATTATTTTCCAAGTATAGAGAACGTTCCCAAGCGTCTACCTTTAATAGTTCTGAAACTTTTCCCATATCATATATTAATGGACCTGCACTTCAGTGGAGTAGATTCGTGAGGGTGCCACTGCCTTGCAGGGATAAAGGCAACTGGAGATAGGAGCATATTCGTAGGCTTAAAAGGAAAAGTTATCTAACCCACATTATATTGTAGGGTAGCCTGGAGAGACTCCAAAATGTTTATATTTAGTTTATTTTCTATATAAAAAATATAATATATCGTGCCAGACTCCAATGGCTTACAACAGGTCTGGCCAACCCAAATTGCCCCACGGGCCGCATTGACGACCTAAAAGTTTCCAAAGATAAATAAGAATAATTGCAATTTTTTTTCCAATATGTTTTTCAATATCTGGCTTTACAACGAAGTGATTGATTTGAAAGCAGAGATACACAGAAAGTGTTCAATCAGTGTAAATCTGAAAAAAAAAACGATACTACAACTAGATATGAAGGGAAAACATTTATTAAACCAACAACAAAATGTATTTGTATGATAATGTGACTTTAACATATTTGTATGGTGATAAAAATAAAAATAACATAACTAGTCATATATGATCGTGGATCGCACAGAAGAGCGCCGCAACCCGCATGTTTCCCGCGGGCCGGGGGTTGACCAGTCCTGGTGAAATATAGCATATATAACCACGGACTGCACATACGCGCGCCTCGGACCGCATGTTTCCCGCGGGCCGTGGGCTGGCCAGTCCTGGTGTAATATAACATATATGACTGCGGGCCGCACATAAGAGCACCGCGGGTAGCATGTGGCCCGCGGGCCGTGGGTTGGCCAGTCCTGGTGTAATATAGCATATATGACCACGGACTGCACATAAGCGCGCCACGGACCGCACGTGGCCGCGGGCCGAGGGTTGGCCAGTCTTGGTGTAATATAGCATATACTCGTATGACCGTGGACCGCACATAAGGGCGCCGCGGTCCGCATGTTTCCCGCGAGCCGTGGGTTGGCCAGTCCTGGTGTAATATAGCATATATGACCGTGGACCGCACATAAGGGCGCCGCGGTCCGCATGTTTCCCGCGGGCCGTGGGCTGGCCAGTCCTGGTGTAATATAACATATATGACTGCGGGCCGCACATAAGAGCACCGCGGGTAGCATGTGGCCCGCGGGCCGTGGGTTGGCCAGTCCTGGTGTAATATAGCATATATGACCACGGACTGCACATAAGCGCGCCACGGACCGCACGTGGCCGCGGGCCGTGGGTTGGCCAGTCTTGGTGTAAAATAGCATATATGACCGCGGGCCGCACATAAGGGCACCGCGGGCCGCATGTGGCCCGTGGGTTGGCCAGTCCTGGCTTAAAATAAGAAAGTGAAAAAATCTACATGTTCTTTCAACCTTCTCCAGAGTGTTGAACAATCCAGACTGTTCTCAGTATATGCGAGAATAATTCAAATTTCTTTTTGATCACAGATTGATACCTCCGTGCTTAGTTGGCAAGACGCTTGTATCCCAACCCGATTCCCGTTAGAACCCAGATTTTTTAAAAAAGGATTCCAGTCTGATTTTTGCTTAAGGGCTCTTTGACACATTTGTAGTTGGTTAGAAGAGATTGCCGCATATGTGTTTTTCGCCGATTGTGTTGTTCTTAAGACAGGAGAAGCACATTTGGTTTTTGTCTTAATTATATGTTTTAAGGCTCACTTAAACTGTTATAGTATTTTTATAGATAATACGAGTATAACAGTTTTAATTACTACTGGTTGTAATTTATTGTAACAAATAAACCAAAATTTTAGTCTATTCAATAGCGATGTTTTTTTGTTAGAAGTCGATAGAAATACATCCAGACTATTTTAACTTCCGAAAAAATGCTATGCACTTTCATCGGTCATAACCAGGATCGAAACATGCAATGCACTTTCATCGGTCATAACCAGGATCGAAACATGCAATGCACTTTCATCGGTCATAACCAGGATCGAAACATGCAATGCACTTTCATCGGTCATAACCAGGATCGAAATGCAATGCACTTTCATCGGTCATAACCAGGATCGAAATGCAATGCACTTTCATCGGTCATAGCCAGGATCGAAATGCAATGCACTTTCATCGGTCATAACCAGGATCGAAACATGCAATGCACTTTCATCGGTCATAACCAGGATCGAAATGCAATGCACTTTCATCGGTCATAACCAGGATCGAAATGCAATGCACTTTCATCGGTCATAACCAGGATCGAAATGCAATGCACTTTCATCGGTCATAACCAGGATCGAAATGCAATGCACTTTCATCGGTCATAACCAGGATCGAAACTACTTTCCATCAAAAAGTTTATGTACATATTTATTGACTACGGGCGTAAAATGAAATATTTTCAATAGAATAAATCAACGCGTTTTTCATAGATTTTATTACTTTTTAGCTATGAGAAACACATTATGTTCTTCTCTAAACTAACAATTAACACTACTAATGAAACTTGGTTGACGTGAAACGGTGGTGACAAATAGTTTGAAATTCTCGTTAAATAGAAAATTACAGTCTAGTTAACACTTAGGGCCTATAAAAACATATTTCTGGTTGGTTGGAAGAGATTGCCACATGGCAATAAACTCGGCAGGTTAAAAACAATATTTAATTAATCAAATATAATCTTCATAAAAATGAGGATATTGAAAAATTAGATGACTTTTTTTCAATGGAAGATAATATAATATTTTGAACGCGTTTTTTTTACCTTTTCTATGTTGCACCAACTATATAGTAGTATATAAACCAGGTCTGCACAACATACGGGCCACATGCGGGCCACCAGCACTCACTCTGTTGCCCGTGAAGCCTTTTGTGAATTCCATGTTTATTTCTATATAGTATTTATTTTTTTAATTATATTTTTACAATAATTATTTTATTTTTTATAAAAAATAGTTCATTTTGATGTTATAATATCAATTAATAATATTGTAATCAAATAATAGAGTAATGAACAAAATATTCTCTATTTTTCCTATTCTGTTTTCTTGCTGCCCGCAGCAGCTTCACTTAAAATAAATGGACCATGTACTCTCAACCCATTTTGAGCCCTCATCCCAAATGAGGGCCATGTGCCCTCATCCCATTTTTAGTTGCGCAGGTCTGATCTAAAATATTCAATAGTATAATTAAAGATATTGTAATTTCTTTTATCAAACGCGTGTTTGTGTTCCTCTGATGAGGTGAAAGCCTTGATAGCGGTAGGGTTATACCATTACATAGAGTGGAATAAACAGTGTTTGATAAAACACATTACGATATTCAATATTATACTAAGAGGGTTATCATTAGATGCTCCAAGAGGACGTTGGTCAAAAAATAATAATTAGGAAGACTTAAATTATACACGCCTTTTGTTCCTGTCGAACGACAAAAGTATGAGTATTTCACACACACTACACTCCACATAAAGCCGAGTGTGTTACTATCACATGTTGAAAGATATTCACTGGTTTCTTTATAGTTCTTTAACTCTTCGGAAGTTTTCTGCGGTATTCCTAACAAATGTGTTTTTTTAAACATATGTAGATAAGGGAAGTTCCTAATCTAATGGCCTTAGCTACAACCTTCTTACCCTAACGCTCGAGTTGTATTTTTTAAACTTATGTAGATAAAGGGAAGTTCCTAATCTAATGGCCTTAGCTACAACCTTCATACCCTATACCCTAACGCTCGAGTTGTATTTTTTTGTAATGTTTTTAGTCTGTCACTGAAAGTGTGTTCGGATCCCGACTTATGCGAATTGAGGAGTGTCTTT
Organism: Odontocerum albicorne; assembly: GCA_949825065.1. NCBI lineage: Eukaryota > Metazoa > Arthropoda > Insecta > Trichoptera > Odontoceridae > Odontocerum > Odontocerum albicorne. Next base: position 5,854,824 of record OX463848.1, read on the forward strand.
TTTTTATTAGTTTTTTTATTAAACAAAGTAAATTATTGTACAAACATTTGTCAAGGCTATACCTATATACAAATTTATTACTTATCTAATCTTAATTATATGGTATCATTTATGCACTTACTTAATCTTATTTTCCTACATATAATTTTATTTTATTTACTCAATCTTAATATATGAGATCTTAGAAATAATTAACACCTACATACTACTTATAACTAGATAACAATTCTTACACTAATTATTTAGCAAAAACAAGTCTACTCGTTCAGGCTACTTGTATTCCATCACATTCACTCAGACCTTGGTCGTCCCAACTAATACTGTAGGTGGACTGGTCAGGCAACAGATAATGAATGCTTCGGGAGCTTGTGCCTATAACGGAAGGGTAGGTCGAATTTACTCTCGTAAGCCCCCAGGGCAGCGACTAAGGGGTTTCTGTGATTTTGTTGGCTTTTATAGAACTTCACGGTCCAAGCGAGGATGTGGTGTTGTAGGGTTTCTTCTCGCTGTTCGGCGTGAAGTCGGGTAAGGTTTGTTCTGGGATGGGTGTTAAAAGATATTTTGAATGCCTTGTTCTGCACTCTCTAGAGTTTCAGGTGATCCGTGTTGCTCACACTACCCCAAATGGGTGCAGCGTAGGTCAAGATAGGACGAATAAGGGTTTTATAGAGGAGGAGCTTATTTTTGGGTGAAAGGAAGCTGCGTCGATGAAATATCGAACTGATAGCCCCTATGCCCTTGTGACCCTTCTGTGTGATGGTATTCAAATGGGTTTTCCACGTCAGTCGCTGGTCGAGGTGCAGGCTGAGGTGTTTAACCACGTCCTGCCACTCAACCAGGCAACTATTGAGGAGTGTATGTTATCTCAATCGCGTTATATTTTTTTAATTTGTTTTTTTATAATTAACTTAGCGATGTTTGTTTTTTTTCACATTATTATTTCTACACTTCTAACATAAAAAAACAATTTAAGCATAGCTAGAAAGTAAAATTACTAAATAATTAATATGTTATTTCAACTCAAAGCTAAAAAAATAAACGATTTGTTATCTTCAACTTAAAAATATAGTTTAACTACCATACAAAACCGAAATTAATCCTTTTTAAATTTGAGGTTCTTTTTTATTTTACTGTTATGTACTTAACTAGATGATGACACAAATCAACCCTGAAAGTCTGTCTCAGAAACTTGGAGATATGGTTCATTGCATCCTCTGGCCGGGTGCAGCGAGAGTAATGAAGGGAGTCAACTAACTCCACTGCTGCAGAGGGGAGAATACTCTTAAGTGGAGAACTAAAGAAGTAGCTTAGTTTACAAAGTGGGACAACTGAGGCACTTCTTTCTTTTTGAGACTATCGCTTTGCTCTAGTTCACAATTCTTAGAGCAAGATTTTAATTCTGTAAAGACTGTTTTCAAGAACTAAAACTTTTTCGTGAAAAGTTGGTGTAATATAGTCTTATTTACCATATATTAAGGTTAACTTTATTTATTTTTCGTCCAGTTTACTTAATATTCTCAAATAGTGAGAATAAATACTGAAAATAAAGTGTGTAATGCTCTACTTTACAGTAGATTAAAGCTCAGCTCAGCTTTTAGGTAGCTTTTAAGGGACTATTCTAGAAATTTGAAAAAATCGTTTTTTTCGTTTATTCATCAAGTTTCGACTTTTAAGAATATGTTCTCAAATCGAAATTTTAAAATTCCCAATATTTACGAAGTTATAACTATAAATGAGGCAGCAATTACGCCGCACCGGAATGACTCGGACAATAATCTCAAAATTTTAAACGCGTTTTCATCGAAAAAACTTTTTTCGACCTGGTCGACATAAAATATCAAGTTCTATCCTACTGATTGTCTTCAAATTTGGTATAAAACTTTGATAAATATTTTTATATCGTTCCTACCTTGAAAAATTTAAAACTATTTTTTCAATATTTTTCAAAAATTTAAAAAAAAGGGTTAAAAAATTGAATTTTTTTTCAGACAGCCGCCATTTTACGAATTTTACGTTATTTAAAGGATGTAATTTTCAAAACTAAACAAAAATTATTTTCAAGAAGTGTGTTTTCTGTTTATAAAAGAATAAATGTGAATTATTAAAAAATGAAAAAGTTATTTTCTTTTAAAATTGACTTTTGGGCCAACCTGTATATATATACTCGAACCGCACAGTATCAAAATCTACTAAGATGATCCACAACAATGTTCTGGTTCTAACGTTGATGTATATATGTGAAAATGCAGACATGGAAATACAGAAAGGAGCGGATAACTGCTGTAGAAATGCGTGTACTTAAAAAAATACCCATGTACTCATCCAAGGTAACAATTTATGACAGAATACAGCCCGCCGCCCACCTGACTGGAAGACAAGTTTCTTACTAATAAAGCCATGTATGTCGCGTATAAACGTAGCATATGTGAAATATGTATGGCAGTATAGAATAAAGTGGAGATCTGTCATATCAGCCTACCTCAATAGGGATATAGCGTAATGTTGTTGATGATTTTCACCTGCGGTAAATACTTAATCTATTTTTTCTGTTTTTTTTTTTAATCCCTTCAGAGGTTTGCCTGGTGATCAGCTCCTCACGGAGCAAAGATAAGAAATTATACGAGGAACTCGGGTCTTTGCCATTCTTTGAACATCGTCCCTCCAATGGCGTCTTCTCTGAGTTCCCATTTAACGATGCTTTCTGTTTTACACATTCTTCTTCATTTCTTATTTTGCGTTTGATCAGTTATATATCGCAAGACCGTCACTTCTGATGAATGATTTCAATCATATGGTGTTAGATCAAATTTCAATACCATATGTAACACATGTTTATAGATCTTCACTTTAATTTCTGTTACCATGCACTAATTTGATCCAGCTGTCCTGTAATTTCATTATATAAGGCTTCGTGAATATTAAAATCCATTCAAAGGTGTTAATCGGAATACCTTAATTTCTGATATTCCAATAAGTTCCTTCGTTAGTGTGGTATAAGCATTAATTTTAAAATCATATGCTATTACAGGTCTAACACATGTTTTATGGATTTTCCCTTTTAACGTCTTGTTGTCATGTACTCACGATGATGAAAAAAAAAATTCATCATAAATTTTGAAAGCAACCTCAAACAAAATAAACATGTGAATGTTACAATAGAATCCACAAAAAGTAAAGTTTACTTTGAGTTATTTCATCAATTTCACTTGTACCAGTGTAAGAACTCCCCTTTCTACCAACACTCACATCGTGAGACTGCGGCTAAAAGTGAGCAAATCCCAATTAGAGGTTTTCGAATTAGCTAAGTGTATGAACATTCACAGTCAATTAACATATAAGGCAGTATTTAAGGGATTTAAGTGAATATAATATGTATAATTAAATTTAAAAACCGATTTTCGCTTTTATTCAAGATACTGAACTCGAAGGCTCGATTACTGATGCCTAAGACAGTATTGTCTGCCGAATGTGCTCTTCGACATGCCCGAATTACCAATTCAGATATGTTGAAGGGTACCATGCGAAAAAAATAAGTGTATGGCCGCGCGGTAACGCACAGGACTTCCGTGTGGAAGGTCACCGATTCAAATCCCGCGCTGTCCTATTTTCCTCGAATGACATAGGCATATTGTCCACATAGTGCTCGGGGGTATAAGTTTATATATGTCTTATGTGCAAAGCTAAAGACGTACGCTTTGTATAAGGCTAAACACGTGTGCTTTGTATAATGCTAAAGGCGTAGGTTTTGTATAAAGTTAAAGACATTGTATGAGACTAAATACGTAGGCTTTGTATAGTGCTAAAGGCGTAGGTTTTTTAAAGTTGAATACGTAGACTTTGTACAATGCTTAAAGTGCTTTGTAAAGGGTCTTTCAAATTGAGCTTTTTTTTTTCAATTCTTGGATAAAACACAGATGGCGTCGCGAACTTCCCTGAGGCCTGTGACATTTGAGAAGTGTAATGTATGAAATTTATAAAAATGGAGTCGTACACAATACAACAACGCGTTCAAATTAAGAATTATTTTATGTATTGTAATTTCCGGAAATGGTGATGTTAATTGCCCACCAAGATCATGTGATCTGACACCGTTGGACTATTTTCTCTACGTTACGTGAAAAGTCAGTTCTATAAAAATGATCACCGATCAATTCTTGATTGAAGGACGAAATTATTCGCGTTATTGGTGAGTTAAGACCGCAATTCTACCAAAATATCATCGAAAGTTTTGACAAAAGAATGGGCATCAGTGGATCTGCAAATGGTAGACATTTGGCGGATATTGTTTTTTTGTGTTTAAATGTAATAAATTATATTTCAATGGCCAAGTCTTTTGAAATCAAAGCAAATGGTGTGTTATATTCAAGAATTAAAAAAATTTGAATAAAAAAACCGCTCAATTTGAATGACACTTTATAACACAAGGCATATTATGAATTTTGAAAAAAGTGATATGTTTATCAGGTTTTGTGACCTATCGACTTATGGCAGTATATCGCACACAAATATCCAAAGGCGCTGACAAAAATGTGAAGAAACCGAGAAAGAATAATGGAAAAATAAAAAGGGAAACGGTTGGAAAACTTTTTTACTGATTTAGAGTCGAATAATGTTTTTTTTTCTATCTCTTCTACAACTGGAGTAATACCACCGCCGAAACCATATTAAAATAATCGTGCCGTATTCAAAATTTATGACTTTGATAAAACAATTCTTTGCCAGGGCCAAAGTTCTCCCATTTTCCATAACACAAAAATCTTTGTCACATTTGAAATATGAGAAATATTTTATAAATGAAATATTCGCCCTTTGATATGTGTAATACGTATCCATTTTACTTGTGAAATGACTAAAAGGTCGGAATACCATTTTTATGGAGCGCTTTATTACTTTTTAAATTGTGCTATGTATTGTTAACATTTTCCTTTCTCGCCCAAACCTCATGTGAATTGATGAATACGATGGAGCTACCGGTTCCATGGGCTGCCGACTGCGTTTTTTTCTAATATTGAATGGGAATAATCTGGAAAGGGAATCGGAAAGAAGTATCGATTTATTTTTGAATGCTATATGTCCTCAGTGTGGAAATAAATTAAGGCAAAACGAAAATAATGAAACAATCTAGAATTCCGGGCAATAACCCTCAATACAGCACTCAGTTTAAAGATATATATAACTGTACCTACCTGAGATCCACCATAATTAAGGAAAATGAAGAACACATAGAGATCAAATGAAGAATTGGGACAGGAAACAAAACATTCTTCTCTTTTCTCCCAGTGCTTAAATCAAGAAGTGTCCACAGAAAAACAAAAATCACCCTGTGCAAGACCATAATTAGGATAGTAGTGACATACGGGTGCGAAGCGTGGACGATGACAGCAAGATCCGCAGAGATGTTGGACACATTTGAGAGGAGAGTGTTACGTAAAATCCTGGGGCCCGTGAACGATGGCGAAACCTGGAGAATAAGATACAATGATGAGCTGTATAACATCTATAAAACTCCCAGGCTCTCTGTACATGCTAGACTGAGCAGGCTGAGATAGGCTGGGCATGTGCAGAGAATGCCGTCATCACGGGTACCTAACAGGATCTATGAGGGACATCCGGCCGGAAGAAGAAAGGTTGGCAGACCTAGGCTGTGATGGGAGGATGAGGTGAAAAAGGACGCGGCCCAACTACTACAAGTGACATATTGGAATGCCGCGGCGGGAGACAGGAGGAGTTGGAGGCGAGGATTGATGGAGGCCAAGGTCCCATATGAGCTGTAGAGCCATCAAAGAAGAAGATATGTCCTCAGTGAGATACAGGCAAAATCACTGGGGTCAATGAAAGCATGGAACAACGACGCATAAGGGTGAGAACCCATATACGTTGGAGTAACCAAGTTAGAGACGCAATGGGACTACCATTAACAACAGTTAATTGAACTGCGGAGTGCAGGGATGGACTTAACGTTCTACTTTCTTTTCTCTCGCAAAGTTTATTTCAGTTAGATGTCCAGGTTTTTCATCTATAAAACAGCCTCTAAAGTAACCTCTAGTCCTCCGGGACATCTTCTCTAGTCCTCCGGGAATGAATAGGTTGAACACATGCATATACAGCTTAAATTAATTAGCTTTTTTTTCGTCTCATTTGGAAACATTCATAAATCTTCATAAGAGTACACTAGGTGTATGTTTTATACAAATTCCGTTGACACCAAAAAGCGAAATATGAAATTATCATTACATTTCAAACGTCATACATTTTAATTAGTTTTGTAGCGGGACGCTGTGTTGGCGTCCCTCTGGGTCCGTACTGGACGGGAAAGTTTGATTAAGCGTGTATAGGTATAGCGTCAGCTTTATCTGCAAACCTCGTAAATTATCTTATTATATTTTAATACACATACCAACAATGGAAGATGCGAGCCAGAGATGAAAAGAAGAACTAAAATAGTGAATTATGCGATGTCAAAACTCGAAGAGATGTAGAAGAGGAGAACCATCACCATTATGACTAAAATGCGTCTAGTTAAGTATCATATCTTTGCAATGTTTATATACGGTATGTAGACGTTTACTCGGAGAACATTCGAAAGTCGTGGACGTAGAAGATGCATTTGAAATGTGGTGCTGGAGAAAGATGTTATGAATTCCATGGACAACAAGACAAACTAATGCCTTCATTCTCAAAGAACTGAGAGTCACCAACAGAGTTTCGACAATATGCCAGCGACGAGTCCTTCAATTCGTTAGACACATTGTTCGTGGCTGATGCTGAAATTGAGAGAAGACTAAGCTCCATTTAGAAAGCTGTCCTATATTCTAAAATCTCCAAAATACGCAAGACATCTTAAAAAATCCGTATTCGACTCCTGTGTCCTTCTTGTGCTAACATATGGGCTGGAAACATCGGTGCTGAATAACCAGATTATGCACAAGTTCATGGTGACGCAGAGGGCCATGGAGAGAAGAATATTAAATATCTCTCTGAGGGATAGTAGAACCAATGAATGGATAAGGCAGCAGACCAAAGTAGCTGATGTCGCCGAAAGAGTCGCCATTCAGAAGTGGAACTGGGCGGGACACATTGCCAGATGCACAGATGATAAATGAACCCAGAGAGTACTGGAGTGACGCCCAAGACAGGGAAGATGAAGTGTGGGCTGTCCTCAGACACGGTGGTCAGACTTCATTAGAAGAGAGGCCGGGAGCAACTGGAAACGATGTGCCCAGGAAAGAGAGGAATGGATGAGGAGAGGGGAGGCCTATGTTCAACTTTGGACGGAGACGGGCTGACGATGATGATTGTTCGTGGCCAAGGAGACAGTTTTATATGACTTGGGGTCACTGGAAATGTGGAACGACGATTCATAAGGGAAAAAACTCATTTACGTTGGACTAACCAAATTAGAGACGTAACATGACTATCTTTAACAACTGCTCATTTAACTGCATATTGCAGAGATAGATAGAGGGAAAGGAGTCGTCAAGTTTGAAGATTGTAATGAAATGTAAAAAATATGACTTCATTTGGTGTCCAATATTTAAATAAATTTATATTATATTAGCACTGTTCATTTGAAACCGATTATTACATTGCAGGATGTACTGTATACAACGAAAGTGGAATGAATACATTTTGATGGCGTTTTCTTAACCTTTGCCTTCCTGTGCTAAAAAAATCCGCCCGTTCCGATAATGTGTATTCAATACACATCAATACATACCTATGTAAAAATGAGCGATTTAAAATCGGAAAAATAATAATATTCATAGCCAATCGCATAAATTAATTAAATTTGAAGTCAAAAGTGATAAAAATTGAAATTTAATTGCTGAAAATATGAAAAAAAACATTGGACGTTCACAAAACGGGCGAAGCGACCACCTCAAACGAAAGCCCGCGAGCTACTACGACGGGACTCGGAACATTAACACTGTGTATGTTATACCTCGAAGGAAGAAACAACTGCGAACTTAGATTATATTTCTTGCATTGCCATATACCAAATTAAAGTGAGAGTGAGACGTGAATAGCGTCGCTTCCTCACCCATAGCGGGTTTTAGAATGAATATACCTACGTCACACGTTTTATTGTATTGGTGAATTTATTCCCGATTTTCACAAAATATCTCTGATGTGGCCGATAAGTGCTAATTATTATTAATATTATTTTTTCATTCAATGCGTAAATGTATTACGGAGGAATACCTAAAATCTGAACCCAGTATTTATAATATTTATAGAAATATTAAAGTTTTTAGAAGCAATGTGTACTAGTTACACATCACAGGACACGAAGGGTTAAGAGGAATCCAAATCTTACTTAAAAATTATCCTAAATTCTGTAACGTCTCGAAATGTCGGTTTTAGCATCAAAAACAATTTTATTTACTAGGCTCTGGGATAAATGGTAAATTAAGTCAGAATAATAATAATAATAAACGGACAGTTTATATAGCGCTGTTTAGAGAGAATATCTTCTCAAGGGCGCTCTAACTAGGTAATAAGTAATACATTTATATATAAATTGAGTGTAAAGATAGGAAGGCGGAGAAAGAATTTATAGTTTCTCGGATTTATTTGCTGTACTGTAAATTAAAAAACGGAGACCTACAGTTTACAGATCAAGCCGAGGATGTATAGTTTAATATGATATGTATTGGTAAAACTTATTATGAATTCTCTCCCGCGCGGGTGGCGCCACTGCATGAGAAATTTTAGACCATGGTTGTTTATTAAATAAACTCCACTGTTTTCGTTTATGTTCGTGTAGTAAATTGTATTATATAATCATAAGTACATTTCCCTGTTGGGGCAGGTAGATAACAGAGCACTAAACTTTCCATTAACGATATATTTCCTTCATCTTTTCTATGTACGAGTATATCTATAATTTATATCTTCTCACTTTTCACTTACTTGCATTTCTTTGTTTCAAAATTTCCTTTGGACCAAATGGTCCTACCATAATTTTCTTGGTCATCCTTTTCCTCGACGTACACTCATACTTTCATTATACATTTGTTTCGTTAATCTTTCGTTAACCATCCGTTCGTTTAAATCACTTCAACTTGCACTTATTCTCGCTAGTTAAAATATTGACGTTTAGATCACATCAATTCTTCTTAATTATATTTCTTTCTCTCTCATACACCAACTCACAACATATTTATTTAACACTTTTATTGAAAATTTAATCTGGCGAGCTTCTAGCCAGCCGGCAATCTCTTCCAACTAATCAGACAAAAGAAAAAGAAGCAAGTTACGTGGTCGCATAAATCATTCAAATGACTATCCATCCCCACGAAATCCACAAACACATACGTAAGAATATGCCAACGAACCCCACAAAGACGGACGATCACCCAAACATTATTTTTCATGTAAAGTGAGATATCATCAATCAAAAGGAAAGGAAGGGATGGTGGAGAAGAAAGGAAAAGAAAAATCAGGAATGAAACACGTGATTTTACTGACTAGAAATTAAGAGTTTTTTCAGTCGCTTCTTAAAGCATGCCAAGGACGGAGCGAATCTTATATTGGTTTGTAACTGATTCCAGAGTCTTACTGCATGGACAGTAAAGGACGACGTAAAAAAAGAGACGCGGTGACCTGGAAAGGCCAATAGACAATCTCTTTTTGAGGGTAGCGCTAATCCATGATTGGAAAGACGCTGAAAATATTCGGCGAGATAAGAGGAGTCGGCGGGACAGTTAAGGATATTATAAAATAGCGAAAGTATGTGAGTTTGGCGTCTATTTCTTATATTCAACATATTATACTAAGTGCACAAATTTCCTCCACATTAACACGACTTATTTTAATTATGCTTAATGCTATACTGCCCTAATGAACAAAAACGCAGCTAATGACAAAAGTTATGTTTTGAGAAAACTGTGCTTTTGTGTTTTTCGTCGTTGCTTAAAAATGTCGTGATTCATAAACAAAAAAGCAGTAAAATGTGATTCATAAGCCAAAACGCAGCAAACGCATAGGCACTTGCTGCCTGTCTTGTTTTTTTGCTTAGAAAAACCTAGTACTCGTATTTTGTAAAATTAAAATAGACATTATGTCCATTTTTGTGTTGAAATAAATTGTTTTCTGTATTTTTTTATGGATTATGGTTAAGAATTTGATATGGAATATTGCCTCATACTTAGTTAAATTTCTGTTTTTTTTCCGTTAGCTGCTTTTTTGCTTATGACAGCAGAATAGCTTATCAAACTAATATTCAACAAATAAATTAGTGACTTTAATTTACACCAATATTTATATTATTTTTGATTTGCACATCATTAACGAAGTTTCTATTGTTGAGATAATTAAAAAGATATTTTAAATCTACCTTAAAACAGAACAGGCTAAAAGTTTTAGTTATGTTCTCAATAGAATCAGACACAACAAGAAAATATTCAAGATTTGGGTATTTTGTTCCACTGCAATCTCGCATTTGGTCCTCATACACAACTTATGTGCAATTCAGCTAATAAAACTCTAGGATTTGTAATGATAATCTCTAAGTCGTTTGAAAACTAAATGGTGTTCAAAACGCTGTTGAATTCATTAATCCGTACCAAACTAGAAAGCAATGCTTGCATTGCATTTGTAACTTGTTATTTGTCGTTACAAATTATTCGTCAAATTTATAATTTGTCGTTATAAATTATTCGCCCAATTTGTAATTCGTCGTTATAAATTATTCGACAAAAATTTGAGAAAACTTCAAAAACATCGTCTGCTTTCCAAACCTGGTGTTGCTAGTTCGATTCCTGAATTACCCATACTTAAAAAAAAAAAAAAAAGTTCCAGTGTGGATGTTGCTTGAGGCTTCTTTAATATATTTATGTTGATTGAAAGATATTGTCACATAGCATTAAGCCCGCTAAATTGTACTTTGTATTGTACAACGAAAGTGTGACACAATGCAATCAGAATACTAAGAGACGTGGTTTCTTGAATCTTTAATAGATTGAAAAGGAAAATGATACACTTTTAACTTGGACACGAGTATTTAGTTAATAGAAAATTTAAACTTTCAATTTGACACTGTATGATTATTAAAGTATAATATTTTTATTTTAGACATTGCATTTAAATTTAAACTTTCAATTTGACACTGTTTGATTATCAAAGTATAATATTTTTATTTTAGACATTGCATTTAAATTTAAACTTTCAATTTGACACTGTTTGATTATCAAAGTATAATATTTTTATTTTAGACATTGCATTTAAATTTAAACTTTCAATTCGACAGTGTATGATTATTAAAGTATAATATTTTTATTTTAGACATTGCATTTAAATTTAAACTTTCAATTTGACACTGTTTGATTATCAAAGTATAATATTTTTATTTTAGGCATTGCATTTAAATTTAAACTTTCAATTTGACAATGTATGATTATCAAAGTATAATATTTTTATTTTAGACATTGCATTTAAATTTAAACTTTCGATTCGACACTGTATGATTATCAAAGTATAATATTTTTATTTTAAACGTTGCATTTAAATTTAAACTTTCAATTTGACACTGTATGATTATCAAAGTATAATATTTTTATTTTAGACATTGCATTTAAATTTTCCCTCGTATTTGAATCTTGGTAATTTATTTATAGTTTGTGTTTAAATTTTTCTAAAAAAATTGTTACATTTTATTAAAATAAACAAGAGCGATTGCCGAAAAACTGTGAGACAATTTGACAAATTATTTGTTATAAACACGTTCATATGTACCATCGCGCCATCTCCCTGATGGGCAAGGCAGAGAAGACAGGGCGCCTGACTTTCCTATCTCGACAGATCCTTCTCCTCTTCTACATCCATGTACCTTCTCATATAACTCCCACGCCTAATCTGACTTTGTACGTTTCCTTTTATCGAAATATTATTCACTTAATCCAACATTCCTTTTGTTAATATTTCTTAATTCATTTCTTCTATATACCCACACCATCTCACAGTGTTCTTCTTCATCTTACTCAACACATCAACCTCAATTTTACATTCACATCTAGTCACTTCATTCTATATTCTGTCATACATTAACACGCCGTATTTTTTTTTCTCTGTGAATGCATTTCTACAGAATTTATTTGACTTCTTGCAATATTTTCCAACGTGCATGTTTAAATCCTATAATAAAAATTTAAATAATAAACCATTTAAAAAATACGATATACATATACGAGTATATCATATATTAAAACTTTAAAATCTTCGTGAAACTAAGAATTGACTTATTTTAAACAATATTTGTAAAATATTTGAACTTCGTACGCCTGTTATATCCACAAGGAAATTTAAATTAATAATCAAATAATGATATTAAAATCTCACACTTCTAACGGTGTACATTATATGACTTATGATATTTTGCTAATGGCCAATTTAATTAAAATTTCACGCTGGAAAATCTGTGAAATAAGCTCCCGAGGCTCCGGATGTTGCGGCTCCCCCCGTATTAGTCTCGGAGTGACAGTTTAATCACAAGGGATGCTTTCATCCCTCTCCCTAGATAGCCGAGGTTTGTGACAAATTCCTGCGAACATGTCCAAAGTATGAAGATTCATTTATCTTGATCAGAAGGCTCTCAGCTCGAGTTGATCGTTCGTCTATTTCTGGAATATTATCGTAATGCTGATGTCATGTTTTAAGTTTTGGCCTTAACATTAACAGAAAGGAATCTTAAGATGGTTTGGTCACATTGAAAGAATGAGTTGCGAAAAACTTACGAAACAATATATACGAGTACGTCTTGAATGAATTTATTTATATCGTAGAATATTGTATTAATTACATTTTTCTCCACTACACGTGTTTCTACCTCCTATCCCGAGACTCTCTTCAGGGGGAATGATTTGCATTGATGCTTTACTTATCAAAGTGCAGTCCCATTTTTCTCTCTCTACACGTTTACTGTACAACACCGGTACAAAGACAGTAAAATAGGTGAATGGCTGCCGCTCAATCCTCGGAGATTCCAGTTTACTTTATGCTTTTCCGGTGAAAAGTAGCAGGGTGAAGAGCTTCCTCTTTAGCAGGTAGAAGTTTGTCGTAAATAAAACACAGTAGACGTTCCAGAAACTGAGATCGATCGATCGAAAACGAGTTCTTGGCCTTTTATTCAATTTTCTAAAACGTGCGCATTTTACTGCGTCGTCTATCTTTTGTCAGTGTTTTGAGGGAATACCTTTTTCACTGTTGTGTCATATGTGTGATTGTGTTATTTATATGTGTATACTTATATTAAGTATTTGTGTGATATTCTCTGTTTTATTTTTGGCTCGATGAGCCTTTGATTTGTCTTGCTTTTTAGATTTGAATCGAATCAACCATAGTTGGGCATGGTGACTATACTCAAAGGTATACGATAGCTCATGTTAGGCGTCCTCCCGTCCCTCCCGGGGGTCTCAGTGAAGCGACGATGGTGAAGACGGTGGAGACGAGGTGACGATGCTGGAGAAGACGGCGAAGAAGGCGCAAAGATGTGGCGTGGCTAAATGAGCTTTCTTAGCTCTTTGTCGTTTACTTCGCTAAATGCTCTACCGTCTGAGGGACTGTAGGCTATATGAGCGAACATGAAGAACTCTGCTAAACCTTTAAAGAGAATAAATACATATATTTATAAGATCAAGTGTAGGCGTAGAGTGTGGGGATGGGAAGGTGTCGGCTGCGGCCTATGTGATTGGAGCTTCCCCGCATTCGCATATGTATTGAAGACATATTCGGTGAGAAAACCGCAGAAAACTCACCGGGGAAAGTCGAGCTTCAGAGGACCTCTGAGCTCTTCCGTTATGCGATATTAACACATTCGGCTTGTTTGTGGAGTGTGAGTGTTGTAGTGCGTATAGTGTAACTCGAAGTCCGAGGCGTTGGCTCGCCCCTCTTGATTGTCTCCTTCAGCCGCGTACCGCCCATCGGTCCCGGTGGCGTGTCGTGTCGTGCCCCGGCCGCTCCTCTGGATCTGAAATGTTAAACGCTGGGCAGTATCGAGTTGTCTGTGACTTTATAATTTAGCGAATTTGAGTATGTAGAAGTGCTAGTTATGAAGGCCCCGTTACGCTTGTCCTCCCTGGCCCTCTCCATGTTCGAGATCTCTCTCCGCTTCCGATCGGCTGAGGATGATGTGATTTGGGAGTCTGTGTTTGTATCTGAAAGGTAGTTCATCCAGTCTCTTATGACACCCGAGTTTTGCGATGAGCGGGTTTGAGTGCGAGTTTAAATGTATTTTACTGTAAAAGTCTAGTGTCATTTTGTGGCAGTACTCCTTGATGGAGTATTCTTTTGTTCTCTGGTGTAGTTTTTTAAGATTTGTGCCCGGCATTGTCTTATAGATGATTTTGAATGCTTTGTTCTGTGCCGGCTGGAGCTTATTGTAAATTATATCTGGAACGCTGCCCCAGACGGGTGCCGCGTACGTAATTACCGGACGCACTATGAGTTTATACACCAGTAGTTTGTTTTTCCGGGATAAGAAGGAATTTCGGCTGAAGATGGGTCTCAGCGCTGCGAAGGCTACGAATGCTTTCTTTCTGGCTTCATCAGTGTGGAGCCGCCACGATAATTTGGAGTCCATATGGACCCCGAGATATTTAACCGACTTACGCCATTCCACAGCGCTGTTGCCCATCCTCAGGAGGGGGAGGCTGCCCACCCTCCGTCTTGTGAACATGACCGCCTCTGTCTTGCCGTCGTTAATCTTTAGGCGCCACTTACGATAGTATTTTGCCAAGGTATCCAAGACCTTGTGGAGGTAATTACTTGCCCTGATGGGGCATGCGCATCGCGCGTAACAAGCTGCGTCATCCGCGAAAAGGGCGACGGAGCAATTTTCCGGTACCGGAATATCGTGTGTGAACAGAGTAAACAGGTGCGGTCCGATCAGGCTGCCCTGGGGCACTCCCATTGGGATGTTTCTGGGAGTGGAGAGCCTCCCGCTCACCCGAACGACGAATTGTCGCTCGGATAGGTAGGAGCGGAGAATCTCTATGATATAAGACGGTGTGCCCGTCTTAATCAGTTTGTGTATTAGCCCGTCGTGCCAGACCGTGTCGAAGGCCTTTTCCAGGTCCAGCAGGACCATGCCTGTGTAATAATTCATATTGAATCCCATCGACACGTCCTCGGCCACGCGGGTGAGTTGATGAACGGTGGAGTGCTGTGTTCTAAATCCGAATTGCTCGTGTTGCAGAGTGTTGTGCTGGGTATGATATGGAGTGTATCTGTTCAGTATCACCTTCTCCAGGACTTTTCCAAGTACCGGGAGGAGGCTTATGGGTCTGTAACTGGATGGGTTGTTTTTGTCCTTGTTCGGCTTGTGTATCGGTACTATTACGGCCATTTTCCACCTGGATGGGAAATGACCGGTGTGTAGGCACGCGTTAAATATTTTAGCTAATTGTATGATTGCGCGTGTCGGAATGTGCTTAATAAGTGCATTGTGTAAATGGTCTAGCCCTGGTGCTTTATTATTTTTTAGGGCTTTAATGATTTTTTGGACTTCCGCCGGTGTTGCGAGCGTGTATTCTTGCCGTGCGATGTCTGCGGAACGAGTGTTAAATTCGTCGAGTGATTCTTGTACTGTGCGGTCTGCGTCTGAGTCACGATAGTGCGATGTTAATGTGTAAGTGTGCTCGTATGCGTCTGCTAGTGCGTTTGCCTTTTCTTCGTGTGATGTGGCAGTATGTGTGGAGGTGATAAGTGGTGGTATGTCTTCGTGTCGCTTCCTTATTCCCTTTGCGATCTTCCAAAGAGTGTCTGCCCCTGGTTTGATGTCTTTTAATTTTGTGTCCCAAGTGGTATTTTTGTGCTCCCTAATATGTTTTTTGATTTCGTTCCGCAGTGAGTTTAACGCTACTTTATCTACGGGGTGGCGTGTACCTCTGTAGTGTTTCTGAAGCCTGTTCTTTATTTGGATGAGTGTGATGATTTCCGGCGGAAGTTTGGCACGGTGTGGAGTGACATTTTTAAGTGGTATGTAGGTATCACGAGCTTCTTCGATGATGTGCGTTAGTGTGTTTACCGCGTCATCTATTTCCTCCGGCGACTTAAGAGTGGATGATGTTACGTATAACTGTGTGTTTATGTGCGTCTTGTAGCCCGCCCAGTCCGCACCCTGGTAGTCGTACACCGTCCTCGGGGGGCAGGTGACGCGCTCCCCTATTGTGAAGTACACCGGAAGGTGGTCCGATGAGAGTGCATTTATCACTTCCATTCCGGCAACCCCTGCGTGACCCTTTTCGATCACCAGGTCGAGGGTGGACGGTCTTTGCCTCCTCGCTCCGTATCGAGTAGGCTTGTTGGGGTGGTGTAATGTGTGGTGGGTCGATTCTATGTGATTGAAGAGTGTTTTTCCGTTTCTATTCTCATAACCCTGGCTCCACGAGGAGTGCTTCGCGTTGAGGTCGCCAGCCAGTATGACCCGCGGCCCCATCGCGAATGCCTTCCTCAGATCCCGAGTTTCAAGCTTAGTTTTCAGACTGCAATATGCTGCTATGAGTGTTATCGGATTGCTGTCAGTTTCTAGTCTGACCGCAGTCGCTTCCAGAGCGATCCAGATGGGATCCGATAAGAGTGTATGTGGTATAGTGTCTCTAATGAGGATCGCCGTGCCTCCTCCCCTGGTAACGCGATCATTTCGGTACAGGGAGTAGCCGGGTATTCTCAGGTGTTTGTTTTGTTTAAGCAAAGTTTCTGTAATGAATAAAATGTCAATGTTTTTCTCACCGATCAGAAGCGTGAGTTCGTCTGCCTTGCTGTAGAGTCCTCTGGCGTTCCAGGTGAGGGCTCTGATTTCCCCGCGGGAGGATGACGCGTTGGTCGGGGCCCCCATTCTAGCCATCGAGTTGCTCCATTAACACTGTGACGAGAAGCGCCTTCTCGTATTTTTCCCTGCATTGCGCCAGCCTCGGCCTCATCTGCACGAGCAGACGGACGATCTGGGTCAGCTCAGCCATCTCGCCGCCCATGCGGTATGATCCGGCGGGTTCAGGAGTCGGCAGCAGCGGTGGTCGGCGGCCGTTCCTTGGATCTCTCGGGTGGGCGTAGTTTTCGCGCTGCGCATTCGGATGTTGGATATTCGCGTATTGCGCGGTTTCGTGAGCGTTTGCGCCAGCGATAGGCTGCGAAGCGTGGGCGTTCCGCGCGTCGGCCTGATTAATTTGGGTGGGAAGCGTCTTCCCCGCGCCCGTCACGACGCCGCTCCATGAGCGACCCGGTGTCACACGTGGTGCCATCCGGCGGGCGATTGATTCCGCGTACGCTTGCCTTGTAGGGCACTTCGAGTAGTTTGCGGGGTGGTTACCACCGCAATTAGCGCAAGTGGCCGGCGTCTCCATTGTCTTGGGACACTCGGCTGTCAGGTGGAACTCGGTGCACTTGACGCATCGGGCTCGATGGTGACAGTTTGATGAAGCGTGCCCCAGTGACTGGCACCGGAAACACTGCGTACCGAGTCCTTTCTTGGGTCGGTATTTGACGAGGGTCACTCTGCAGTAGCAGAGGAACCTCAGCGTCGCCTTTAGTTTACCCATATCGGTTTCCTTCCCAAACTCGGCAAGGTACATGGGCGCGCCTGTCTTGGTTGTCATCTTGACGACCTTTTGCGCAGGGAATCCCTGCACGGCGAGATCGGCGGCGATCTCTTCCATAGGGATATCTGGTAGTTCCCGGATTACTGACCTTTTGGTCTTCTCGTCCACCTTGGTGAACGTGTGGAAATCTTTTTCCTTATCGTCGAGTCCCTTTACGAGGGCATCGTGATCCTCGACGGAGTGGACCGTGATTTTTACTTCACCTCGAATTGGCCTTTCGCGTTTTCACGGATCAGGCCAATAAGATTTCCGTGGGTTAACTCGCCGAGAGTGATAACCACCGGCGGTATCTTAGATTTAGAGTATACCCTGCGCGCTATGCAGGGTGCCTCTTCCGTTACCTCCCGGAGGCAAGCGTATTTATTTGACTGGACCACGTCATCGGGTCCGGCATCCTGCCGCCTTTTGGCAGGTGCCCGCGGAATTTCCCATTTTTGCGCCACTGGCCCCGCAGGGGTTCGCGGCACAAGAACACCGTTGACAAGATCGCACACGATCCCGTCCTGCATCTTAGCGTCCTCGCGCAGCCCGCACACAAAACACCCGCACTCACGGCACTAGCACTGATCACAATTAGCGTTCGATTCGCTCTCACTATTAAAATGATTTATAATCACTGAATGATTACAAGTAACGGCCCTCAAGGCCCGCCTCTAGGCGCGCACGTTAGCGCAGTATGCCCAGCGGCACACAGCACACGTAAAACACTGGATGGGTTATCCCCGATCCCTACACCCGCAAGCGAGTATCGTGATATCTAAAAGATCCAATATCACCCATCATCTCATCTCCAGAAACTGAGAATATATTTCGTTTCTTATGTGCAGTCTATCGCTCATCGTAAGCCCGTGTATGGCGTCGTGGCTTACTAGATTCTTGCTAGGTACCATGTATACCGCGCGCTCTCTGCATGCATGGACTGTCCGATTATTCATAGTGATTATTGCGAAGGTCACGCATAAGGAACATTTCATTACAATATGTACAGATATCAACTCACAATATTTACACAGCAATTACACAAATAAAATCATATATTTTAGATGACGCACATGTCCGATATATTTACAGTGATGCAATTTTAATTGCATTTTTTTTTCATATCCACTTTGCACGGATTTCTCCTGTTACACAAAGAGGGTCTGCTTCTAGCGTTAGCTTATTCGTTAGGAAGAATATCAGCCAGGATTCTTCTCATACTGCTAGACGGTACCGAGAATATATCAACAGTGGCATTCAGTTGGTTCAATCTCTCTATGCCACGCGTGACTGAATGTTTAGCCATTATATTCGTCCTGTAAGTTGGTATATACAATAGAACAGAGGGCGATCCCTTCCACGGCTATATTTATTGGGTACATATTAACTTAGTGCTTCTAGAATCGCGGGACAGTTAAAGCAACCTTGGAAAACCTAAAGTAGGAATATCGCAATGTATTCTTGCCTTCTTGTTTCGAGGCTTCTATAGTTACACACCGTGAGAAGTTTGGCATGGTGAGCATATTTTGGATAATCGCCCTTTGTTCTGTACCATAGATATCTGAGGATTTTTTTTTTGCATTTGATCTATATTGTTTTTACATTTGAGCTGACGAGGAGTTTTATCAATTAACAATCATAGCATTATCAATAAAATGTATCTTGTCTGACTAATTCTTAGAGAAACTTTACGAGAAACCAAATACAACAAAAAGTTAATAGAATATTATTCCTCTTATTTTTTTGCCTTTTTTACCGGTTTTGTTCAATGACCATCCTCAAAATAATCCTTTATTTACATAGTTGTCTTTTGGATGGAAGAGTTTTCCACCTGGAAATAAGCCTGTCAGATTGTTATATTGTCCATGAATGAATAAATTATATTCTTGATTTCCTAACAAATATCACTCTATATTTTAGATATTTTGGTAACGTTATAGCTATCCATATTATATTATCTTTATTAAGTTCAAGTCCGTTGGACTTCGGCAATAATAACAATACTAAAAGGGCAATTTATAAAGCGCTATTTACAAAGCACTCTCCTCAAGGGTTCGGGGTTCCCATATACTTTTATTGACAGTTGAAAAATATTAAAAAATAAATTTATATAAGTTGAATGTTAAGATAGAAAGGTGGTAGTGGCGGCCATTAGAGTGGACCCTACTCACATTTGCATAACATACGAGTATATTAAGAAAAATACATTTTGCGAAAAAAAAAACGCGGAAAACTTGCCAAGGGAAGGCGAACTCCAAATAAGCTGTTGGTGATGTAACACATCTGGTTTTAAAAGGCTGTAAAACAGTGTTATGTTATCCTTTTAGTGATTCTGTTTTATTGGAGATGTTGGTCTGGGTTACGAAGGGGGGACAACATAATACGTAGCGTTTGACCACCTAATAATTATAGATGACTAATTTTTTAAAAGTCTAGTAGATGTGATCGATAACAAACCTTTAGAAAAAGTGATGGAATTCAAATATCTAGGTGTCAATTGGTCCAGCTACAATGAACTCCATACAAAAATATCTAGGTGTCGATTGGTTCAGCTACAGTGAACTCCATACAGAAATATCTAGGTGTCAATTGATTCAGCTTCAATGAACTCCATACAAAAATATCTAGGTGTCGATTGGTTCAGCTACAGTGAACTCCATACAGAAATATCTAGGTGTCAATTGATTCAGCTTCAATGAACTCCATACAAAAATATCTAGGTGTCGATTGGTTCAGCTACAGTGAACTCCATACAGAAATATCTAGGTGTCAATTGATTCAGCTTCAATGAACTCCATACAAAAATATCTAGGTGTCGATTGGTTCAGCTACAGTGAACTCCATAAAGAAATATCTAGGTGTCAATTGATTCAGCTTCAATGAACTCCATACAGAAATATCTAGGTGTCGATTGGTTCAGCTACAATTAATTCCAACAAAAATATCTAGGTGTCGATCGGTTCAGCTACAGTGAACTCTATACAGAAATATCTACAAAAAGAAAACATACGCACAATCTCCCTGTCTAGGTTGGAAGAAGGGGCATTGCGCCAAACTTTCCTTTATTGGGGTATCTCCTTCGCCTTTTCCTCTACCACACCTTCTACTCACATTTACACTGTATATTTATTTTGTTAGTCTTTGTTCATTTATTCGTTCTACATGCCCAAACCATCTTAGAGTGCCCTTCTTTATTATACTCAGCAATCTTAAGTTCATATTCATCCCTTAATATAAAGCTAAGAAATAGATTCACCAAGCTTTCAAGTAAAAGCATTTTTATACAATAATAAAAAGTAAAAAAAATGCCTTTTTTTGCAACAAAACAGTTACCCTCGAACCTTTTTTAAATCATTCTTTTGAGGGAGTCAATAGATATTTAACCCTTTAACCACAAATCTCACATGACTGCACTTGATTATTCGTTCTCTTTACGAATATAAACCCTCCCATAATTCAAATTGAAACCGCTGACGTGGCGTATCGACCCAAACAAACAAACAGATAGAAGTAGCCTTCAGGATCCCTGACACAATGACCGGGAGACCGAGGGGTCTACTGCCGGTTCCACGTTGCACCGTCCCTCATTTGCATCACAATCCCAACCGTCCTCTCAGCATCCTGCCAACAACAATAACTAACTCAGATATACCATTCTTCACATTTTTCAGAAATTCATAATGGAATGTCTACATTTTTTGCTGAAATTCTAAAATAATTTTATTGGATAAACAGTATTTTTATTATAATTACCCAGATATATCCCGAACACTCTGAAGTTCGTTCGAAATGAAAAAAATAATTGTTAAATCTAAAAAAAGATACCACCCAAACAGCGGTGTTAATAATTTCTCCACCCTGGATAAGGGATGAATGTGAACGTAAGGCTGATGTGGATGAAGAAGAGCACGCTGAGATGGTTTGGGTATGTGAAACGAATGAATGAAGAAATACTTACAAAACAGATTTATATGTTAGTGCAAATGGGAATGGAAGGCGTGTGAGAGGATGAACAAGGAAAGAAGAAAAGTCAGAGAAATCGTAAAGGTTGTGTGAGGAGGTGTATGGATGTGGAAGAGGCTAAGGATGTGTGTAGGGATATAAAGGTTCTCTCTGCCTACCGTGACAGGGAAATGACATGATGGAGTGTATGTATGTACGTGTTTTTTTTTAATAGATTACGCGTTATTTTATTTCACTTTTATAAATAAAATGTATAGAAATTATTTATTTTTATTCACGTCCCCATGTTGTATTAAATAATTAATAGTGATGATAATAATAATAAAATGACAATTTATATAGCGCCGTTTAGATAGCAAACTCTCCTCAATGCTTCTCGAGCTCGGGACTCGAACCCACTATTATTGACAGATTGAAAATATAGGATAGGAAGGTAGTGATGATTTTATAGTTTTGACATTCAGCTGTCAGGTGATGTGTTGGGGCGGTATTGTATTAAAAGCGCTCTTTTATTTGAGAAATTGATGTAAAATATTTACATAAGTAGTTTACCTGCTGAATATTCTGTATGCAATAATAAATAATTATATTAATAATTAAAGGATAATTTGTATAGCCCCGTTAAGGGAGATGACTCCCCTCAAGGGCGTTCTAGCTCGAGATTCAAAGCCACCATTATTGACAGATTAAAAATGTTACGAAAAACAAATTTAATGTAAATATAGCAAGGTATTGGCTGCGGCCATTAGATTAGGAACTTCACCGTATCCGCATACGTTTAAAAGAACATATTTGCTACGAAAACCGCAGAAAACTTACCAAAAGGCGAACCTCAGGATATGCGATAGAAATACGAGTACATCTGTTTGTAGGTGGAGTGTTGTATACAAGGCCGTTTTATAACATTTTAGAAACGTTATAAATAAATATGAAACCGTGAATGGCTCGGGTTAATCGTCTTGTCGTTTATTAAAATAGTGTTTGGGTCTGTTACCTTAAGTATTAAAGCTCGGGTTAATCGTCTTGTCGTTTAATAAAATAGTGTTTGGGTCTGTTACCTAAAGTATTTAAGCTCGGGTTAATCGTCTTGTCGTTTATAAAAATAGTGTTTGGGTCTGTTACCTTAAGTATTTAAGCTCGGGTTAATCGTCTTGTCGTTTATTAAAATATATTGTTTGGGTCTGTTACCTTAAGTATTTAAGCTCGGGTTAATCGTCTTGTCGTTTATTAAAATATATTGTTTGGGTCTGTTACCTTAAGTATTTAAGCTCGGGTTAATCGTCTTGTCGTTTATTAAAATATATTTTTTGGGTCTGTTACCTTAAGTATTTAAGCTCGGGTTAATCGTCTTGTCGTTTATTAAAATATATTTAATTAACGGGTTAATCGTCTTGTCGTTTATTAAAATATGTTTGGGTCTGTTACCTTAAGTATTTAAGCTCGGGTTAATCGTCTTGTCGTTTATTAAAATATATTGTTTGGGTCTGTTACCTTAAGTATTTAAGCTCGGGTTAATCGTCTTGTCGTTTATTAAAATATATTGTTTGGGTTTGTTACCTTAAGTATTTAAGCTCGGGTTAATCGTCTTGTCGGTTAATAAAATATATTGTTTGGGTCTGTTACCTTAAGTATTTAAGCTCGGGTTAATCGTCTTGTCGTTTATTAAAATATATTGTTTGGGTCTGTTACCTTAAGTATTTAAGCTCGGGTTAATCGTCTTGTCGTTTATTAAAATATATTGTTTGGGTCTGTTACCTTAAGTATTTAAGCTCGGGTTAATCGTCTTGTCGTTTATTAAAATATATTGTTTGAGTCTGTTACCTTAAGTATTCTTCGTCATCATCATCATTCCTATTGATCTCAAGATGGATATCGGCTAAATGCATAATTTTTGCCAGTTTTCAAACATCCAAAGAGCGAAAATATTTGATCACACAATTTTTCTAAATTCAATATCATTGCGTATATACAAGTCATCTTTTTATCGACGACCTCGATGGTCTAGTAGTCAAGGCGCTTGATTTTCTTCCGAGAATTTCAGGTTCAATTTACGATTGTTTTCTACTTTGCAGGCATAACTGAGCCACTTTACAATAAATCATGAGTTATCATTGCCCCATTTTTTTTTTATTTTCAATCTTTTATGTATTAAATAATTAATTTTGTTTTATATAATGGGGTTAACCCTATATCAAATAATACCATTGTGATTTATGTTGTTTATAGTTAAGGCATTAACATTGTGGAGGTTTAAAGACATTGTAATTTATTTTTATCAAACACTGTTTATTCCACTTTTTTATGACGGTATAACCCTACCGGTTTCAAGGCTTTCACCTCATCTTCAGGGGAGCGCAAACCAGACTCTTGTTTGCGCTCCCCTGAAGATGAGGTGAAAGCCTTGAAACCGGTAGGGTTATACCGTCATAAAAAAGTGGAATAAACAGTGTTTGATAAAAATAAATTACATTGTGATTTATTTTATCAAACACTGTTTTTTCCACTTTATGTAACGGTATAACCCTACCTGTTTTAAGGTTTTCCCCTTATCATCAAGGTAACACAAACAAGACTCTTGAAAGAGTCTCGTTTGTGCTCTCCTGATGTGGTATAAACAGTGTTTGAAAAACAAATCACTATGTCTTTAAGTCTTCAATATTGTCAACATGCGGACGAGGAAATAAATTCAAATTACATTATTGTGTGAGTGAATGATTTATGAATTGTTTTCCCTTGTCACATTCCAAATGACTGACCGAAATTTAGATTTTAACTTAGTTTTGAAGGCCCCAAAGGGCATTTGAGAGATTGGGGACTTAACCATTTATAATCACTTTTTGATGAATTTTCTTTTCTTATCCATCCAACCCCGACCACTTCTGATGGAAATTATATTTTAATTTACTCGGAAGTATTAATTCCTCCCCATCCATATGCAAGGTGGGAGTCTGAAGGGTAGATATCCATTCTTTCGTTAATTGCTTTGGGCACGGGATACCAGATATCAGCATTCAGGATATCAGGGGTGAATTCAATTAAAATCTCTTCTCAATTAACAGTCAAGTCGATTCGTTTATCGTCACTTCTGAACGGGATTCGTTGTAACTGATTGAATTGTTTTCTACGAAGGATTTTATTAAACCCTTTTATTTTTTTTTATCTTTACAACATTTTATTCATAGTTTTTAAGATGTATTAAAATTTATATACCCGGCTTCAAAATTAATTGATATTATATTTAATCACAATAAATAACTTGGGATTTTAAAAATTCTAATATTTGTTAATGATATTTTGACGACATATGTATTATTAGGTGTTAACATAAGCTGTGTCCGTTTTTTTCCAAATTTAAAAATGAGCACCAAAAGTAAAACAAAATGGTAAAGGTTATATAACCATGTACAAGTACTTAAAATTATTGACCAAAATACAAAACTTTGTCTTCAACTAAAATAGAGATATAAAAATCAATAGTAATAATAAATTACAAAGTCATTGTTTAAAATTATTTAATATTAATATGTATATTGAAGTTCAATATTTTAATGTACATCACAAAATATTACCAACCAAGCATAACAATGATTATGTGTATATTGTTTTGTATTACACTTTCATTGTATCCAGTACAACCTGACTGGCTTATTTCTATGATACAATCTCTTCTAGCCAACCAGAAAGATGTTACACTTGCCACCCTATGATGGATAGTGAATGACCAGGACTTACATAATAAAATAATTTTATAGCTAATTACAAAAAATAACCTAGCAGATTTTGCATAATTTTAATTTAAAACATACATTTTTCACTGGATGCTGAGCGTCCAGCACAGTGGCTGGTGAAATTGTTTAGAACAGTAAGGCAAGTGTTAAAGAGGATTTGAGGGAAAACCAGACTGAAATCTTTTTTGAAAAAATCTAGGGTCCAAAGGAAATTTACTCACATTCCCCGGATTGGGAAACCGTCTTAGCGACTAGACTACGGAGACCATCGTTACAAATTTCATTAATAAATTTTTCGTCAATTTTTAAATGTTGCGACTCCTTGTCTGAGTATATAAAAAAAAATACATGATAAGTGATATTCCTGGCTGAGTTGATACAGAGTTTGACTTGCAAACCGCAATTTTCGTTTTCTACTACAGACGTAACCCAACAAAAATGTTCGTATCGTATTTTCCACATAAGATTTAATAAAAACTTTCCAGTTGATGTGAAGAGATTTTTATTAGGAAATATTCACAACAGGTTGAAATTTGTACAACAAAAGTGTTGGCACTCAACACATAACAATTGAGATATGTGGGTTAAATATAAATTAGATTCAAAATTAATTTATATATCGACTGCTTTATTTATTGTCATTTATTATTTTACATGTACAAGGATTAAAATAAAAAATAATGTACATGCATGTATATATACACATAAACATATGATACACATATATTCACAGTCACTTAAGTGCGTTGATCTTAGAAGAAAATTTACTTTTGCTTTTGGTAATGTGATATGAAATATGTCAATATCCGAAGCAGTCCCGTTCAGAAGAGTTAAGGCCCTTCCAACAGGCATAGCGGCTGGAAGACCCATTCTTGCGTATGTTATTGAGAACAGTTCTTGCTGGCGCAGTCTAGTGTAATTGTTAGGAACATTAAACGCTAATCTTTGTAGTAATGCTGGACAACTAACAACTCCTCGAACGAGTTTGACAACGTATACCAGGAGACGCAGATCTCTTCTTACGCTCAAAGAGTTATACCCGAGCATGCCCAGCAGAAACTGAGTATGCTATGAGATGAGCCCAGACCTTTTGAAAGCTTCTCACTTAAATGTATTTTCTTTGCCATTATCTTGAAATATATATGCGATTTCAGTATACGAGTATATGTGTTTATTAAGCTGCTACCAATGAACCGATATTTATTTATTTATATGTATGTTCAAAAACAATTTAGATTGATAGCTTAATTTTTTTAGATATATAGGTACAAAAACTATTTAATCAGTTTAATTTAGTTTTTACAACACTGTTTATTCCCCTTTATATAAGGGTATAACCCAACAAGCACAAACAAGTCTTGTTTGTGAGGTCCCCTGATGATGAGGAGAAAACTTTGAAACCGGTAGGGTTATACCGTTATATAAAGTAGAATAAACAGTGTTGGGCGAAACAAATAACAATCTCTTTAAACCTCCACAGTGGTAATGCGTTAACTATAAATAATAATTTAATCAGTGCTATATTAAATGCCTAAGTAATTTTGTATTCTCTTTTCAATTTTTATTTGAGTTCATAAATAAGGCTATATATAGTTCATTAGCTATATCATAAAATCAGTGTTGATACATTATTTAAGTAAAAGTATAATTTAAACCCGAGGCAACTTTTAAATCTCGAGGTATTTAGAATGAGCCGACTTGACTTTTGGATAAGTCAAATTTAATAAAAAAGATATGAAATAGGATTGAGCCAGAAATTAATTTTAAGTATCTTTAATTAAATTTTGCGCTCAATTCCAAATCCTTCTCTAATTCGATGTTCCATTGCTGCAAAGTTAATCACCACTCGCATCTCGGCGAAAAGTAATTTTGAAATGTACTCGGAAAGGGAGTCGCAACATTTTTTAAATTTATATTTTTTTTTACCAAAATTTATAACGACGGTCTCCGTAGTCTAGTTGCTAAGACAAATGTCTCCCAACCCGAGGGTTACGAGTTCATTTCCCGTTTGAATCAAGTTTTTTTTTTTCAAAAATGATTTCAGTTTGGTTTTCACTCAAAGCCTCGTTAACGGTTTCCGTACCTCGTTTCTGGTTAGTTGTAAAAGATTACCGCTTGGAAATAAACCCGCCCGGTTATACTGTATAAAACGAAAGTGTAATACAATACAATATTATCTTTGTTATGCGTGACGAGGCGTATACATGTGAATAAGGCAACTGTTATATGCTGGGATTGAAAAGTAAAGCCTTACCTGTAAAGGTTATCCTGACGAGAGAATATAATAAAGGGAGAGTCCTTGCAGAGCTTTTATCAAATAACAAGTTTCTAATACATATGACACCAAAGTGTTACGTGTTCTAATACATATGACACCAAAGTGTTACGTGTTCTAATACATATTACACCAAAGTGTTACGTGTTCTAATACATATGACACCAAAGTGTTACGTGCAAATGTTTGATATGTTAGTTTCAATATATCAACTACTTTCTTCTATCTAGATTTTCAACTTGTTTCAACAAGTTGAAAATCTGTTCCACTTAATTCTATTCTTGCACACATCTTTAGTTTCTACCTCGTCCATATACCATACCTCGTCGTGCATTATCTTTCATTATATCATACAGTTCATTCATATTCTAATTCATTCCTCCCCGAATCTTCCATACACTTACTCAAAACACCGTCCTCTGACCACCACCACACCACAGACACGGCACAGTGGGTTGCGAACCTCGCTGGCGCCTTGATTAATCTAAATAGCCAACAAGTTAGCATAATTTCAAATCATGCGTAGATATGCTAAGGGTTATAAAATATATTTTTTTACCTAGCGGACAGGGCATTATTTAACATGTATGTATTATATAAAAATATTTCTAATCACAATAGACTACATATGTTATAATGACTACGGGACTGGTGGAGCGGAGAATATTTTTGAACACTTAACTCATGCATATTATAAAGGCTTATCACTTTTTCTTTTTCATAATTTGATTCATTTGGTCTTGTCACGTTTTTCTATTACTTTCCAAAACATTTTTCACATTCTTTACTCGTATAGGTCATTTTACATCGTTCATTCTTTCAATTTTACCGAATTATCTCAGTGCTCTTTTCTTCGTTTAAATAGCACTGTATCTTCTTCCGATTCATATTCTTTTCATTGTTTATTTCGTCATAGTTTGTTTTTCCACACATTCTACACAATGATCGAACTTCTAACACATTTTTCTTAGTTTTATCACTTTTTTACGACATCCAACTTTCGTTTGCATATCTCTTGATGTTGAGAGAATAATTCATTAAAAACATTGATATTCTTAAATTATTTAACGACCTCCTAGTTGATAAAATGCCCTTCTCGCAATTTCAGCACGTCTTTTGCTTAAAGCCTCATTTTTCGGTTGTACTTTGAGAGACAGGTTTGATTTACTAAAGGCCGTATCTTTTTTTTTTTTTTTTTTTTTTTTTTTTTACCTGGCGAGTTTATTGCCATGTGGCAATCTCTTTCTATCTTCGCCGCGTCCAAAGAATGTTGCGTTTCTTCTTTCGTCGTGGAACTTTTCCACTTATAGATCGATTGTTAAATGTATGAAGCTTAATCAGCTAAAACTTTAAGTGGTTTAGAATCGTAAAGTTAAAAAGAATGTTTTGTTATATTGACTCACTAATTGCATTATGAATTTGATGGCACACATCCCCCTAGTTTGGGTGGGTGACCTAATAAAAACACGCATTTAACTATTACGTTGTAGTATCTTCCATGCCCTTTCGGGTTATTTGGAAGATATTACCACATAGTAACAAACCCAGTCGATTATATTGTTTAAAGCAAAAGGGTTTATATGGTATAGTGTAATATAATACATTGACAAAGAAGCTTGAAACTATACATATAGTTTTAGTTGAGCTCATAAACAGCAATTGTTCCCTATATGTTTCGTTAAATTATCGAGAAAATAAAGTTATTGGAACTGATTTCAATGTTTAGGAATTATTATTGAATTTTTGGTTGACTGTTTTCGAAAATATCGAAATCCTATCAATTCTCCTTACAAAATATTCAGCTTAAACTTCCTCAAAGCGGTGTTCTGCAATAATGCTCTAATTTTTATGAGAAATTTCTTTTGCAAATTCTGATTTATGAGAGAACGTTTTGAAATGTATGATCGCCGTGAAATAGAGTGACCTTACATCTAAATAGAGTGACCTTACATCTAAATAAAGGGACCTTACATCTAAATAGACTAACCTTACATCTAAATAGAGTGATCTTACATCTAAATAGAGTGACCTTACATCTAAATAGAGTGACCTTACATCTAAATAGAGTGACCTTACATCTAAATAGAGGGACCTTACATCTAAATAGAGGAACCTTAGATCTAAATAGAGTGACATTACATCTAAATAGAGTGACCTTACATCTAAATAGAGGGACCTTACATCTAAATAGAGTGATCTTACATCTAAAATACTTGCATCAAAGTCAAATGTAAACACACTATTTAAGTCATCACTATCACAATAATACAATTACAATTAGTATAATACAATAATACAAGTCATTATTATCACAATAATACAATTATAATTAGTATAATACAACAAGCTTCAAGATAAAATACATACATTTTTGGTTGTCGATCCCTGTCTAATGCGAACTTTGTCAAGGGATTTAATTTAAAAATAATTTCAACGCCACCCGTGGCCATCCCATTCGCCGCCATTGGATTACTGCATTTTTCAATTTTGCACCATTTTGCAGGTTTGTTTTTGCCATTTTCCTGCCGGATACAACATTATAGCAGTCACGGCTTCGAAACACCGTGGAAAATTCAATCCACTCTTCGACTAGAGCGTTTGCAAGTTTCAATTTTTTTTTTATAATAATTCTTGTCGTAATAATGTACAACGGATTTTCTTTCAATTTTGTTTATTTGTATTTGTAATACCGATTTTACATTTATGTGAATAATTAAGTTGTAGAGTAGATATTATTTCATCAACGTAATTCTTCACCATTTGTCGTATGGCACCCTTCAACACATCCGAATTGGTGATAAGGGAATAAAGAAGAGTGTCGTTATAATAAACAATACAAGAAAACTTTCTAGCGTTAACACTGTGGAAATTCATAATTATTGAAATATAAAGAAATATTGCAACACTGTTTAATCCACTTGAAAATATATATTTAAGCCAAGTATAGTACAAGTAGTTTCAAGTCATATGCAACTCATCTTCTGGGGTAGTCCGAACTCTCGGAGTCTCTGAGATGAGTGGCATATGACATGAAACTCTGTACTATTTTTGTTACATTAATCGGACTTTTTTGCTATGTGTAAATAAATACGCAAATTATTTTGCAATCGACGATGAGAATTAGTCAACAAGACGCAAAAGATTTATTTTTTGTTGTTACCATTCTTGTTCAATTCGTTATTTTATATATTATTTATAGTTAAGGCATTAACATTGTGGAGGTTTAAAGACATTGTAATTTGTTTTTATCAAACACTGTTTATAACACTTTTGGTAACGGTATAACCCTACCGGTTTCAAGACTTTCACCTCATCATCAGGGGAGCACAAACATGACTGAATTATGTTCGAACTGATACCGAGATACACGCTTTTAATGGTTAACATCCAGATTGGGGACTGGGGGAGGGATGGGACGACCTCGGCGAGCAGTCGAGAGATTCTTGGTATATATGTGTTAGCCAGATGTTCACCTCAATACACTGACTTAGAAAATTCTAGGGCCTCTAATCTGTCCAATTTATTTCCGTTAAACTTTGCAGTTACAAAAAAAATATATTCTTACAAGATTATTGTAACATAGGTCTAAAAGATTCCAGCTCAAAAATATAAAAAAACTGATAGAACAAAAAGAAATCCAATAAAGTCACCCTGTAGTTCAATAGATTTTTTTTATATTATTTGAGAACACACAATTGTTACTAAAACACTATTGTAGATTTTTATCTTAACTATTTTTTATCACTGCACGCCGTTAGATATCCCTTTTAAGTTGTCCATCATCTGAGAAAATACTACTCAAAAAGCCTAATTCGTAAGTTTTAGACGTAGACATAATATAGTATTCTTATAGAAACACAGAAAAATCTTGATTGATTTTCTTTACAATACGATAGTTTAAATGCTTATTACGAATGTATTAATCCAACATAAGACTAACATAGTTTCCACCATTTTTCCCACTACCGCATTGCTGGTTGTCTAATTTCCATTTAGTCCGACTGCCGAAACCATAAATGTCTGACGCTGTGTCCCCGAAGGTCCACATAAAGGTCTCAATACACAGCTCGCTCTGGGACCCCTGTTTAATGTTTGTTTAGCATCCCAACTTCAATTTCAAATGAATTTATTATGTGTTATCTCCCCCTAACTGAATGATATTTGTATAAATAATTTTATTTTAAATACATGTTCCACATATTTTTTTAATTTATAATGTAGTTTTTGTTAGATGGGTAAAATCAATGATTATGGCTCATATTTGAGAATATTTTTAATTTATTTGTATTTGAACGAACACTTACATAAATCAAAATATGCTAAAATGATATTACACAACAAATCCGCCTTAACAAACCCTCTAATTTATTCTGAAATGGCTAATCATTGTAAACCATACATTTTCTATCGATGATACCAAATTCTTACATATCAGTAGTAACGGAAATAAATTGGACAGATTAGAGGCCCTAGAAATTTTTAAGTCAGTGCATCGAGGTGAACATCTGATAAACACATATATACCAAGAATCTCTCCGCTGCTCATTTATTTGCCTATACATACATTTATTTATATATTTATTCTAGCTTGAACATATCCATGAAATGCTAAACCACCTCATCTCGCGACCGTAACGTAAACATGTAAACTGTGGATGACCGTCGGCCATTTTCTAAGTCAAACAATCACGGGAAATTAATTTTGAACTATTAAAATAAAACACTTCGAAATTCAACAAAATAGCTCTTATTTAACACGAATTTTAAGTATTAAATTTATTTGCTACAAGGTTTGACAGCAGCTCGAAATATTAATGAATGCCAACATCGAGAATTTACATCCCTTTGTACATTAAATGTACGTTAAATTTTAATGTGTAAATTCCATCTATTTAACTTTATCTTTCCCAACTGGATGGTTCCATCATGACTTCCTCTTCGCAGCGGGAAGAGGAACGCAATTTGGCGTACAAATTCAATTTTCCATCATCACGTGACAGGATATTTGAAACGCCTACCACATTTCCGGGCACAAGGACATCTTTCAGGATGATGTGCAGCGATACAATATAGAGCCTGGTATTCATATCGCTTTACTTCTCCCTTGTATCAAAGCTTCAGGAGGAACTTTAAAAGCCTACAAAATCTAAGGGGTTTATTGTTTTTGATATGAAAATTTGACGTTTCCAAATAATATTGAAAGATCCAAGTTAGAAAATTGAAAAATACACTGGAGAGGAATAGCGTAGTATTTAATTTATTTAAAAATCTATTGCCAATAATTCTAACAGATTTTGTCGACGACCTTTCTGGCCTGGATTGTTAGATGCTGATCTTTGACCCGAAGATTTCGGGTTCGATTCTCGATGATACCAAAAACAATTAAACAACTTGTTCCGATCTACTTAAAGGATATATTTGGTAACAATATGGGCACACACTAAAGGTGTGTGAATGATCATGTGCGGTATTATTCCGAACACATACGATGACGAACTGTGGCCGAAGCATTATTGTCTCCCGAGTCGCTATTCGATGTATCCGTTTCCTAAATTCGAATATGTTAAGGGATACTAGAAGAATCAATGAAAAAATGATTTGCAGAAATTATGAACCTTTATTTCAATTATATTTTATTTAATCACCATTAAATTTATTAAACCATTTATTTTGTGAATGTTTTTGGTTTAAAAAGAACGAAATGTAAGAAGAATGAGAAATCGCAGGAGCTGGATTGGAACGTGTATGGATGAGAAAGAGGTGAAATGTGTGTGTCGAGATAAGTCTTATGCTCTGTCATCTCTGCCTACACCAGCAGGACGCTATGGTATGTTTGAACGTGTTAAAAGTTTCCTTATTTTTTACAACGAAAAAAGTTTATACGTTATAATACGAATATTAAAACATAGTTATAAGTGTTCTAAAACGTAGTTATAAGTGTCATAAAACATAGTTATAGGTATATTATTTGTAGTTAAGGGATTAACATTGTGGAGATTTAAAAACATGGTAATTTGTTTTATCAAACACCGTTTTTTCCATTTTTTGTAACGGTATAACCCTACCGGTTTCAAGGCTTTCATCTCATCATCAGGGAGCACAAACAAGACTTACAAAAAGTGGAATAAACAGAGTTTGATAAAACAAATCACAATATAGTTGTTATAAGTGTCATAAAAGTAAATTTATTGTTAAAACATAAGAAGTTTAATAAAAAAATATGAAATGCAATATATTCGTATGTTTAAATCTTAAATATTATTAAAAAATTTACAGTTCAATTAACAATTTTCCATTGAAGGAATTTAGCACAGTGGTTGAAAAGTGTTTTACCTTCGGATATTTCCATAGGCAGGTTGATAAAAGTAATTTCGAGAAAAACGCGTTTAAAGTTTTGAGATTATTGTCTGCGTCATTCCGGTGCGGCGTAATTGCTGCCTCATTTATAACTACAATTTATGATTAATATTATAAATATTGAGAATACGTAAATATTGAGAATTTTGAAAATTCCTTTTGAGAACATATTTTTAAAGGTTTAAATTTTTAGAATATGCAAAAAAAATAAAAAAACGATTTTTTCAAATTTCTCGAGTAGAAAACTCCCTTAAAGAAATCAGAAACACTGATATAAATTCTGCTTATTGGGGTCTTGTCAATAGTTGACGAGGGCCTAACAAATTGAAACGTTCGTTGTAAAGAATTTTATAAAGGTAATAGAACTAATATCAGTGTTTCTGATTTCTTAATGATTGATAATCTCACTTTTATTTCATAGTAGATTATTTTCGGTAACACTAAGACAAATCTTTTGGAAAATATGGGTAAGGAAAGGAATTCTACAGGAATTAGGGATAAGAAATATTTTGAGATAAATGTACTTTCGTAGCTTAGATGTTTAGATACCTGTCGTCAGCTTGAAGGTGGCGGGTTCGATTTCCGTTGGTAGCTAATTTATTAAAAAAACGGAGTAATTGTGGTTTTCTCCTCAAGCACACGATGACAATAGTATTTTGGTGCAAACTTTGTGTTGTATTATATTGTATTACACTTTCGTTGTATACAGTACAACCTGGTGGGCTTGTTGCCATGTAGGAGGGAAACGCGAACGTGGAAAAAGACTGAAAGAAACCAAATAAATGCGTGCATTGAGAAGAATACATGGAGTGACAATGTTTGACAGAATACGGAATAATGTAACTAGCGATGAATGTGAACTTAAAGCTGATGCGTTAAGTAAAATGAAGAAGAGCACGCTGAGATAGTTTGGGAATGTAGAACGAATGAAGAAACGCAAACAAAATAAATATACGAGTATAGTGCAAATGTGAGTGGAAGGCATTTGAAAGTATGATTTGCTCAAGTGAATAATATTGTGAAAGAAGGAAACGTGGAAAGTCACATAAATCATAGAAGTTGTATGAAAAGGTGCATTGATGTAGAAGTGTCTAAGGATATGTAACGAAATAGAAAAGTCTGTCACTCTGTCCTCTCTGCCTACCCCGACAGGAAAATGGTTTGTACGTATATAATACTTTATGGTGTTTTATTTTATAATATTTATCATAGTTTTTTTTTTAGAAATCCTAGTGTTTTTTCTGAAACCTGTGAAATATTTAATTAAAATATATATTGGTATAAGGATTGGAATCATATATTTATTTATTTATTTATTTTTTCAAAACAGGCTTAGCCCAATTACATTGAAAAATACAAGACATTAAAAAAGAAGAAAAATTACAGGGAAAAATTTTTTTTTTTTAAATTATATAAAATAAAAAATAATGCATATGTATACAAACGAGTATTTACACACAAACGTATGTTACATATATATTCAGTCACTTAAGTATGTTGATGAGTGCTTTCTAACGCGCTTAATCTAAGAAGAAAATTTACTTTTGCTTTTGGTAATGTGATATGAAATATGTCAATATCCGAAGCAGTCCCGTTAAGAAGAGTTAAGGCCCTTCCAACAGGCATAGCGGCTGGAAGACCCGTTCTTGTGTATGTTATTGAGAACAGTTCCTGCCGGCGCAGTCTAGTGTAATTGTTAGGAACATTTAACGCTAATCTTTGTAGTAATGCTGGACAGCTCACAACTCCTCGAACGAGTTTGACAACGTATACCAAGAGACGCAGATCTCTTCTTACGCTCAAGGAGTTATACCCGAGCATGCCCAGCAGAAACTGCGTAGGATATAGCCACGGATAGACACCAAACTCACTCATGTAGAGATATCGTAGATATTTTTTTTGTACTTTCTCCACCATGAGCGAGTTTTGCGCCCCCACCGGGCTCCAAATGCAAGCATTGCTTTCTAGTTTGCTACGGATCAATGAATTAAACAACGTTTTGAGCACCAATTGGTTTTCAAACGACTTAGAGATTCTCATAACAAATCCTAGAGTTTTATAAGCTGAGTTGCACATAACTTCTATGTGAGGACCAAACGCGAGATTGCTGTGGAACAAGACACCCAGATCTTTAATATTATCTGTGCGGGGAATAGGTATAGATTCAAGTGTATATCTATGGAATTTCAAGACGTGTGAGCGATGATACGACATAATTTTGCACTTTGATGCGTTGAAATATAATTTATTATTGTGGCTCTACTCACAAACGTTGTTGAGATCTGCCTGTAGGTCTAAGCAGTCGGTATAAGAACGAATTTTTTGAAAGATTTTGAGGTCATCAGCAAATAGAAGAAACGTGGATTTTTTTATAACTCTACCTATATCATTAATAAAAATAAGAAATAAGGTAGGTCCAAGATTAGACCCCTGCGGAACACCTGAGTAGGCAGTGAAGTAATCGGAGTTGTAGATTCCATGTGAAACAAATTGTTTTCTATCTGTAAGATAATCTGACAGTAGCCTTAGTAAGTTACCTGGGATCCCAAGTTCACTCATTTTTTCTAATATTTTTTTGTGATTGACGCGATCAAAAGCTTTTGCAAAGTCATGATACGAACAATCAATCTGATTGCCACTATCTACAGCCCTTGAAACATAGTCGGTGAAGACCATCAGATTGGATTCAGTAGATCTGCCTCTTCTGAAGCCATGCTGCTCATCAATTATATATGGGTCCACTAACGACCTTAGTGTGCGATCCATAAACATTTCTAGGAGCTTAACTATTGAAGAAAGTATGGCGATAGGTCTGTAGTTGGTTATATCGTCCTTAGAACCATTTTTAAATATGGGAATAACTCGAGTCTTTTTCCATTCACTTGGAAAAGTATGGACTCGGAAGACAAGATTAAATATGTAAGCAAGAGGTGCAGAAAGCAATTCACTACAGCCCTTAAGAAAAAATGTAGGTACTCCGTCCGGCCCGACTGCTTTCGTGTTTTTCATCAACTTTATTTGTTTGAGTATATCAAATGTAGTGATGCTTAGCTTAAATCCCGAGGAAGTATGGTGTTCATAAAAAACAAATGCCTCGGAGTCCCTACAATAAACTGTTGAAAAATAATTTGCGAATGCAGAAGATATTTCGGGACCAGTTATTTGATTCCCATCCCAATTCATAACATTAAGCACTGGAGAATCGTTACGCATGGATTTAATATGATTCCAAAATAGTTTTGGTTCACGTACCATTCGACATTCTAAGTTCCTTATGAAGTCTTTATAAGCCGTGCGAATGTTATGTTTGAGCTGAGCGCGAGCACTTTTGAACGCATCGTAGTCACTCAGACGACAAGAGTGTTTCCATTTTTTGTAAAGAGAATCTTTAAGTCTAATATTCCCAACAATTTCACTTGTGAACCACCTCGGGTATTGCCACTTACGTAGCTCTTTTGGTTTTACGGGAAAGCACTCATCAAATACGCAATAAACATGTTCATACAAATATGCTACCGCCTCGTTCACGTCTAAAATTGAATATAAGGGATCCCAGTTAATATCCCTTGTCTTCAGATATAAGGAATGGAAATCTCCTTTGTCAAATCGCCATTTTTTAAACACTGGATTCTCAAATTTTTTTGGAGACGCATTTATTTTATCCTTGATCAAGAAGACTGTGAGATCGAATTCTAGTGCCGGGTGATGAAGATCTTCTGGTACGAGATGATATATTAAAGCGAATATATTGCTATATTGTTTATGGTTAAGGCATTAACATTGTGAAGGTTTAAAGACATTGTAATTTGTTTTATCAAACACTGTTTATTCCACTTTTTGTAATGATGTAACCCTACCGGTTTCAAGACTTTCACATCATCGTCAGTCTTGTTTGTGCTCCCTGATGATGTGGGGAAAGCCTTGTTATACCGTTTCAAAAAGTAGAATAAACAGTGTTAGATAAAACAAATTACAACGAATGTATTAATTTAAAGATTTACAATAAGACGGACAGGTGCCTAGTTCATTGAATTCTGAACACATAAAATCCAATTAACAATGGCATGTTTTACAATATTATGGTTCTTATATATTCGTGTAACTGAACTATGTTTTGTAAACTAATGTATAATATTTTGTAAACTAATGTATTTTGTAAACTAATTAACTTTGTAAACTTTTAGTCATCTTATAGTAGATCACCGAAGCCTAAAAATAGTTATTATCTCAAATCTTACTTTATCGTTTTAATTTTGATTTTAATATTATATACGAGTAAATTAAGCCTTCAAAATTCAAACTTTCTTTGTCTAAATTTAGACTCTTATTTTAATGTCTCGTTTATGGTTGAACATATTCATTTAGTTAATAATTGCATTAACTGTTTATCTATTATAATTTATCCTTTTCTGCATGATATTTTATGAGTATATGGGTGTGGATTGATGAATGTCTGACGTCTCCGCAGCCGGGCTCGCCCTCTTGTTGGTAGGGAAGTATCTCGATTAAGAGAATGTTATGAGATAAGCCGTGACAGCTTCTCTATCATATGTGTTTTCTTTTCCATTACCCTAACAAATATGTGTTATTTCATGATATACTATATACTCGTATTAACATATTATGTTGCTATCAATAAATTTATTAATTATTATATTTATTTATTTTTACTAAATTACATGTTATTATTGTAGAACACTTTCGTTCTTTACAGTACAATCTGGCGGTCTTATTGCCATGTGGCAAGATCTTCCAACTAACCAGAAAGCAGTTAAACAGGCGTTAAGGGAAAACCTTAAACCCTTAAACCCTAGAATACTCGGCGGAAAAGGTGCTTGTGTCTTCGAGGAGAGTAGAATAGCGCGAGGTTCAAACCGACGACCTTCCGCATGGAAATCCAGTGCGTTACCGTGCGGCCATGGACCTCACTTTTACATATCAAGAAATAAGTTTACTTATCAAGAAATAACTCAAGTTCTAGCACATGAAAGTAAACCACGTATTAGAGTGAACGGTTTCATGACTGAATGGTTTAATATTTCAAACGGGGTAAAGCAAGGAAGTGACTTTAATATTGCAATGTGATTATAACATTATTTATCCTAGTAATCATCATGGCCAGATATTGCCATGATGGGGAAAAACCTCCGATAGGAAAAGTCACTTCGAAAAGAAGTTCACCAAAATATTTTCAGACTTGACAAAAATGCTCGATATTAACATAAAGAGTAGTTAAATATCAAAAATTGTCCTCAGCTTTACTTTATTTTTTCTTCTCTTTCTTCTTATTTTAGGTCTGTTATGATCCTGTATCATTGTTTTCCTCTTGTGACGTCGACTGCCAGCTGTCTTTCCATCTTTTGGGAGGTCGTCCTGGAGGTCTGATTGCTTGGAGGATGCTGTCCGTGGCCATTCTTACGGCTCTTGGTTCCGCCATTCTGGATATATGTTCGTTCCAGAACCTTCTTCTCTCTTTAATTAATTAATCTACTTTATTAATTAATTAACGTATCTATTATTAACCTACTTTATTTCACAATTTATATATATTTTTAACAAGAATTAAAGTGAAACTATTATCTTAGTAAAGAATCAAGGATTCACCAGACGTTTCATCATCAACTACCCTTAGATCATTAACGTTAAGCACATCTAAAAGGACGGCAGGATAATAAATTAACCTTCACAGATCCTGGATATTTGATGTCATGATAATTCATGGAATGGACTTGAGCGAGGTAGCAAATAATTTATTGAACCGGTTCAAGTACGTTTTACTTCGATTGATAAAGGGTCCTTGTGACGTTGGACAGGAATCCAGATATCCAAAAAACAGATCGAATCAATAACGGCAAAGGTCAAGTAAGGATTTCATTAACAATGCCTGTCATTGAATGAAGGCTTCAAAA
Source organism: Odontocerum albicorne (assembly GCA_949825065.1). Classification (NCBI taxonomy): domain Eukaryota; kingdom Metazoa; phylum Arthropoda; class Insecta; order Trichoptera; family Odontoceridae; genus Odontocerum; species Odontocerum albicorne. Next base: position 5,894,629 of record OX463848.1, read on the forward strand.
CATATGAGCTTGTTTTATCGATTTCATTAATGTTACCATTACGCCATTATACTGATGGGGTAGTTAAAGAGGGCATTACGCCAAACTTTCCTTTTTTATCACACATATTTCCCCTCTTTCACAAACATACGAGTATACTATCATCTTTCATTTCCTTTTTTTTGAAATATCATTCACTTGATTCAACCATACTTTGTTGATCTTTCTCTGTCATTTCACTAGCATATATCTTCCACGCCATCCACTCATATTTGAAGTATTTTCTTATTCTTTCACTCCACGAGCTCAAACCATTTAAAAGTGATCTTCTTTATCTAATTCAACACATCAACCTTAAGTTCAAATTCATTTTTAATCACTTTTCAGTCACACATTGTCACCTCATGTATTCTCAGTGCACGCTTTTCTACAGCATTCGATCTTTTTTTCATATTCAAGTTCCACTTCCATGCATCTAAACGTTTCAATATATCGTTGGAAAAGATATCTCTATATGAGTGAGTTTGGTGTCTATCCATGGCTTTATCTTAATCAGTTACTGCTGGACATGCTCGGGTATAACTCCTTGAGCGTAAGAAGAGATCTGCGTCTCCTGGTATACGTTGTCAAACTAGTTCGAGGAGTTGTGAGCTGTCCAGCATTACTACAAAGATTAGCTTTAAATGTTCGTAACAATTACACTAGACTGCGCCGGCAAGAACTGTTCTCAATAACATATGGAAGAACGGATCTTCCAGCTGCTATGCCTATTGGAAGGGCCTTAACTCTTTTGAACGGGGCTGCTTCGGATATTATATTTCATATCACATTACCAACAACAAAAGTAAATTTTCTTCTAAGATTAAGCGCGTTAGAAAGCACTCATCAACGTATTTAAGTGACTTTGAATATATGTTTATGTTTGTGTGTATATACGAGTATGTATGCATATACATTATTTTATGTAATTTTTTTGTTTTATATAATTTTTCTTTCTTTTAAATGTTAACATTTCTTGTGTTTTTCAATGTAATTGGACTAAGCCTGTTTTGAGAAAATAAAAAAATGCTAAGAAACTGGCATTCCAAAATACCAAGAAGAAACTATATAGAATAGAGTCACAAAAAAAACTTGTAGGATGGAGCATCGAATGATGAGATGTAAAAGTTTTTTTACGATTAATGGTATAAATGTTATTTTTTAATTAATACCAACGGAAATCACTTAAACGAAGACTTCAAGTACTATTTCGAATTCGGATGGTTTGTTAAAAAAATTAATTATAAAATCACTGAATATTGAACATTTGGTAGAAAAACTCGATGAAGTTAATACTATAGCTCCGCATTTAACTGAATAAATAAATATGTTTCAATACCAACCAGTTAGTAATATTTACTGGATAATTTAACGATTCATTTAACACGTTTAAATAACTTGGATATTTTGTAATTGATCATAATGGACGTGGTAACTAATTTCAAATAGTTTAATTAAATGTTCAGAAACGTTTTATTGATCAGGGATTTATTTCAAACAGTTGCCATTGATATATAAAATAATGGGATTGGAATTATGAAGAAATAATGCAAGTGCCAATACATGAAAGTAGATCGTCTATTAGAGTAAATGATTCCTTACCTGAGTTGTTTGATATTTCAAAAGAGGTAAAGCAAGGGTATGTTATGTCTCTCTGGTTGTTTAATATTTACATATATTTATATTCGAATGAAATACAGAATTCAATGGCCGAATGGGAATGTGTGCGGATTGTTTGATGCTGGTGACACAGTGCTAGGTTTAGTAGTTTGAAAAGTAAATTATAAGTGAGATGTAAAGAAAAACATCTGAGAGTGGATGTATCGAAATACAAAATTATGGTGAGTGAAAAGTGTGAAAGGATAGTAAATGCTATGTATGGTTAAGAAATAAACGATCAGAGTAAGTTGAAGGAATCAGCTATTAAGGTAGTATTTTGTAAGTTGCTGGGAAAGCTACGAGGGATATCGAAATGTGTGTAGCGATATAAGACAAAGTTAATGTGGCACTAAAACATATATAATCGAACCAGGCAGTATCAAAATCTGCTACTATGAGAGTCAACAGTATTTTAGAACCAGCATGCATAAATGAATATTTTATAGTGAGTGCTGAAGTTTAGCAAATTTTGGTTATATTTACGACAACTTACTTTTGCAAAGCTGGGTAACTGGTGTAACAGCCAAATATCGCTCAAAACCCAATGTGATCTTAATATTTACGGGGGCGCAACAAGAACTAAATTTTTTAAATTTAAATTAAGTTCTACAATCGTGTACCGCTGCATGATTAATTTGTAGGTTATGTAGATGACGTATGTTTATTATAAATAGTATACGTTTAACTGCTGAAAAATGGCGGCAAATTTAAAATTGTAGCTCTTATTGCCCACCCTATTAAATAATACCTTTCCTCAATGTAAATCGATATCGTAACATGATTCAAACTTTTTTTGGCATCAATTGAAGATTTTTACTTGAAAAACATGTAGTTTCAGCAGGATATTTGTCATATTGCTGATGAAACAATGGCTTTATTGCAGGAAAAGTTCTCCGATCGTTTGATTTCTCGTAGTCGAAATGTGAATTGGCCGCCACGATCGTATGCTTTAACCCCTTTAGATGTTTTCTCTATGGTTATGTTAAATCTCAAGTGTACGCCAAAAATCCAAAAACCATCAATGACCTTAAATCCAACATCACTCGTGTATATACGCAGATATACGTATACATTTATGTCAATCCGTTCTTGAAAATTTTGCTCAAAGAGTCGTCATCTGTAACAGGAGCCGAGGAGACCAATATCATTTTTCACACAAAATTCCCATGTGTATTAATTACACTGGTATCAATAAACATGAACATTTACAAAAAAATCTTTTTTTAAATTTATTTAAATTTACACATGACAAGAAATATAAAAATAACAGGTAATTTAATTTGGGCACACAATTTTAATGCATCTAGGTTTATTGCCTTTCATTTGTCGTGTCCCCAGTAAACTAGGATTTTCCCTGTATCTCCCTGAGGACATATAGCACGAAAAAATAAATCGATACTTCTTTCCGATTTTTTATTTTATAAAACCATCAACCTGACAAACAGCAACACTCAATTACATATGTATACATCACGCGAAATCAAACTTCTCACACTTCATCACTCCAGACAGATCAAAACATTCATCCCACAATATACCGCACATAATCATAAAAATAAAAACAAAAATATATAAAAATACACAAACAACAAAAAACACAACACTCAAGAACTCACACAAACCTTATCCACAAGTCATTCCTCTTGCAAGTCCAAGTACTCAAACTCTTGTCGCAATAACAACCACGCTCCGATCGACTGCCTAAATTGTTTTCCTCCCTTTGCCTTTATTGAATTCGGCAAATTTGATTTTAATATTTAAGAAACATTGTGACGAATAACACAATTCACCATCCCGCTAAATTTATAAATTATTTTAGGACGCCGTGAAAAAAGTATTTTAAGAGCTCTGGGAGACGAAAAAGTTTTAAAACCATTAATTAACCTTTAGTATTTTAATTTACCTCTTTGAGTAGCATGGTGCTTTAGATTTATACTTTTTCAAAATAGTTTTAAATAATATAGGTCATGTTAACGTTGAAAAATGAACTTCTAGTGCAGTATTATGACTCAGGTAAAATAAAATAGAACACCATTGAGTAGTTAATTTGCATCCTGCATCCTGCATGCAGCGTGTTGCATTTTAATCATAAAGCATTGTAATCAGAATTGGCCATTCGGAAGATATATTGCGCTTTTTCCATTTTTTATCGCGTGTTTTCGTTAATCAAACGTAATGCACAAACGGGGCCTGTATATCAGAAAGTTAACAAAAACCGAAAAACATTAATTTAAAAAAAAAATCTAGGCCACATTTTATGTGGCTGTTAATAAATGACATTTATAACGAAATATAACGAAACAACACGTCTATCAACTCTAGTTGACATACAACTGAGGTTAGAAGTACCAAACATTCTCTATGACATTATCTAATCATACATGAAAAAAATTTGAAATTTGTACGAAAAACATGGTGGAGTACCTACAGGGCATCATAAAATATGTTTTTCTTTTGCACATAAATTAAATCGACGTGATTATTGCCAGTGTTTAAGAAGAAATTTTAATAAAGGGTCTTTCCAATTGAGCGGTTTTTTAAATTCTTGGATAAAACACAAATGGCGATGCGAACTTTCCTGAGTCTTGTGGCGTTTGAGAAGTGTAATGTATGATATGTTATTTATAAAAATGGAGTCGTATACAATACAACAACGCGTTCAAATTGTTGAATTATTTTATGTATTATAATCTCCGGAAACGGTGATGTTAATTGGCCACCAAGATCATGTGATCTGACACCGTTGGACTATTTTCTCTGGAGTTAAGTGAAAAGCCAGATCTATAAGAATGACCCCCAATAAATTCCTTAGCTGAAGGATGAAATTATTCGCGTTAATGGTGTGTTAGAACCGCAATTAGGCCAAAATGTCATCGATTCTGTTTACAAAAGAGTGGACATCTGTGGAGCTGCAAGAGGTAGACATTTGGCGGATATTGTTTTTTGTATATAAATGTCACATATTATACCTCAATGACCAATAAAAAGTTTTTTTGAAATCAAAGCAACTTGGGTGTTTTATTCAAGAACTAAAAAAAATTGAATTAACAAAACCACTCAATTTGAAAGATCCTTTTTTACCTTACCCATATTGCAAGAACTTAAAAATATTCAATATGACACTAGGAGTGCTTTGAATTATCGTCGTTGTGGCTGTGCCTGGTAGCCGAGGATTCTCTCGCAACTCCAACGTCAATTCAGTTGGAAAGCGAAGCGCTGTGGATTTTATGTTTCTTTTTTCTTTCTCCTTTCAATTGAGTGAGCCATTATAGATTAACAAACTCACTTGCCACACCACTGTACTGGATACGATGGCACACTGAAGTGAGATAATCGGAGTACACCAGTATGTTTTAAACTTTTTTTTGACCGAAGTCATATGTATCATTTTATCTACAAAATGCTTGTGTCATTCAATAGGTCTAGCATACTTTGAGATTCGAACCGGCAATATTCCGCACTGATGTCGAGTGCATTAGACGCGGCCATGCATCTCAAACGTTGACTTATACTAAGATGTTCAAAAGGGATGTTGGTCGAAAATGGTTTAGAAATTCTAGTCTAAATTATTGTTTTATCACCGAATCCGAATAACATGAGTACTGTGCCAAAGTAAATAAGCCGAAATTAAGTACAACATAGGCAAGCAAGGCAAATTGAAAGATATTGCCAGATTAAAGGTGTAATGTATCTAATATTATTCAGCTCGAGGCAGGACATGAAATAATAAGCCTCAATGTGAGGCTTTCCTCCAGGGGTTGACGGAAGAATCTGATACTCGTCAGTGGGATGTGGAGATGTCTTTGAGGTGTGCCACTTATACCATGTTTACATCGAAATTCTAGTAAATTATCTATACATATGTATATATATTATCACGCCGTTTAATTGTTGGGGTAGGCAGATGTGACAGAGTGCCAGACTTTCGTTTATTAAATATGCATGCACATATCATCACGCCGTTTAACTTTTGGGATAGGCAGAGAGGACTTTCCTATATCATACTTATTTATTTAACACCTCATTGCAAATACAATCTAGTAGGATTATTGCCAGGTGGCAATCTCTTCCAGGTAACCAGACAAAAACAAATAAATCAAGTTATATGTTGGCGAATATATTTAAATGATTATTAGTATTTATCAAATTTATGGACATATGTACAAACTAAAGTAAAAGTGAGATTTCATCAATCAATGGAAAAAAGGAATGGTGCAAAAAGAAAAATCAACAATGAAACAACGTATTTCAAGGCGGCTATCTCTTTCAACCAATCAGACAAAATTAAATAAAGCAAGTTACATGGTTGCAAAAAATATTCACATGCTTATTCATCTTTATGAAATTTATAAACATATACATAACAAAAGAAAAAAATAAGATATCATCAATCAAAGGAAAATGAAGAGATGGTGGATAGGAAAGAAAAATCAGAAATGAAACGCATTATATTACTGACTAGAAATTAAGAGTTTTTTTCAGTCACTTCTTAAAGCATCCCAAGGACGGAGCAAATCTAACATTGATTTGTAACTGGTTCCAGAGTCTCACTGCATAGACATCAAAGGATAGTATCATACATACATAAATAAAAAACATCACGCCATTTCCCTGTTGGGTTAGGCTAAGAAAACAGTGCGCCAGACACACATTTCATATATTCATGCATGCAAAAAAATCACTCCATTTCCCTTTTGAGGTAGGCAGAGAGAATATAGCGCCATACTTTCCTATATTGACACACATATTTCGCATCTTCAATGTCCACACACTTTAACACCTACGATTTCTCTTAGTTCTTACATTTCCATCTTTGAAAATATCATCCACTTTATCTAAACATACTTCCCCTAACATACTACCAAAAATATTTACACTGTATGGTGATTTAGTTAGTATTTTTCGTTCATTCGTTACACGAGAACAAATCATATCAGAGTGCTTTTATTCATCATAATCAACACATGAACCTTAAGTTCACATTCATCCCTTAACGTTTCATTCCTTATTCTGTCATACATTGTCACCACATGTATTTTTTTCAGTGCTTATATTTCTAGTGTTTAATCGACCTCTTTCAGTATTTTTTTCAGTGCATAAATCTAGTATTTATTCGACCCCTTTCAGTATTTGTTTCAGTGAATACATTTCTACATTGTCTATAAGACCCTTCTCAGTATTTTTTCACGTCTACTTTCATCACTCCCATGCATCGGTGCTAAGTATCATGTTTAATTTTATTTAAAAGATTAGTTACTGGCTGTGAAAAATCAGATAGATAACAACTAGGTAGTACTCGTATGTATGAAGGTACGCACTTCTTCCTGATATTTTTTTGTTTATGAGTCACGTTAACGTTTTGATGTTTATACTTTCGTGCATAAAATTGACTGTACATTTTATAAATAAAATAAAAATATTTAGTCTAGTTTAAAATAAATAAAAAGTACGAGAAACTTAAGAGCTTGTATGACAAGATGTTTTGATGTTCACAAGATATTTAGTACGTGGATAGAAAAGTATGGAGGTATTTCCTTTCTGTTCAACCCAAAAAGGATATGATATGATGGTACTTATAATATCTATAGGTCTGTAATTTATTTTATCAAACACTGCTTATTCCACTTTTCGTAACGGTATATATAACCTTAGCGGTTTCAAGGCTTTCACCTCATCATCAGGGAGCACAAAAAAGACACCTTATTTTGTTCGAACTGGTACCGACATACAGGCTTCTAACGGTTAACATTCGGGTTTGGGACTGTAGGTGGACGGAGGGAAACTGCTCCCCTGATGATGAGGTGAAAGCCTTGAAACCAGTAGGGTAATATCGTTACAAAAAGTAGAATAAACAGTGTTTAATAAAACAAATTACGATGTCGTTAAACCTATACAATATTAATGCCTTAACTATAAATAATATCTAAAGGTTGTCTGTAGTGTTTTACCGTACTACCAGATTTACTCATGTGAACCGTAGCAAGTCGATCCATCAAGCCAACGCCCTTCCACTCTTCCTGTGTCTCCAACGCCCTTCCTGTTTCTGCCTCATATTATTTATACCCATCATTATAGGATATACAAGAAATTGCTATAGTTGTTTTATTATCGACATAAATGACCACTAAAGCGACTGTATCATTGATTAACACATAAGCCATCTTGCTTTGAATTCCGTAAATGATAATCTAATATAGGATTTCAATAGAAAAGAGATAAACATATTGTTTCTACGAGACTTTAACCCTTCCTTCCCTGTGATGTGTAACTAGTACACATTGCTTCTAAAAACTTTAATATCTCTATAAATATAATAAATACTGGGTTCAGATTTTAGGTATTCCTCCGTAATACATTTACGCATTGAATGAAAAAATAACATTAGTAATAATTGGCACTTATCGGACAGATCAGAGATATTTTGTGAAAATCGGAAATAAATTCACCAAAACAATCAAACGTGTGCCAGTGTGTGACGTAGGTATATTCATTCTAAAAAAATCACTATGGGTGAAGAAGCGACGCTATTCCCGTCTCACTCTCACTCTACTGCGGTATATGGGAACGCAAGAAATAGAATCTCAGTTTGCAATTGTGTTTCTTCCTTCGAGGTATAACAGTCCGAGACCGAGTTCCGTCTCAGTTCTTAGTAGCTCTGGGGCATCCATTTGAGGTGGTCTTTTCACCCGTTTTGTAAACGTCGGCCGATGTTTTTTTTTCATGTTTCCAGCAATTAAATTTCAATTATTTTCACTTTTGACTTAAAATTTTATTAATTTAGGCGATTGGCTATGAGTATTCTTATTTTTCTGATTTAAAATCGCTCATTTTTACAGGTGTATTGATGTGTATTGAATATACAGCACCGGAACGCGCGGATTTTTTTAGCACAGTAAGGAAAAGGTTAAGAAGACGAGACGGTATCAAACAAGTGCCTGTGAAAGAGTATTATAAATAATTGAGTAATTTGAAGTTGTTTTCGACAAGTTTTTATTTTTTATTTAGTGGAAAAAACAATGATTTACTTACTCTACTTAATCCATCATTTTGCATTCAAGAACTTACATCAACGTTTTGTTTTTCTTTCTTCAACAACACTTCAATATATTCGTGGCATATAAAATATATCAATAGATTATCCCTCGTGATCGAGTATGGTCGTCAGTCATCCTGTAGATGGAAGACGCCAATGCGTGTATTAGTTTATTATAAAAAAAATACAGATTGTTTCAGCATTTATATATAATATCAAGTATACAAGCATCTCCTTAATTCAAGTACATTTCCTTCATTTTAAAATAGTTTTCATCAGTGTAGGTCTTGTTTAAAAAATGCTTGTTTTAATGTTACATTTTTTTCTTATAGCATACAGAAGTATTATACATTTTTTAAAGTAAAATTATTGACACGATAGTACTTCAGCTGGATTATTAAATCAGTTCTCTTAACAACATCGCAAATTAGAGGATTTTTTTAACGTAACTTGTGATTTATATTTGAAATTTGAAACAAATCATCATTCTGTCGTTGTAGCTCATGACTGAGCATCGTGACTTGCATGATAGCTCTCGATGACACGTTTCCATCGATCCCTGAACTCCGAAGAACAGTTGTTAAAAGTAATCCTGTTGCGTCTCTCACATCGTGAGTCTAGCCCACTGTCGATATTTTTCTTGTGCGTTGTCCTTCTACGCTTCCAGAAACCACAAGTCTCTTCAAACTGTCTCAAAGTGCCAAAAGAATCGGAGGACTGGTCGTAGACATATTGTCGATATTCTGTCGATGACTCTAAGTTTTTCGAGAATGGAGGCATTAGTTGAATCAAATGTTATCCTTAAAATTAAAAAAGGTGTCATCCTAGCAAAAGAGTTCGTCTGGTAACAATACTCATACACGTCGAGCGGTAGTGTTGCTAACACGTTCAATGACAATCCACAAATTCCGTGATTACTCCAGAAATTCTAAACACGAAGGTTCGCTTACTAGGGCTGAAGATAATATTTTCTCCCATCCACGCTCTTCAATATGTCAAAAACACTAGACCAGATATATTGAAGAGTACTTATACAAAAAAAACTTGAGTCTTTCGCCTTGATGAAAGGAATTAATTGAAATTATTACCAATGTTAAATTTTTTACGTCTATAGATTCTGGTTTCAAAGTTTCAATTGGGTGTTAACATAAGTTGTGTCCGTTTTTTTCCAAATTAAGAGGACACAATAAAAAAAATTCCAACAAATAATTACAACAAATTAGTCAATAATGTATTCTTCTTCATTATTTACAACTTCTTGCCAACGTTCTACATGTTTTTCAATGCCTGTGCGATAAAAACCATCCGGTCTTGACTCGAGGAATTCGTCCAACCATGTCCGTAATTCGACGTCATTATTGAACGAAAAACCATCGACGAGCTGTCCTTTCATTCTCTCTTCTTCATCTTCACCGTACACTTCGCAAATATCGCGAGCAGCTTTGGCAGCTTTATTCCCTCGATTGAACGCGAACAGAAAGAGGTGTCGAAAATGTTCTCTTTCGTCTACTTAACATTCCATTTTGAAGGTTTATAATCAAATAAAATAATATATGTAACGTAAAAGCAAATCTTGTAGAGCAGAAAATTGTAGAGCAGAAATCTATAACATCTTGTAGAGCAGAAAATTTTCTTTCGAATGACGTATAACCTTTACAATTTTGTTTTACTTTTGGTGCTCATTTTTTAATTTGGAAAAAAACGGACACAACTTATGTTAACACCTAAGAGAATGATTTGAAATTAAATGAAAAAAATATTGTTACGCCCTTGATTCTAAAAAGGGTATGTTGACCCAGCGTCAGGTTATCCGATTATAATTATAAGACAACAGAGGCGCAGTGCGCCTATGGGAGAATCTATCCTTTGATATTCGACCCCCTACTGAGGTTCCCTGTAAACGTAAGCCATTAAACGGTAGCTAATCTGCTCCAACCCCTTTTGTATCAACCTAATGACGATCTAGCCTCCCAAGCGCCAAATTATACATATCTGTTCAGTAGATGAGATCTCTGTCGTATGTGCACGAAAAATCTATATTTTGGAAACAAAGGTTAACCCTTTGATCTGATTATGGAAAAATACTTTGTAATCTTATTGATGTATAGGGTCTTTCAAATTGAGCGGTTTTTTTAATTCTTGGATAAAAAACAGATGGCGTCGTGAACTTGCCTGAGTCTTGTAACATTTGAGAAGTGTAATGTATGACATTTATAAAAATGGAGTCGTATACAATACAACAACGCATTCAAATTGTTGAATTACTTTATGTATCTTCTCCGGAATGTTAATTGGCCACCAAGATCATGTGACCTAACACCGTTGAACTATTTTCTCCGGGGTCACGTGAAAAAGTCAGGCCTATAAGAATGAACCCCAATCAATTCCTAAGCTTAATGACGAAATTATTCGCGTTATCGGTGAGTTAGAATCGCAATTATGCCAAAATTTCATCGAAAAATTTGACAAAATAATGGACATCTGTGGAGCTGCAAGAGGTGGACATTTGGCGGATATTGTTTTTTTGTGTTTAAATGTCATATATTATACTTCAATGACCAATAAAAAGTTTTTCTTAATCAAAGCAAATTGTATGTTTTATTAAAGAATTTTCAAAAAATTTATTAAAAAACCGCTCAATTTGAAAGACTTTATACGAGGGTCATCCAGAAAGTAAGGTTACAACATTTATGTAGGATCGAAAAATGCTTGTATTGAAGTGAAATTCACAGGATACTTCAAAAATATATTAAACTATTTTTCAACGTAATCGCCGTCGAGATCGAGACATTTCTGTAGTCGGGCCACCAGCTTTTTTATGCCAGTGTCATAGACCTACGCCGCCAGCTCTTTCAGCCACTTCTTCACAGCTTCCTCGACCTCCTGATCGTTGGAAAATTGTATCTGCATATCCTTATACCCAACTTACACATATTTATTTTGTATTTATTTTAAATTTGTTAATAATTTTAGTCCCGAGTTAGACATTTTGCGCCCTTGAGGACATTTTGCTCTCTAAAGGCAAAAGGCAATATGCTTATTTGGCTCCCATTACATACAATGGCGTGCCGACTTCAATAAGGGTAAAGGTAGGAAAACCATTTAGACAGTCGATCGGAGCGTGGTTGTTATTGCGACAGGATTTTGAGTACTTGGGATTTCAGGATGAATGACGAGTGGAAAGGATTTGTGTGAGCTCGTGAGTGTGGGTTTCTTCTTTTTGTTTTAATTTTGGTTGTTTTTGTAATTGTGTTTCTGTGTATTTTTTATTTTAATTTTAATTTGTATTCTTATGATTGTGAGCGGTATATTGTGGGATGAATATTTTTGGTCTTTTTGGAGTGTTGATGTGTGAGGAGTCGAATTTCGCAAGATGTTTCCAGTTGTAGTTGAGTGTCACTGTTTGTCAAGTTGATGAGAGCGTGCAACGGGGTTTTGTTTTTGTGTAATCAAAAATCGGAAAGAAGTATCGATTTATTTTTTCATGCTAAATATCCTCATTGATATACAGGCAAAAGCCTAGTTTACTGGGGATACGACAAATGAAAGGCAACAAACCCAGATCCATTAAAATTTGTATGTCCAAATTAAATTACCTGTTGTTTTTTCGCAAATTGTGTATATTTCTTATCATGTGTAATAATAAAAAATAAACAGCGTTAAATAATTTGTTCTTCTATTTTGATTATATGTGTTACGATATGATAGATTAGCTGTCACTCCTTTCTGTTTACCCCAACAAGAAAATTGCGTAATGGTTGCATGTGATATTTTGTGGATAAAGTGACCCATAACATTTTAACATACCTGTATTGCCGGAGTTAAAAACTTATTTAGGCCACATCTTCACTGCGTCCAATGAATTATGCGTTCCTTCTTTATTCGTGTAACTTTTCTACTTATATGTTATTGTAGATCGATTGATAAATTTTTGAAGCTTAATCAGTTTTTTTTTATTTAAAAAAAATTAATAAGACCGAAGTCATAGGTATCATTATACTAGGCGGAAAAAATGCCTGTATCATTCTAGGGGAGTAGCACAGTGCGGAGTTCGAACTGACGACCTTCCGCATTGAAGTCCAGTGCGTTATTGCGCGGCTATGCACCTCTTGAGTTGCAGGCTATGCAGTTGAAACTTTAAATTCTCTGGAATTTTAATTTTCAAAATTAATTTACTTATATTGACTTTCATGATTGTTGTGACTTTAATTTGTTGGCGCAAATCATCCTAGTTTGGGTGAATTGCATATTATAAAAAAAAAGTTATTTACCACCCTACATTTTTACGTTCGTCGCTCATGAAGAGTTAATTTCATTTTGGGTTAAATTAAAGTGCGTTCCATAACGAGAGAGTAAAAAAAAGACAGAACATTATCTTTCAATGCATATGAATATTTCAGGCGCTTAAGTAATATGAGTTCAGCTTGTTATTACCCTCAACCTTTCGCTTAAGTGCCCTTAGTTCAAGATCAAAGCCATTCTCACAACTAGGCTTAATTAGGGTGAATTAAAAATTAAGCAACCCCGCTAGTTCCGTCTCCTTTTTATTAAATTAAGAGAGCGTCAACACGGAACGAGACGAAAGACGAACAGCTCTGCATGAATATCTGATACCCTGGACTTATTTACTAAGGGCCAATTAACTCGTATCAAAGGGATACTACACTTCAGAAAATCGGTGCTGATTACATCGTGCCTCCATTATTTGTATCGTTTTGAGAGGAATGTTGACCCGGTTAAAAGGAAAACTTTATAAAATTTTAATGCAGGGGTTGCTAACCATTAATTTGTATATTGTAAGCTTTTCGAGTGGATAGTCCTATGGTTTAAAATTTATTTTCTTCGGAGCTACTGAATTTTTAAGGGGCAGAGATCTTCAAAAGACTTGTTAAATTGACAATTTCGGCGGTCAAAATATTATTTTATTATAAAAACAATTATTTGAAACATAGATACAGTACCCGGCGGTAAGTAATACACATCGGGCTTAAGAAAGAGACTGTCGGCCATAATCGGCTAACTTTGGCTTCGTAGAGCGTCTCTGTCATTCATATACTTTGAAGTGGACGTGACCACACCCTAGAACGCTTGACAACGACTGACGAATCGCGACGGAACACGTGTATGAATGACAGAGACGACGCTCTACGAAGCCAAAGTTAGCCGATTATGGTCGACAGTCTCTTTCTTAAACCCGGTGTGTATTACTTACCGCCGGGTACTTGTACATACCATTACGACATCTTTCTATCTGTGTAGGCAGAGAGTACAGATCGTCAGATATTCCTATCTCGACACACATCCTTTGTCTCTTCTTCATTCATATATCAATGGCGTTTTGGTAAAGAGGTGCAAGTCATGAATTACTTATTTGTCAGTTTGAAGTTTTGCAATACTTGTATTCCTGAAATACAGACCTCAGATAAATTTTAAAGGTAAACTTTCAATACATAAATTATTTATGTTTCAAAGTTTCCCTTTTAAGTTTACCTGAGATCTGTATTTCAGGAATACAAGTGTTGCAAAACTTTAAACTGACAAATAAGTAATTGATGACTTGTACCTCTTTACCAAAACGCCATTGATATATTTTAATACAACTCCTACGATTTATCTGTTTTATTTCATTTCCTTTATTTCAAAATATCAATCGCTTGATCCAACCACACTTTCCCTATTGTGCATCCAATGTGAACTTGATAAATAAAAGGAAAATGCCAAAATAGACTTCAGCTGAACTATGAAACGATATGTGGAGTGGCCCAAGAATTCTTTTAAATAGAGCACGTAACAACGCATCTTAAGAATTTATAAATTTGTATGTTCGAGCTCTAGCAATATAACACATCGATCAATAAGTCCCGGGACTTACTACTAAAACAACATTTGTATGCCAAAATTCTTCTTTACTCATCAACACAGTCTCGTTCAAGAGTGGCACATTCATTTCGAAAAAAACTTTTTCATGACCAAATGTTCATGCAAAATAGTGTAAACACTACCAAATGATATCTTCAGGATGTCAGCTATCTCACGCAACTTTACTTTGCGATTTTCCATCACGATTTTGAGTTTTTTTTTAATGTTTTCTGGTGTAACAGCCTCATTTGGACGTCCAGAGCGTTCAGCATCATTTGTATCCGTACGACCGCGTTTGAAATCAGCATACCACCGACAAATGCTTGTTTTCGACGGAGCAGAACCCGGATAACACTTTTCAAGCCATCGCTGAGTTTGAACGGTATTTTTTTTCATTAAAAAGCAATGTTTTATCAACACACAAAATTCGTTTTTTTCCATTGTTTTGGAAATAGCAAAAATATCGTCACTAAAACCACTGTAACTCAATGACACAATGTCGGAATGTCATGAAAGTTTGACACGTAACTTCTAAAGGTTGGTACTAACCGAGAAGGTATGGATTTGTTATTAGAGGCGCCATCTGTTAGTTAGTCCCGGGACTTATTGATCGATGTGTTATATAGACCTTCGGATATAGGATGGTTCAAAAGTAGATTTAGTAAAATATATATTTTTTAATGTACCTAATTAAAAAAATAAAATACCTGTATTATTAAAAAAATTGTTTGTTTAACAATTCACCGCGTCATAAAATAACTACGTAGGTAAGTAATGTATAATTATAGTGATTTATGTTCAAAATTCTTATGTCATTTAATCATTTATAACTGCCTATCTTTCGTAATTACTCTATTGTTTTTGTATTCACTATAATTTCCCATTACATGATTAACCCTAATAGTTTATTTATTATTTAGAGGAATTCAGTTTATTCTCCTCTAATATATTTATAATGATCTATGTTGTATCCTTTACTTACATGAACTACATAAATACTAATAAATAACTCAACAATTTCCTATAATTTGGGTAATATAATATTTATACAAAAGTAGAGGAATGTGCCCAATAATAAGACACAAAAGTTTATTCAAATATAAAATGTTTTATTTAAAATTTAAAAAGGAAGGAAAAATTATTTCAAAAGACAAAACAAAAGCAATACATAAAAGAAACATCAATAGCATACGTTACATTTCATACATTGAAATTTGAAAAAAAAAATACAGTAGAATTAAAACAGTGATTATTATTGTTATAAAGAAATTGTGGTAGAAATCTAAAAAACTTCTAAAAAATCAAAAAAGTATCATAAAAATACACAATATAATTAATAGAGTGGATATCGTCGTAATAAATTGTGGTATAAACATAAAGAAATCAAAAAAATTATATATTTTCATACAGAAATCTTTGATTTAGTTCTCTCTCTCTCTCTCTCTTTGAATAATGGCCGTGAACTCCTATATATGAAGGAGTATACGCCAGTGTCAAGTGATGTTTGATTTAGTTAAACAGCGATGTTTTTTTTGGGATCGCAACACACCATTCTTATTTTTTTTCGTTATCTGTGCGTTTATTTGAACTAATAGACACCCTGGTTACTTTTGAAACTTCACAATGCAACGGTTTTTTTTCAGCGTGAAATGGCCTTAAATGTTCTAACACATTCGCTATTATATCTTTCGATTGTTTTTCAAACGAAAACCACGTCCAACTTTTGAACACATTTTTTTTTAATTTGAAAATAAAACTATTAAATACTTTTGGGTGATACTGTAGCTGAGAGCAAAGACGGACGAGTGACCAATGACAGACTAGAATGAGCTCAATACACCGATGCATTGTACGTACTATAGAAACATTTTTGAATGTATGTGTAAAGGTCTTTATATTTTGCTAGAACTCTACCCCTCAACATTTTTGAATTTATGAGAATGAGCATGACCTTCGCGGTCAACATTGTTTTCGATCTAGTATCGAGCCTTCGGTCTAGGAACCACTGGAATCAACAAGTAACTCGCAGTTTGCCATTGTACGTTTAAGAAATACTATTACACTTAAGCAGGCACAAGTCAAACGTATTAAAATATTGTGACCAGACTTGTACTTTTTTTTTGGTAATTATGTTTTTTGGACAATTTTTTAATAGCATTTGAAAACTTTATGAACACTACACACCTCACCATACTACACCTAAAGCCAAAGTGTTACTATCACATTTCGGAAGATCAAACAGATGTGTCTTTGTAGTTCATCTTTCCTTGGTAAGTTTTTTTACCAAATATTTTTCTAAACATATGCATATATCGAGAAGTACCTAATCTAAGGTCCGCAGCCACTACCTTCCTATTCTTACACTTCACTTATTTATTTTGTAATTTTTTTATCATCTGTCAATGATATATTTCAGAGTTGTAGCGCCTTTGAGGAGAGTATGCTCTCTAAATGGCACTGTATAAATTGTTATTTTATTATTATTATTATTGGACCAATATAAACCCAAAATCCCGACGAACTAGGTCACGGAGGTTGCTACCCTAAGAATAAGAACGAAAATAAAGGCTTGTATAGAACATATGACATCTCGGAAACACTCGTGATGCTAACTAAAGCAACATTTCTCGGCAAATTAGGCATTTCGGTTGGATTGCTAACTTCGCAAATGATTTTGCATCAAGTTTGCAAGCGTCATTTGCATGAGACCTCTAAAGTTTCGCTAGTTTATGATTGCACAAATATACAAACTAATTGGACCTCTAACATATATTCGTTATCAAAATTAATACATCGCATTTCCTTCGAGTATTGTCAAAACGATCGATAGTTTTTTTTTATTTTTTATTAAACAAAGTAAATTATTGTACAAACATTTGTCAAGGCTATACCTATATGCACATTTATTACTTAACTAATCTTAATTATATGTTATAATTTATGAACTTACTTAATCTTGTTTTCCTACATATCATTTTATTTTATTTATTTAATCTTAATATATGATTTCTTAGAAATAATTAACACCTATATACTACTTATAACTAGATAACAATTCTTATACTAATTATTTAGAAAAAACAAGTCCACCCGTTCAGGCTACTTGTATTCCATCATATTCACTCAGACCTTAGTCGTCCCAGCTAATACTGTAGGTGGACTAGTTAGAATCGATAACAGAAACGATCGATAGTAAAATGAAACCTATTTGAAATCGAAATTATACATATTTAAAAAAAATCCCTTTTTCAGTTTTCGATGCTCCGTACAGTAAAAAAATTGGAGTGGTGACTGAGAAGAACACAATAAACGTGTGAGACAGCTGGTACAAGATTCTGATCTTACCTCCCAAACAACCTTTTCTATTTTCTCCTTCTTTATTTACTAACGCTCAACCAAAAAAAAACACTTCTTTACAAGAACACATTTCAATTAACACTCTTAAATATTTCTCCTTCTTTTTAACAAATTTAGAAAAGCTTTTAAATGAATAACAATACCTTCATAATAATATGAATTAAAACTTCGAATGAGAAAAAAATATTGATAGTAAACTTTGTTAAATGAAAGAAAGAACTCTTAATTTTCATTAATAAAAACTTATACACATTGACATTACAAAATCTTGAAATATTCAAAATATCAAAAGAAAAAAAATAATTAAAAATAAATCTATGCATCCATTTTCAATTCTAGTATACAGAATAATGTATCTGTGGCGTTATGGCATAAGTTGATATGTCCGTTTTACCTTAGTTTACAGGAGAAGCAATATTAACTTAAGTAAACTGTCAAAATCAGTACAAATAAGCATTTTTTAAGTTTTTCCAAACAACGTATCTTTTGTTTGGATAATGACTGACACACCAAATTTCTGCAACAACATGCTGAGAAATATTTTCTATAAATTGAAAGAATAAACACTAAATGACTAAAAACGAACATATCAACTTCTGCCATAACGCCACAGATAAAATATTTTTTTTTTAATAGAAAAGCATTCATATCATCACTTTAATCCCTTGTCGGGGTGGGCAGAGGGTATAGAGCACCATACTTTTATCTCGACACACAAAATCTTCGCTTTTCTGCATTCATGCACTTTATATAAGTAGTATGATTTATCTGACGTTTGACGTTTCCTTCTTTCAAAATATCTCTTCATTCATTCGTTTTACGTGCCGGACCTAGCTCAGAGTGATTTTTTTCATCTTCTTCAATGAAGTGCACATTCATCCCTAATCACTACATTCTTATTCTGTCATTAATTTTCACACCATGCATTCTTCTCGTTGCACATATTTTCACAGCATTAATTCAGCTCTTTCAATATTTTTTCATTTCCACGTTTCACTCTCATATATCAAGGTAGGAACTAAAATACTGTTATGGACTATCAATTAATACGAATAGACATAATAGTGAAATGCTATGTTTGGTCAGTGTTAGTTACTACATGGAGTGGAATCATGGACCTTCAAAGTTGGTAGTATGAACCGACTGGAAGCATTCGAAATATGGATGCACCGTAGAATGCTACGGATGCCCTGGACAGATGTGGCCAGCAACACAAGGGTTCTTTAAAGAGCCAAAGTTGATAGAGAGTTGCTGACTAATATTAAAATCCTAAGGTGTTCTTTTTGGGTCATGTACTTAGAGGATAAAAGTACAAATTACTGCACCTTATCATCCAAGGCAAAATAGAGGGTCGAAGAGGTGTTGGCAGGAGGCAAATCTCCTGGCTCCGCAATATACGTGATAGGACTGGTATAAGGAGCGTTGGGGATCTTTTTCGGACTGCCGGGGACAAAGATGCCTACTCTCAGGTGATAGTCAACGTTTGGGGGACCTTACATTACACTGGGAAGAATACATATGTATGGCGTTAATAAACATGCATGTGTCTTAAGTTTCCTACCCCCGAAGTATTCCAACTAAGGGCAAGTTTAACAAAATATACAACAATTCAGTGACTACACACAATCTCGAGAAAAATGCCTCTGAAACATTTTTTTAAAATTTTACTCTTATATGGGTTGATGAAAATATTAGGTCCTTACATATGAAATTGGCGTTTAGCCGTACTGGCAACTTTGATCTCAAATATCTTCTCTTTGGTTAGGAATTCCAAATTCAAATTTATACAGCTATTTACTCAAGTATTTGTGTTTCGAAAAGTTTACAAAACAGTTTGCAAATCAGTTTACAAATCAGTTTCGAAAAATCAGTTTACAAAATGGAAAACTTGAAATATCGCGTTATTTACGAGTACGAGTTCCACCGTGGCACCAGTGCTGCAGAAACGGCTCGAAGGATTAATGATGTGTATGGCGACGGTGCCGCAAAAGAAAACACAGTGCGTTTTTGGTTCCAACGTTTTCGTTCTGGAAATTTCGACCTGCAGAACAAGCCCCGTAGACGGCCGGAGACCGGAGTTGATAATGAAGAATCGAAGGCTATTGTGGAAGCGGATCCATCGCAAACCACGTCCGAGTTAGCTGCAGGCTGCGGTGTTAGTGATAAAACTGTTTTAATCCACTTGAAGCAAATTGGGAAGGTGAAAAAGCTTGAAAGGTGGGTACCTCACGAATTGAGTGAAGCAAATCAACAAACGCGCGTTGACTGCTGCGTTGCATTACTCAACCGGCACAATAATGAAGGGATTTTGAATCGAATCATTACCTGTGATGAAAAGTGATGGAAAAGCTAGCTGCTAAACAACCGAGGCTGGTTAATCGCTCCAGGCCACTGCTGCTTCATGATAACGCTAGACCACACACTGCACAACAGACGGCTACCAAATTAGAAGAGCTTCAATTGGAATGTCTAAGACATCCACCGTACTCTCCGGACCTTGCCCCAACAGATTACTATTTTTTTCGAAATTTGGATAACTTCTTGCAAGGGAAAAAATTCAACTCCGATGGGGCAGTCCAAACCGACTTCAAAGATTTTATTGATTCCCGTCCGAATGGTTTTTTTAGTAAAGGGATCGATGAACTACCTATGAGATGGCAAAAGTGCATAGATAGCAATGGTACATACTTTGATTAAATAAATATATTATATTAAAAAAAAATCAACTTTATGTTCCTCCCAAACAAAACGCCAATTTCATATGTAAGGACCTAATATTATCAATCATGGCATACTCGTTTTATGTGCGATGTAGTCTGATAATCATTAGAGGAACACGGTTTTGTTTCAAAAACCTTAAAAATATTCATTTAAGATAAAAAAAAGTATAAAAAAAAATTCAGCGCAATAATTTAAACAAATATGTTGTTTATAGTTAAGGCATTAATGTTGTGGAGGTTTAAAGACATTGTAATTTATTTTTATCAAACACTGTTTATTCCATTTTTTTGTAACGGTATAACCCCACCGGTTTTAAGGCTTTCCCCTCATCTTCAGGGGAGCACAAACAAGACTAAAATCTGTTCGAACTGGTACCGATATACACGCTTCAATGGTTGGGGGCTGAGGGGTGAGGGAGGCATGGGACAATTTCGGCCAAGAGCGGAGAGATTTTTGGGATATAATTGTTCACCTGTATAACTGTACCAGTTCGAACAGAATTTAGTCTTGTTTGTGCTCCCCTGAAGATGAGGTGAAAGCCTTGAAACTGGTAGGGTTATACCGTTACAAAAAAGTGGAATAAACAATGTTTGATAAAATAAATTACAAAATTTAATCAAACTTGTATTGTTTAACATTTGGTGTGTATCAAAACTATTTACCTGTAGGCTGTAAATATTCATATCTGTATGAATTGTACGTCAGTTTTCAATATTATCTCGTCACATATTACTTTACCTATACATTTATTCTCCATATTTTTCATCAAGTATTTTTACTATTTCCATTAAATTAATTCGTTGGAGAGAGAATTTTTTTTGTCGAAATCGGTTCAACAAACTCTCATTACTTGCGAGACTGAAACCAAGTTAAACCATAAATTACGAGTAATTGGTTCAAAGTAATATACGAGAAAAAGCCATTTGCTTGGCTAATAATGTGCACTTTGCATCGTGCATCACGTCGCAGGAAATTTCCTACGATAAATAGGAATCTGTAGGGAAATAGGGTAGAAAAATTCAATGTTATGGGGACGCCATTAAACTAAGGGGGGTGGAAATTTACATTTTCTTTTTACAGAACTCGATAATTTAAAATGAAACGTCTAAATTAAATTTATTTGAAAAATGAAAATTCTACTTTGCTTGAAAAAATTAAATATGTATTTAAAAAGATTTTTTCTCTCTTTTTGTCCTAAAGACTTTATTTTTTAGAATCAATTTCAATTAAGTTACCAAATATCCTCTGTGGACGCTTAAAATTAACAACTTAAGAAGGCTTCAGAATATTATATCTTCTGCTTCCTGATACTTTAAAGAAAATCTTTTAGATGCGATAGGATTTGCCTCATAAAAAGAAATCAAAGTTAATTTTGTTAAGTTAACTTTAAGAATATGTACTTTTCCCTTTTATAAAATATATTTTAAATACGAACGAAGTCATAGGTTTACACATTCATGAAATTATCTATGGGGAATAGTTAACACTACATATATTCATAAGGCTTTCAGAGAATTGAATTAGGATCTTCCTTAAGTTAGTGATGCCCTTAACGTTAGCGGAAACGAATCATGAAATAGTTTGGTCACATTAAGTGAATGAGTTGCAAATAACTTATAAAACAAATATACATGCCTGAAATCAATGCCCAGTGAGAAAAAGGTAGACTGAGGAAGGAGCGGAAGGAGAAAGCGGGAAAAATTAGAAGTGAGAGTAAGATATAAAGGACGAAAAAAATGAGAGTATAGTTGACAAGATCTATGTATATGGAAGGGCTGAGTTCTGTGTCCATAGATTGAAATGCGTGGAGATCTGTCCTTTTTGGCTACCCAAAAAAGGTCAAGATATGATAGTTTAAAAAAAGGGCACATTGATCATTTTAACACAGCTTGCTATTTTAAACCTGTTGTATTTCATTTAAGTTTGTATAAAGTACACTCTAATGAGGTAGGAATTTTTGCCAAATAACCAGAAATATGTTAAAGAGATCTTCTTCTTCCTGGCACTGTCCCAACTCATTGCCTAGGTAGGCTGTTGGGGTCGGCTCTTCTCGTTCTCAGGATGTATATTCTTTGGTTCTGGGTGTCGCTTTCGTCTAGGCCGTTTCTCTGCAGGATTTTGGAGAATTGAATCATCCAGGAGTTCTTTGGTCTTCCTCTGGATCCACAGACATTGCCTGATTTACAGTATGGTCTGGTGGTCTCCGTCTTATGTGCCCGTACCATCTCAGCTGTCGCTCTTCCCGCTTACTATTTATGCCAGTGACTCCCAGGCTACCACGAATGCGTGAGGTCTTAATTTTATCTTTCAGTGATACTCCTGCCGATCACCTAAGCATTCACATTTCTGCTGTTTCAAGTTGCCTAGAGTAGGAGCTGTACATAGTCCAGCATTCTGAGCCATACATCATTGCGGGTTTAACGATTGTCTGGTATACCTTTCCTTTCAGTTTTAAAGACATTTTTGGGTCACACAAGACTCTTGTTACCAATCTGAATTTTATCCATCCCACATTTATTCTATGGTCAACATGCGCGGCGCATCCTCCGTCTTTGTGAATGAGTGAGCCCAGATACTTAAATGAGTCACAGCCGGCTAATATTTCCCCATCCAGTTGCATTGAAGGAGTTGTTGCATTTGGGTCTTCAAATGGCAGGTACAGATATTCTGTCTTTTGTCTGTTATGTTAATAGAAATATGTTAAGGAAATCTTAAATAAAAATCAGACTGGAACACTTTTTAAATAAAAAAAGTATCAACGTGATTCCATCCTCTCACAGATTGCAAAACAGACAAACTACTAACTAGGCCACAGAGATCACGAGGTGTTGCTATTTTTGGTTAAGTATCAAAGAAAAATGTCAGTTTATTATCAATATTAACTCAAAATATTTCAATATTTGTTTTCATAAAAATTCCATTTCATTAAAATATGACGAAAAGCTAAAAGTAAAAATACCTTTAAAAATATTTTTTGTGTGAATTTATTAAAATAAAAGAATTCTCTCATTCAAATAATAATGTTTGTTTAAGTAATCGAATAAGAAAAATTCTTCACAATGCTTTTTTTTAACGATTCCAAAAAACGTTTTTAAAAAACGGACTTTTCAAATTCCAGCTTCACAGTAAAACCTTAGTCGTAACTGGAAAAACATTACAATGCGAAATGCTTTTCCCAATTTTTATACAGTTCTTTTTTTCCAGTCTCTAAATATATTTTTGTGAATAAAAGTTAACTGTCGAAAACAACACGTGTTTTTTTTTACGATTGAGAAACAATTTATTGATTTCTCAGAATTTATTTCAAGTGAAATAAGATTGTTTAGAATTTATATCTTTAAAATTTGCTTATTTTTAAATACGTAATTCAATATAGGGATCGAATTTGATAAATACACTTTTATAAAAATAAATAATATCATTAAGGTTCTATAATAATCATTTTTCTAGTGTTGACTTTTCCATTAATTTATGTGTCCCGACAGTCAACTGTTTATTATACTCGTGTTTTCAGTAGGTGGTAACTTCCAATACACTACTGAAGCATTCATCTCGATAAAATAACGTCTGAAAATCTTACCTGAAGGATGAATTGACCGGACGTTACGATAGAGGACAGTTAAATCAAGTCGAATGAACGGGACCAATAGGACGAGGTATCATTATAATTACTACACGTGAAATTAATTAATCTTCTTAAATAACGATATGTATTTAAATTGTTTATTTATTTTCCAATAAGCGATATTAAAAGTACCAAAAAAGAACCTTCATTTATTCATTTTCATGTATGTTTCCAGTTGGAGACAATAACCCTATATCTGCATTTTGACCTTGCATTTGGTAACCCTTGCTCTATTCTGGGCTCTTCAGGTAAGCTAAGGCTGGTTCCATATTTTCAGTGTTCTATTTAGTCACCTGACTTTTTCTACTTCAGAGAACACGTTATTCCAAGTACAAAGAAATTTCTTTGGGTGGCTTCACCGCGTAGATAATAAAATCTTGATAGGGATGCATTATCAGTCGTGGGTGTTTTTCCTGTCATAGTATTTTCCAAAAGTTAACATAAAATATCTTTATGTGTATCTTGATAATAATCTCACTTTTGATAGACAGGTAGGTTATACAATTTCTTCGGGCTTTTATAATCTTTAAGAGTTAAAATAAGTGCATCGATGCCTTCCAAAAAGAGAAAGAAAAACTTCAATTAATTCATACACATGTCACTCGAACGTTTCATGAGTAATATCCGAGCATATGTGGTTCATTGTGTGAATAGTTTAGTGTGTGCAAAATAGTGAGATGATTAAAATCATACCCTCTGAAGGGCTTTTGACATTTTTTTTCTTATACACTTCTTCTTTCTTCTTCCTGTCACTGTCCCAACTCATTGCCTAGGTAGGCTGTTGAGGTCGACTCTTCTCGTTCTCAGGCTACATATTCTTCGGTTCTGGGTGTTGCTTTCATCTAGGCCGCTTCTCTGCAGGATTTTGGAGCATTGAGTCATCTAGGAGTTCTTTGGTTTTCCTCTGGATGGCTGTCAAGGAAGATCCGCAGGCATTGCCTGATTTACAGTATGGTCTGATGGTCTCCGTCTTATGTGACCGTACCATCTCAGCTGTACCTCTTCCCGCTTACTATTTATGTCAGTGACCCCCAGGGTACCACGAATGCGTGAGCTCTTGATTTTATCTTTCAGTGATACTCCTGCCGACCATATAAGCATTCACATTACTGCTGTTTCAAGTTGCCTAGAGTAACATAGGAGCTCTACATAGTCCGCGGGTCTAACGATTGTCTGGTATACCTTTCCTTTCAGTTTTATAGGCAATTTTGGGTCACAAAAGACTCCTGTTACCGATCTGAATTTCATCCATCCCACACTTATTCTATAGTCAACATCCACGGCGCACCCTCCGTCTTTGTGAATGAGTGAGCCCAGATACTTTAATGAGTCACAGCTGGCTAATATTTCCCCATCCAGTTGCATTGAAGGAGTTGTGGCATTTGGGTCTTCAAATGGCAGGTACAGATATTCTGTCTTTTTCCTACTAATTTTTAAGCCGTTTTCTTCCAGAATCTTTCTCCATCTCTCCAGGCTGCTCTGCAAGTCACAATGGTTATCTGATATCAGTGCTACATCATCTGCAAAAAGCATAGTCTTAAAGATACCGTTCATTTCATGACTTGTTAGATAATTCATGACAATTATGAACAGCAGTGGACTGAGGACAGATCCTTGGTGCACCCCCACTTTAATTGGAAATTCATGTGATGTTCCCGACGTGCATCTTACTTGTGTTTTTCCATTGGTATACATATCTTGTATGGTAAGCACATATCCCTCCAGTACGTCATGAGATCTCAATGCTGCCCAAATCAGGCTTCGGGATACCCTTTCGAATGCCTTTTCTAGGTCTATAAATACCATGTGTTGGTCTTTTTTGCAGGGCTGTGGAGTCGGAGTCGGAGTCGTGGAGTCGGAACATTTTAGGCGGAGTTGGAGTCGGATTCGGAAAAAATCGACCGACTCCGTTTAATTATTTTAACATTTTCTTTAATGAATAACTTTACGGTATGTATTAACCAGTTAACCTCTCATCGTTTCATGCCTGATACTATGCAGATTTTTATAATCGCAATAAACCCCAAAAGGGGATTACGTTCAGTTTACAGTTTTTACAAAATTAGATATAAAAACAGCAATACTGCGATATCCTGAAATTATTCAAGATTCAGCGCTGACCGTCACGGCCTTACCACTTACCACCTACACAAGCTAAGAGCTTCCATAAATCCTGACTTATTTTGAGACCTAAGTCCATTTAGACCACGAATAGGAAATAAGATTTATATAAAGTATATTTACTTTCAAAAATCTTATCTTGTGTTCTATTCAATATTGAATCAAAATAATAATAAACAATATTAATAAGATTTAGTTAACGTATGAAAACAAATGAAGCAACCTTTTTATTTTATTTTAAAGTGTTTTCTTATTTTTTTTAATACCTACCTGTGTTCTTTTTCTAATTATTTTAAAAGTTTCATTTAATTCTTTTTTTAAATATTAATATATATTTTTAATATTATTTTAGTGTCAAGATATTGCTTAATGCGTATTGTTTATATATTTTTTTATAAAATTGTTTCATTTTGTGTACGAATATAATTAATTTTTAATTTATACCTGTATCCATTATTAATAAGTCAATATAAATACATTAGGTAGACGCAGTAAATTATAAAATAAAATAAAAATTGAAGTCAGAGTCAAGAGTTGGAGTCGGAGTCGGAGTCGGTGTGGGAGTATAAAATAAAGCCGGAGTCGGAGTCGGAGTCAGTAAATTTTCATCCGACTCCACAGCCCTGCTTTTTTGGCATCTCGATATTTTTCGACTACACGTTCTCGCATATTATTCGATGGAAATTTTAGTGACAGTACCAGGTATTTCTTGAATTCTAACGAAATATAATTTACGATACTCTTATATTTTATTTCAATACTTAAAAAAGAATTAAGTCGATTGATTGATTTATTCAATTTTCTATTGAGTGAAGCCTTAATTTGATTAAAACTCGATTGATGTACGTTGGTTTACAAAGTATCAGATTTTCATTCCATAAAAATCATAATTATTTGAACTAATCTATGCATGTACTGAAGTATTCCAGTTTTCATAATTAACTATGCATAGTTTATGTAAAGGCGAATAGGCAAATCTCCTGGCTCCGCAATAACGTGATTGGACTGGTACATAGTAAGGAGCGTTGGGGATCTTTTTCGGGCTGCCGGGGACAAAGATGCCCACTCTCAGGTGATAGTCAACGTTGAGGAGACCTGACATGACACTGGGAAGAAGAAGTTTATTTATTTGGTACTTAATTACTCAAAAATGTAATCGGTGGACTTATTGCCCTGTGGCAAGCTTGTCCAACCAACCAGACAGGAATTACACATGTTGTGTCAATTGCTATTTGAGAGGTTACAAAAATCACAACAAACAATAGCAAATGAAAAGTAGAGAAGAAAGAAACGAAAAGAAAATATACGAATAATAATATTGCCAATACATCGGACAGCAGATGGATAGGAAGAAAAATGTAATGGGGAAGGAGGAAAGACACTCTTAGTCATTGAAGAGAGATACAGTGATTTTAAGTCACTTTTTTAAGCAACCCAATTCTAACGGCATGCGCACTAAAGGACGATGCTATGAGGGAAAAACTATGTTTACCCCTAAGGTCCAAAAGTTTCCAGCCTGAACAAGTTAGAGCATGTATGGATAGATATCATGCCAGCACGCCCACCGCATGACTAGGCGATATAACAGTTTAAATTTGATACCTCTACCCTCATTAGTATGTCAACTAGAGTCGATAAAAGATGGGTAATTTTGTTATGTTCTGAAACATTAAAATTTAAATATGGCGCAGTTATCAAGTTTCTCTCAAAAGAAGGTAAATACCAACGGAGATGAAATAAATCTTAAGATGCTGTGTCATATTCCGTCGTATTCTACAGACAAATATCTGGCTAAGTAGTTTGTAAGAAACTTGATAACCGCACGACATTCAATTTCCAACATTTCAGAATATAACGAAACAACACGTCTTCTATCGGTTTTAGTCAACATACTGCAGAGGGTAGAGATAGGGGTATCAATTTGAACTGTAACAACGTCTGATCATATGGTGGGCGTATCTGATTTGATATATATGTCCATACGCACTCGAACATGTCCATGTCAGAAACTATTGGATCAGCGTGGTAGAGAAGGACAGTAAAGTAAAAAAAACACTTACATATTCGCTTATTTTTCTAATATGTTTTCGTTGCGGTCGTGAGTGTTAGGGGCTAGGTACATAATTCTTAGGTGCTTCCTAACGCCCCCGCCACTCTGAACGCCCCCCAACTGCAAATGACCCCGTCACTCTGAACGTCCCCTCGTACTCTTCACCATCACTGACACCTCCACCGGCAGACGACAGCCTTCCTCCGTAGGCAACCGCGTATCTCCCATATTTATTATATATATATATGTATTAATATTTTTAAAAAAGTCACACACGTCTCCCCACATACCTATATATATCCAACATCTTATGCTTTGCTCACCATCATCTCACCTCCATTATTTTCACCCACACCCATCTAATATATATAACCGTGTGTGACATCGCACATCCACAAATCTATGTATATTCGTATGTAATATTATTTATATATCATCACATGTATACAAGTATTTAACGTCTTATTATTTCTCATAATCATTCATCAAAAATTCAAAAAAACCATCCTTCCCCGTCTCCTAATATGAACTAAAATATCCAATTAAATGTCATATCAGTCAGAACTTATCCGATGAAGGAGTAAGGCGTCCTACCATTGGACCGAGACTCCGAACGAGATATTCATCACTTGGTGTGGGTGCTTCCTATATTCGGTAATGTTTTTTTTTTATATCATCTAAGAGTGAAGGCTACAACGCCTTCAAAATTTCGTTCATCAATAAAGCTATGTTAACTTTATACGATAAAATTACAGGAAAATTATTTTCAACTAACAAATTCGATTGTTCGTTGATTTTCTCTCTCCATTGCATTCTCTCCTCGCTATTCGGGATTATTTTTTTCAGAAGATTCAGCTGAAAGAAAAAAAAACCTTCATGAAATACGGGAAAGCCTGTCGAATATTTCGTTGTTTATGTGATGTTTACCCAAACCTTCTCTTCGCAAACGAGGTCAAGCAAGTGAAGTTACCACAAACCAAGTTTGAAAAATCTGCTTTGAGTGCACTTCTTCGTTCCGGCAGAGCGGAGTATACAAGATAAATGGCGAAATGCTTTCTCTCGCTCCTCCAAAGAGAAATAATAATGACGGCCGGAGTGCACAGGAAGAGAAAGAGAGAAAACTTCTCGTTGGAACAAAAGATATATTTTCATATTTTTTGTATTTTTCAGTTAATCATATATAGTATTATTCCTGTTCTCTTATTCTTACAGGGCATACTCCCTATCTAAATATTCTCACAAGGCATACTCCGTATCTAAATATTCTCACAGGGCATACTCTCTATCTAAATATTGTATTTCTTATTAACTGTTTATTTTTTCATATCATATTTATTCCAAGACGACTTCCGTAGACTAGTTGGCAGGACGCTTGTCTTGCATTCCGGGGTTGCGGGTTCAATTTTTTTTAATCCAGTCTGGTTTTTACTTAAGATCTCTTTGACATATTTATGATTGGCTGGAAGAGATTTCCACATGGCTATAAACCCATCAAGTTGTACTGTATGCAACGAAAGTATAATGCAATACAATACTCATATAATTTTTGTTATTCATGACGAGGCGTATAAATGTGGATAAAGCAATTGTTGTATGATTGGGTTAAAAAGTAAAGCCTTATCCGTAAAGGTTACTTCAGTGTGAGAATATATATGAGGGGAGAATATATATGAGGGGGATACCACGCCACCCACGCTCAGTAACCAAATTAAAACGTGTATGATAGATACCGCGCGGCCCACACCCAGTAAACAAATTAAAACGTGTATGATAGATACCGCGCGGCCCACACCCAGTAAACAAATTAAAACGTGTATGATAGATACCACGCCACCCTTGCTCAGTAACCAAATTAAAATGTGTATGATAGATACCACGCCGCCCACGCCCAGATAGAAGACTTATTGTTTTGTTAAGTTCTGAAACGTTAAAAACCAAATATCGCGATGTTATCAAGTTTCTTTCCAAAGAAAGGAAAAGCCAGGCAGAAATTAATTGACGATATCTGCGGAGAAAAATCTCCGTAGACAGCACCTAAACAGCATCTTATATATCTCCATATATTCTAGCTTGTTCAGACTTGAAACTTTTGGACTTCAATTATACTGAAATTATTTTGTAATATATGGATTTTAACCAAAGTAAAACGTACTTACCATTCAGATGTGTTTAAGTATCAAATACTAATATTTAAGAACTTTTGATATAATAATTTTTAATTGTTTAATCTTACATTTATTTTCCTTTCTTTTCACAGCTGTTTTATTTTTGTGTGTTACCTACCGGTTTTAAAGACCTCCTTCTTCCTTGAAAATTGAAAATTAGCTTGGTTATTTATATTGTTGAGACTTCTAATCTCGAGAATGTCTAAGTTATCCAGCTGAAATCCCCCCTGGCTCGTTTCAACTTAAAAAAAAGAGTTTGAGGTGTCTTAAAAACAGTTCAGTTCAGTTCGAAAATGTCTAAGTTATCCAGCTGAAATCCCCCCTGGCTCGTTTCAACTTAAAAAAAAAGAGTTTGAGGTGTCTTAAAAACAGTTCAGTTCTGAACTGTCTTAAAAACAATAGTTTTTCGGAGTTCGAAAAATAAACATTCGTTTGATATTGATCGTGGTTTGTGGATTTTGCATACGAGCCGAGGGGATTGCAACTGGATATCTTATAAATTCTCAAGATTAGAAAAAGCGTAAAATTAAGTATCAACATTATAAATAACGAAGTTAATTTTAATAATGGTGTCTTCTTAATATGTTTCCCTAATATGACGCCTACTCCTGTCTTTATTTACAATTAAATTTTAATGATGGTGTGTCTTCTAAATATGTTTCCCTAATATGACGCCTACTCCTGTCTTTATTTATAATTAAATTTTAATAATGGTGTCTTCTAAATATGTTTCCCTAATATGACGCCTACTCCTGTCTTTATTTATAATTAAATTTTAATAATGGTGTCTTCTAAATATGTTTCCCTAATATGACGCCTACTCCTGTCTTTATTTATAATTAAATTTTAATGATGGTGTGTCTTCTAAATATGTTTCCCTAATATGAAGCCTACTCCTGTCTTTATTTATAATTAAATTTTAATAATGGTGTCTTCTAAATATGTTTCCCTAATATGACGCCTACTCCTGTCTTTATTTACAATTAAATTTTAATGATGGTGTGTCTTCTAAATATGTTTCCCTAATATGACGCCTACTCCTGTCTTTATTTATAATTAAATTTTAATAATGGTGTCTTCTAAATATGTTTCCCTAATATGACGCCTACTCCTGTCTTTATTTATAATTAAATTTTAATAATGGTGTCTTCTAAATATGTTTCCCTAATATGACGCCTACTCCTGTCTTTATTTATAATTAAATTTTAATAATGGTGTCTTTTAAATATGTTTCCCTAATATGACGCCTACTCCTGTCTTTATTTATAATTAAATTTTAATAATGGTGTCTTCTAAATATGTTTCCCTAATATGACGCCTACTCCTGTCTTTATTTATAATTAAATTTTAATAATGGTGTCTTCTAAATATGTTTCCCTAATATGACGCCTACTCCTGTCTTTATTTATAATTAAATTTTAATAATGGTGTCTTTTAAATATGTTTCTCTAATATGACGCCTACTCCTGTCTTTATTTATAATTAAATTTTAATAATGGTGTCTTTTAAATATGTTTCCCTAATATGACGCCTACTCCTGTCTTTATTTATAATTAAATTTTAATAATGGTGTCTTTTAAATATGTTTCCCTAATATGACGCCTACTCCTGTCTTTATTTATAATTAAATTTTAATAATGGTGTCTTCTAAATATGTTTCCCTAATATGACGCCTACTCCTGTCTTTATTTATAATTAAATTTTAATAATGGTGTCTTTTAAATATGTTTCTCTAATATGACGCCTACTCCTGTCTTTATTTATAATTAAATTTTAATAATGGTGTCTTTTAAATATGTTTCCCTAATATGACGCCTACTCCTGTCTTTATTTATAATTAAATTTTAATAATGGTGTCTTTTAAATATGTTTCCCTAATATGACGCCTACTCCTGTCTTTATTTATAATTAAATTTTAATAATGGTGTCTTCTAAATATGTTTCCCTAATATGACGCCTACTCCTGTCTTTATTTATAATTAAATTTTAATAATGGTGTCTTCTAAATATGTTTCCCTAATATGACGCCTACTCCTGTCTTTATTTATAATTAAATTTTAATAATGGTGTCTTCTAAATATGTTTCCCTAATATGACGCCTACTCCTGTCTTTGTTTATAATTAAATTTTAATAATGGTGTCTTCTAAATATGTTTCCCTAATATGACGCCTACTCCTGTCTTTATTTATAATTAAATTTTAATAATGGTGTCTTCTAAATATGTTTCCCTAATATGACGCCTACTCCTGTCTTTATTTATAATTAAATTTTAATAATGGTGTCTTCTAAATATGTTTCCCTAATATGACGCCTACTCCTGTCTTTATTTATAATTAAATTTTAATAATGGTGTCTTTTAAATATGTTTCCCTAATATGACGCCTACTCCTGTCTTTATTTATAATTAAATTTTAATAATGGTGTCTTCTAAATATGTTTCCCTAATATGACGCCTACTCCTGTCTTTATTTATAATTAAATTTTAATAATGGTGTCTTCTAAATATGTTTCCCTAATATGACGCCTACTCCTGTCTTTATTTATAATTAAATTTTAATAATGGTGTCTTCTAAATATGTTTCCCTAATATGACGCCTACTCCTGTCTTTGTTTATAATTAAATTTTAATAATGGTGTCTTTTAAATATGTTTCCCTAATATGACGCCTACTCCTGTCTTTATTTATAATTAAATTTTAATAATGGTGTCTTCTAAATATGTTTCCCTAATATGAAGCCTACTCCTGTCTTTATTTATAATTAAATTTTAATAATGGTGTATTTTAAATATGTTTCCCTAATATGACGCTTACTCCTGTCTTTATTTATAATTATCCCTCCCCTTTCCTATACCCCCTGCAATCAGAAAATATATTAGACGTAATTAAGTTCATATTCGCCTGATGGTAGACGGACCTTGTCTTCCTCATCTTCATCTGATGAGGAAGACGAGGGTCTTTGAAACCGGTAGCAAACTCACAAAAATAAAACAGTGGTGAAAACAAAAGGGGAAAAAATAAGTATTTTGATTATTTTATTAAAAAATTTAAAAAAACATGGCACAAAATATAATATATCCCAAAGGAAAGGTTTTTTGTGATTATTATAAACAGATATATGATTAACAATATAAATACTCAAATAGACT